>JBBPBS010000377.1:186851-201346 GCA_037974835.1 Cicer judaicum
ATGAACAATTAGGTCATTTTCGTCCTCCCTAGGCTAATTCTTGTCAAATTAGGGTTTTTAACCAATCTTGTGCATCCAATAGGTGTTTTGTGTCATTGGATGAACATTTAGGTCATTTTCGTCCTCGCTACACTTCATCTTGTCAAATTAGGGTTTCTAACCAATCTTGTTCATCCAATTGGTGATTTTGTGTCATTGGACGAACAATTAGGTTATTTTCGTCCTCTATGGGATAATTCTTGTCCAATTAGGGTTTTTAACCAATCTTGTGCATCCAATAGGTGTTTTTGTGTCATTGGATGAACATTTAAGTCATTTTCGTCCTCCCTAGGCAAATTCTTGTCCAATTAAGGTTTTTAACCAATCTTGTGCATCCAATAGGTGTTTTGTGTCATTGGATGAATATTTAGGTCATTTTCGTCTTCCCTACACTTAATCTTGTCCAATTAGGGTTTTTAACCAATCTTGTGCATCCAATAGGTGTTTTATGTCATTGGATGAATATTTAGGTCATTTTCGTCCTTCCTACACTTAATCTTGTCCAATTAGGGTTTTTAACTAATCTTGTGCATCCTATAGGTGTTTTGTGTCATTGGATGAAAATTTAGGTCATTTTCATCCTCCCTACACTTTATCTTGTCCAATTAGGGATTCTAACCAATCGTGTGCATCCAATTGGTGTTTTTGTGTCATTGGATGAACAAATAGGTCATTTTCTTCCTCCCTAGGATAATTCAAGTCCAATTAGGGTTTTTAACCAATCTTGTGCTTCAAATAGGTGTTTTGTGTCACTGAATGAACATTTAGGTCATTTTCGTCCTCCCTAGGCTAATTCTTGTCCAATAAGGGTTTTCAACCAATCTTGTGCATCCAATAGGTGTTTTTTGTCAGTGGAAGAACATTTAGGCCATTTTCTTCCATGCTACACTTAATCTTGTCCAATTAGGGTTTTTAACCAATCTTGTGCATCCAATAGGTGTGTTTGTGTCATTGGATGAATATTTAGGTCATTTTCGTCCTCCCTACACTTAATATTGACCAATTAGGGTTTTTAACCAATCTTTTGCATCCAATAGGTATTTTGTGTCATTGGATGAACATTTAGGTCATTTTCGTCCTCCCTACACTTTATCTTGTCCAATTAGGGTTTCTAACCAATCTTGTGCATCCAATTGGTGTTTTGTGTCATTGGATGAACAAATAGGTCATTTTCTTCCTCCCTAGGATAATTCATGTCCAATTAGGGTTTTTAACCAATCTTGTGCTTCAAATAGGTGTTTTGTGTCACTGAATGAACATTTAGGTCATTTTCGTCCTCCCTAGGCTAATTCTTTTCCAATTAGGGTTTTTAACCAATCTTGTGCATCCAATAGGTGTTTTGTGTCATTGGATGAATATTTAGGTCATTTTCGTCCTCCCTACACTTAATCTTGTCCAATTAGGGTTTTTAACCAATCTTATGCATCCAATAGGTGTTTTTGTGTCATTGGATGAACATTTAGGTCATTTTCGTCCTCCGTACACTTTATCTTTTCCAATTACGGTTTTTAACCAAACCTGTGCATCCAATAGGTGTTTTTCTATCATTGGATGATCAATTAGGTCATTTTCGTCCTCCGTAGGATAATTCTTGTCGAATTAGGGTTTTTAACCAATCTTGTGCATCCAATTGGTGTTTTTGTGTCATTGGATGAACAATTAGGTCATTTTCGTCCTCCCTAGGCTAATTCTTGTCAAATTAGGGTTTTTAACCAATCTTGTGCATCCAATAGGTGTTTTGTGTCATTGGATGAACATTTAGGTCATTTTTGTCCTCGCTACACTTTATCTTGTAAAATTAGGGTTTCTAACCAATCTTGTGCATCCAATTGGTGATTTTGTGTCATTGGACGAACAATTAGGTTATTTTCGTCCTCTATGGGATAATTCTTGTCCAATTAGGGTTTTTAACCAATCTTGTGCATCCAATAGGTGTTTTTGTGTCATTGGATGAACATTTAAGTCATTTTCGTCCTCCCTAGGCAAATTTTTGTCCAATTAAGGTTTTTAACCAATCTTGTGCATCCAATAGGTGTTTTATGTCATTGGATGAATATTTAGATCATTTTCATCCTCCCTACACTTAATCTAGTCCAATTAGGAATCTTAACCAATCTTGTGCATCCAGTAGGTGTTTTATGTCATTGGATGAATATTTAGGTCATTTTCATCCTCCCTACACTTAATCTTGTCCAATTAGGGTTTTTAACCAATCTTGTGCATCCAATAGGTGTTTTATGTCATTGGATGAATATTTAGGTCATTTGCGTCCTCCCTACACTTAATCTTGTCCAATTAGGGTTTTTAACTAACTTGTGCATCCAATAGGTGTTTTGTGTCATTGAATGAAAATTTAGGTCATTTTCGTCCTCCCTAAACTTTATCTTGTCCAATTAGGATTTCTAACCAATCGTGTGCATCCAATTGGTGTTTTTGTGTCATTGGATGAACAAATAGGTCATTTTCTTCCTCCCTAAACTTAATCTTGTCCAATTAGGGTTTTTAACCAATCTTGTGCATCCAATAGGTGTTTTGTGTCATTGAATGAACATTTAGGTCATTTTCATCCTCCCTAGGCTAATTCTTGTCCAATTAGGGTTTTTAACCAATCTTGTGCATCCAATAGGTGTTTTGTGTCATTGGATGAACATTTAGGTCATTTTTGTCCTCCCAACACTTAATCTTGTCCAATTAGGGTTTTTAACCAATCTTGTGCATCCAATAGGTGTTTTTGTGTCATTGGATGAACAATTAGGCCATTTTCGTCTTCCCTAGGCTAATTCTTGTCCAATTTGGGTTTTTAACCAATCTTGTGCATCCAATAGGTGTTTTATGTCATTGGATGAATATTTAGGTCATTTTCGTCCTCCCTACACTTAATCTTGTCCAATTAGGGTTTTTAACCAATCTTGTGCATCCAATAGGCGTTTTGTGTCATTGGATGAACATTTATGTCATTTTTGTCCTCCCTACACTTAATCTTGTCCAATTAGGGTTTTTAACCAATCTTGTGCATCCAATAAGTGTTTTTGTGCCATTGGATGAACAATTAGGTCATTTTCGTCCTCCCTAGGCTAATTCTTTTCCAATTAGGGTTTTTAACCAATCTTGTGCATCCAATAGGTGTTTTGTGTCATTGGATGAATATTTAGGTCATTTTCGTCCTCCCTACACTTAATCTTGTCCAATTAGGATTTTTAACCAATCTTATGCATCCAATAGGTGTTTTTGTGTCATTGGATGAACATTTAGGTCATTTTCGTCCTCCGTACACTTTATCTTTTCCAATTAGGGTTTTTAACCAAACCTGTGTATCCAATAGGTTTTTTTTCTGTCATTGGATGAACAATTAGGTCATTTTCGTCCTCCGTAGGATAATTCTTGTCGAATTAGGGTTTTTAACCAATCTTCTGCATCCAATTGGTGTTTTTGTGTCATTGAATGAACAATTAGGTCATTTTCGTCCTCCCTAGGCTAATTCTTGTCAAATTAGGGTTTTTAACCAATCTTGTGCATCCAATAGGTGTTTTGTGTCATTGGATGAACATTTAGGTCATTTTCGTCCTCGCTACACTTCATCTTGTCAAATTAGGGTTTCTAACCAATCTTGTTCATCCAATTGGTGATTTTGTGTCATTGGACGAACAATTAGGTTATTTTCGTCCTCTATGGGATAATTCTTGTCCAATTAGGGTTTTTAACCAATCTTGTGCATCCAATAGGTGTTTTTGTGTCATTGGATGAACATTTAAGTCATTTTCGTCCTCCCTAGGCAAATTCTTGTCCAATTAAGGTTTTTAACCAATCTTGTGCATCCAATAGGTGTTTTGTGTCATTGGATGAATATTTAGGTCATTTTCGTCTTCCCTACACTTAATCTTGTCCAATTAGGGTTTTTAACCAATCTTGTGCATCCAATAGGTGTTTTATGTCATTGGATGAATATTTAGGTCATTTTCGTCCTTCCTACACTTAATCTTGTCCAATTAGGGTTTTTAACTAATCTTGTGCATCCAATAGGTGTTTTGTGTCATTGGATGAAAATTTAGGTCATTTTCATCCTCCCTACACTTTATCTTGTCCAATTAGGGTTTCTAACCAATCGTGTGCATCCAATTGGTGTTTTTGTGTCATTGGATGAACAAATAGGTCATTTTCTTCCTCCCTAGGATAATTCATGTCCAATTAGGGTTTTTAACCAATCTTGTGCTTCAAATAGGTGTTTTGTGTCATTGAATGAACATTTAGGTCATTTTCGTCCTCCTTAGGCTAATTTTTGTCCAATTAGGGTTTTTAACCAATCTTGTGCATCCAATAGGTGTTTTGTGTCATTGGATGAACATTTAGGTCATTTTCGTCGTCCCTACACTTTATCTTGTCCAATTAGGGTTTCTGACCAATCGTGTGCATCCAATTGGTGTTTTTGTGTCATTGGATGAACAATTAGGTCATTTTCTTCCTCCCTAAACTTAATCTTGTCCAATTAGGGTTTTTAACCAATCTTGTGCATCCAATAGGTGTTTTGTGTCATTGAATGAACATTTAGGTCATTTTCGTCCTCCCTAGGCTAATTCTTGTCCAATTAGGGTTTTTAACCAATCTTGTGCATCCAATAGGTGTTTTGTGTCATTGGATGAACATTTAGGTCATTTTCGTCCTCCCTACACTTATTCTTGTCCAATTAGGGTTTTTAACCAATCTTGTGCATCCAATAGGTGTTTTGTGTCATTGGATGAATATTTAGGTCATTTTCGTCCTCCCTACACTTAATCTTGTCCAATTAGGGTTTTTAACCAATCTTATGCATCCAATAGGTGTTTTTGTGTCATTGGATGAACATTTAGGTCATTTTCGTCCTCCCTACACTTTATCTTTTCCAATTAGGGTTTTTAACCAAACCTGTGCATCCAATAGGTGTTTTTCTGTCATTGGATGAACAATTAGGTCATTTTCGTCCTCCGTAGGATAATTCTTGTCGAATTAGGGTTTTTAACCAATCTTGTGCATCCAATTGGTGTTTTTGTGTCATTGGATGAACAATTAGGTCATTTTCGTCCTCCCTAGGCTAATTCTTGTCAAATTAGGGTTTTTAACCAATCTTGTGCATCCAATAGGTGTTTTGTGTCATTGGATGAACATTTAGGTCATTTTCGTCCTCGCTACACTTTATCTTGTCAAATTAGGGTTTCTAACCAATCTTGTGCATCCAATTGGTGTTTTTGTGTCATTGGACGAACAATTAGGTCATTTTCGTCCTCTATGGGATAATTCTTGTCCAATTAGGGTTTTTAACCAATCTTGTGCATCCAATAGGTGTTTTGTGTCATTGAATGAACATTTAGGTCATTTTCATCCTCCCTAGGCTAATTCTTGACCAATTAGGGTTTTTAACCAATCTTGTGCATCAAATAAATGTTTTGTGACATTGGATGAACATTTAGGTCCTTTTTGTCCTCCCAACACTTTATCTTGTCCAATTAGGGTTTTTAACCAATCTTGTGCATCCAATAGGTGTTTTGTGTCATTGGATGAACATTTAGGTCATTTTCGTCCTCCTTAGGCTAATTTTTGTCCAATTAGGGTTTTTAACTAATCTTGTGCATCCAATAGGTGTTTTCTGTCATTGAATGAAAATTTAGGTCATTTTCGTCCTCCCTACACTTAATCTTGTCCAATTAGGGTTTTTAACCAATCTTGTGCATCCAATAGATGTTTTATGCCATTGGATGAATATTTAGGTCATTTTCGTCCTCCCTAAACTTAATCTTGTCCAATTAGGGTTTTTAACCAATCTTGTGCATCCAATAGGTGTTTTGTGTCATTGAATGAACATTTAGGTCATTTTCATCCTCCCTAGGCTAATTCTTGTCCAATTAGGGTTTTTAACCAATCTTGTGCATCCAATAGGTGTTTTGTGTCATTGGATGAATATTTAGGTCATTTTGTCCTCCCAACACTTTATCTTGTCCGATTCGGGTTTTTAACCAATCTTGTACATCTAATGGGTGTTTTTGTGTCATTGGATGAACAATTAGGTCATTTTCGTCCTCCCTAGTCTAATTCTTGTCCAATTAGGGTTTTTAACCAATCTTGTGCATCCAATAGATGTTTTATGTCATTGGATGAATATTTAGGTCATTATCGTCCTCCCTACACTTAATCTTGTCCAATTAAGGTTTTTAACCAATCTTGTGCATCCAATAGGCGTTTTGTGTCATTGGATGAACATTTAGGTCATTTTTGTCCTCCCTACACTTTATCTTGTCCAATTAGGGTTTTTAACCAATCTTGTGCATCCAATAGGTGTTTTTGTGTCATTGGATGAACAATTAGGTCATTTTCGTCCTCCTTAGGATAATTCTTGTCCAATTAGGGTTTTTAACCAATCTTGTGCATCCAATTGGTGTTTTTGTGTCATTGGATGAACAATTAGGTCATTTTGGTCCTCCCTAGGCTAATTCCTGTCAAATTAGGGTTTTTAACCAATCTTGTGCATCCAATAGGTGTTTTGCGTCATTGGTTGAATATTTAGGTCATTTTCGTCCTCCCTACACTCAATCTTGTCCAATTTGGGTTTTTAACCAATCTTGTGCATCCAATAGGTGTTTTCTGTCATTGGATGAACATTTAGGTCATTTTCGTCCTCGCTACACTTTATCTTGTCCAATTAGGGTTTCTAACCAATCGTGTGCATCCAATTGGTGTTTTTGTGTCATTGGATGAACAATTAGGTCATTTTCTTCCTCCCTAAACTTAATCTTGTCCAATTAGGGTTTTTAACCAATCTTGTGCATCCAATAGGTGTTTTGTGTCATTGAATGAACATTTAGGTCATTTTCATCCTCCCTAGGCTAATTCTTGTCCAATTAGGGTTTTTAACCAATCTTGTGCATCCAATAGGTGTTTTTGTGCCATTGGATGAACATTTAGGTCATTTTCGTCCTCCCTAGGCTAATTCTTGTCCAATAAGGGTTTTTAACCAATCTTGTGCATCCAATAGGTGTTTTTTGTCAGTGGACAAACATTTAGGCCATTTTCTTCCATGCTACACTTAATCTTGTCCAATTAGGGTTTTTAACCAATCTTGTGCATCCAATAGGTGTGTTTGTGTCATTGGATGAATATTTAGGTCATTTTCGTCCTCCCTACACTTAATATTGACCAATTAGGGTTTTTAACCAATCTTTTGCATCCAATAGGTATTTTGTGTCATTGGATGAACATTTAGGTCATTTTCGTCCTCCCTACACTTTATCTTGTCCAATTAGGGTTTCTAACCAATCTTGTGCATCCAATTGGTGTTTTGTGTCATTGGATGAACAAATACGTCATTTTCTTCCTCCCTAGGATAATTCATGTCCAATTAGGGTTTTTAACCAATCTTGTGCTTCAAATAGGTGTTTTGTGTCACTGAATGAACATTTAGGTCATTTTCGTCCTCCCTAGGCTAATTCTTTTCCAATTAGGGTTTTTAACCAATCTTGTGCATCCAATAGGTGTTTTGTGTCATTGGATGAATATTTAGGTCATTTTCGTCCTCCCTACACTTAATCTTGTCCAATTAGGGTTTTTAACAAATCTTATGCATCCAATAGGTGTTTTTGTGTCATTGGATGAACATTTAGGTCATTTTCGTCCTCCGTACACTTTATCTTTTCCAATTAGGGTTTTTAACCAAATCTGTGCATCCAATAGGTGTTTTTCTATCATTGGATGATCAATTAGGTCATTTTCGTCCTCCGTAGGATAATTCTTGTCGAATTAGGGTTTTTAACCAATCTTGTGCATCCTATTGGTGTTTTTGTGTCATTGGATGAACAATTAGGTCATTTTCGTCCTCCCTAGGCTAATTCTTGTCAAATTAGGGTTTTTAACCAATCTTGTGCATCCAATAGGTGTTTTGTGTCATTGGATGAACATTTAGGTCATTTTCGTCCTCGCTACACTTTATCTTGTAAAATTAGGGTTTCTAACCAATCTTGTGCATCCAATTGGTGATTTTGTGTCATTGGACGAACAATTAGGTTATTTTCGTCCTCTATGGGATAATTTTTGTCCAATTAGGGTCTTTAACCAATCTTGTGCATCCAATAGGTGTTTTTGTGTCATTGGATGAACATTTAAGTCATTTTCGTCCTCCCTAGGCAAATTTTTGTCCAATTAAGGTTTTTAACCAATCTTGTGCATCCAATAGGTGTTTTATGTCATTGGATGAATATTTAGATCATTTTCATCCTCCCTACACTTAATCTAGTCCAATTAGGGTTCTTAACCAATCTTGTGCATCCAGTAGGTGTTTTATGTCATTGGATGAATATTTAGGTCATTTTCGTCCTCCCTACACTTAATCTTGTCCAATTAGGGTTTTTAACCAATCTTGTGCATCCAATAGGTGTTTTATGTCATTGGATGAATATTTAGGTCATTTGCGTCCTCCCTACACTTAATCTTGTCCAATTAGGGTTTTTAACTAACTTGTGCATCCAATAGGTGTTTTGTGTCATTGAATGAAAATTTAGGTCATTTTCGTCCTCCCTAAACTTTATCTTGTCCAATTAGGATTTCTAACCAATTGTGTGCATCCAATTGGTGTTTTTGTGTCATTGGATGAACAAATAGGTCATTTTCTTCCTCCCTAAACTTAATCTTGTCCAATTAGGGTTTTTAACCAATCTTGTGCATCCAATAGGTGTTTTGTGTCATTGAATGAACATTTAGGTCATTTTCATCCTCCCTAGGCTAATTCTTGTCCAATTAGGGTTTTTAACCAATCTTGTGCATCCAATAGGTGTTTTTGTGCCATTGGATGAACATTTAGGTCATTTTCGTCCTCCCTAGGCTAATTCTTGTCCAATAAGGGTTTTTAACCAATCTTGTGCATCCAATAGGTGTTTTTTGTCAGTGGACAAACATTTAGGCCATTTTCTTCCATGCTACACTTAATCTTGTCCAATTAGGGTTTTTAACCAATCTTGTGCATCCAATAGGTGTGTTTGTGTCATTGGATGAATATTTTGGTCATTTTCGTCCTCCCTACACTTTATCTTGTCCAATTAGGGTTTCTAACCAATCGTGTGCATCCAATTGGTGTTTTTGTGTCATTGGATGAACAAATAGGTCATTTTCTTCCTCCCTAAACTTATTCTTGTCCAATTAGGGTTTTTACCCAATCTTGTGCATCCAATAGGTGTTTTGTGTCATTGGATGAATATTTAGGTCATTTTCGTCCTCCCTAAACTTATTCTTGTCCAATTAGGGTTTTTAACCAATCTTGTGCATCCAATAGGTGTGTTTGTGTCATTGGATGAATATTTAGGTCATTTTCGTCCTCCCTACACTTAATATTGACCAATTAGGGTTTTTAAGCAATCTTTTGCATCCAATAGGTATTTGGTGTCATTGGATGAACATTTAGGTCATTTTCGTCCTCCCTACACTTTATCTTGTCCAATTAGGGTTTCTAACCAATCTTGTGCATCCAATTGGTGTTTTGTGTCATTGGATGAACAAATAGGTCATTTTCTTCCTCCCTAGGATAATTCATGTCCAATTAGGGTTTTTAACCAATCTTGTGCTTCAAATAGGTGTTTTGTGTCACTGAATGAACATTTAGGTCAGTTTCGTCCTCCCTAGGCTAATTCTTGTCCAATAAGGGTTTTTAACCAATCTTGTGCATCCAATAGGTATTTTTTGTCAGTGGACGAACATTTAGGCCATTTTCTTCCATGCTACACTTAATCTTGTCCAATTAGGGTTTTTAACCAATCTTGTGCATCCAATAGGTGTGTTTGTGTCATTGGATGAATATTTAGGTCATTTTCGTCCTCCCTACACTTTATCTTGTCCAATTAGGGTTTCTAACCAATCGTGTGCATCCAATTGGTGTTTTTGTATCATTGGATGAACAAATAGGTTATTTTCTTCCTCCCTAAACTTATTCTTGTCCAATTAGGGTTTTTAACCAATCTTGTGCATCCAATAGGTGTTTTGTGTCATTGGATGAATATTTAGGTCATTTTCGTCCTCCCTAAACTTATTCTTGTCCGATTAGGGTTTTTAACCAATCTTGTGCATCCAATATGTGTTTTGTGTCATTGAATGGACATTTAGGTCATTTTCGTCCTCCCTAGGCTAATTCAATAGGTGTTTTTGTGCCATTGGATGAACAATTAGGTCATTTTCGTCCTCCCTAGGCTAATTCTTTTCCAATTAAGGTTTTTAACAAATCTTGTGCATCCAATAGCTGTTTTGTGTCATTGAATGAATATTTAGGTCATTTTCGTCTTCCCTACACTTAATCTTGTCCAATTAGGGTTTTTAACCAATCTTGTGCATCCAATAGGTGTTTTATGTCATTGGATGAATATTTAGGTCATTTTCGTCCTTCCTACACTTAATCTTGTCCAATTAGGGTTTTTAACTAATCTTGTGCATCCAATAGGTGTTTTGTGTCATTGGATGAAAATTTAGGTCATTTTCATCCTCCCTACACTTTATCTTGTCCAATTAGGGTTTCTAACCAATCGTGTGCATCCAATTGGTGTTTTTGTGTCATTGGATGAACAAAGAGGTCATTTTCTTCCTCCCTAGGATAATTCATGTCCAATTAGGGTTTTTAACCAATCTTTTGCTTCAAATAGGTGTTTTGTGTCACTGAATGAACATTTAGGTCATTTTCGTCCTCCCTAGGCTAATTCTTGTCCAATAAGGGTTTTTAACCAATCTTGTGCATCCAATAGGTGTTTTTTGTCAGTGGACGAACATTAAGGCCATTTTCTTCCATGCTACACTTAATCTTGTCCAATTAGGGTTTTTAACCAATCTTGTGCATCGAATAGGTGTGTTTGTGTCATTGGATGAATATTTAGGTCATTTTCGTCCTCTCTACACTTAATATTGACCAATTAGGGTTTTTAACCAATCTTTTGCATCCAATAGGTATTTTGTGTCATTGGATGAACATTTAGGTCACTTTCAACCTCCCTACACTTTATCTTGTCCAATTAGGGTGTCTAACCAATCTTGTGCATCCAATTGGGGTTTTGTGTCATTGGATGAACAATTAGGTCATTTTCGTCCTCCCTAGGTTTATTCTTGTCCAAATAGGGTTTTTAACCAATCTTGTGCATCCAATAGGTGTTTTTGTGCCATTGGATGAACAATTAGGTCATTTTCGTCCTCCCTAGGCTAATTCTTTTCCAATTAGGGTTTTTATCCAATCTTGTGCATCCAATAGGTGTTTTGTGTCATTGGATGAATATTTAGGTCATTTTCGTCCTCCCTACACTTAATCTTGTCCGATTAGGGTTTTTAACCAATCTTATGCATCCAATAGGTGTTTTTGTGTCATTGGATGAACATTTAGGTCATTTTCGTCCTCCCTACACTTTATCTTTTCCAATTAGGGTTTTTAACCAAACCTGTGCATCCAATAGGTGTTTTTCTGTCATTGGATGAACAATTAGGTCATTTTCGTCCTCCATAGGATAATTCTTGTCGAATTAGGTCATTTTCGTCATCCCTAGGCTAATTCTTGTCAAATTAGGGTTTTTAACCAATCTTGTGCATCCAATAGGTGTTTTGTGTCATTGGATGAACATTTAGGTCATTTTCGTCCTCGATACACTTTATCTTGTGCAATTAGGGTTTCTAACCAATCTTGTGCATCCAATTGGTGATTTTGTGTCATTGGACGAACAATTAGGTCATTTTCTTCCTCCCTAGGATAATTCATGTCCAATTAGGGTTTTTCACCAATCTTGTGCTTCAAATCGGTGTTTTGTGTCATTGAATGAACATTTAGGTCATTTTTATCCTCCCTACACTTTATCTCTTCCAATTAGGGTTTCTAACCAATCGTGTGCATCCAATTGGTGTTTTTGTGTCATTGGATGAACATTTAGGACATTTTCGTCCTCCCTAAACTTAATCTTGTCCAATTAGGGTTTCTAACCAATCGTGCATCCAATAGGTCTGTTTGTGTCATTGGATGAACAATTAGGTCATTTTCGTCCTCCATAGGCTAATTCTTGTCCAATTAGGGTTTTTAACTAATCTTGTGCATCCAATAGGTGTTTTAGGTCATTGGATGAATATTTAGGTAATTTTCGTCCTCCCTACACTTAATCTTGTCCAATTAGGGTTTTTAACTAATCTTGTGCATCCAATAGGTGTTTTGTGTCATTGAATGAAAATTTAGGTCATTTTCGTCCTCCCTAAACTTTATCTTGTCCAATTAGGATTTCTAACCAATCGTGTGCATCCAATTGGTGTTTTTGTGTCATGGGATGAACATTTGGGTCCTTTTTGTCCTCCCAACACTTAATCTTCTCCAATCAGGGTTTTTAACCAAACTTGTACATCCAATGGGTGTTTTTGTGTCATTGGATGAACAATTAGGTCATTTTCGTCCTCCCTACACTTAATCTTGCACAATTAGGGTTTTTAGCATCCAATAGGTGTTTTGTGTCATTGTGTGAACATTTAGGTCATTTTCGTCCTCCCTAGACAAATTCTTGTCCAAGTAGGGTTTTTAACCAATCTTGTGCATCGAATAGGTGTTTTATGTCATTGGATGAATATTTCAGTCATTTTCGTCCTCCCTACACTTAATCTTGTCCAATTAGGGTTTTTAACCAATCTTGTGCATCCAATAGGTAATTTATGTCATTGGATGAATATTTAAGTCATTTTCGTCCTCCCTACACTTAATCTTGTCCAATTAGGATTTTTAACTAATCTTGTGCATCCAATAGGTGTTTTGTGTCATTGGATGAAGATTTAGGTCATTTTCGTCCTCCCTACACTTTATCTTGTCCAATTAGGGTTTCTAACCTATCGTGTGCATCCAATTGGTGTTTTTGTGTCATTGGATAAACAAATAGGTCATTTTCTTCCTCCCTAAACTTATTCTTGTCCAATTAGGGTTTTTAACCAATCTTGTGCATCCAATAGGTGTTTTGTGTCATTGGATGAATATTTAGGTCATTTTCGTCCTCCCTAAACTTATTCTTGTCCAATTAGGGTTTTTAACCAATCTTGTGCATCCAATAGGTGTTTTGTGTCATTGCATGGACATTTAGGTCATTTTCGTCCTCCCTAGGCTAATTCTTGTCTAATTAGGGTTTTTAACCAATCCAGTGCATCGAATAGGTGTTTTGTGTCATTGAATGAACATTTAGGTCATTTTCGTCCTCCCTAGACAAATTCGTGTCCAATTAGGGTTTTTAACCAATCTTGTGCATCTGATAGGTGTTTTATGTCATTGGAAGAATATGTAGGTCATTTTCGTCCTCCCTACACTTAATCTTGACCAATTAGGGTTTTTAACTAATCTTGTGCATCCAATAGGTGTTTTGTGTCATTGAATGAAAATTTAGGTGATTTTCGTCCTCCCTAAACTTTATCTTGTCCAATTAGGATTTCTATCCAATCGTGTGCATCCTATTGGTGTTTTTGTGTCATTGGATGAACAAATAGGTCATTTTCTTCCTCCCTAAACTTAATCTTGTCCAATTAGGGTTTTTAACCAATCTTGTGCATCCAATTGGTGTTTTGTGTCATTCAATGGACATTTAGGTCATTTTCGTCCTCCCTAGGTTAATTCTTGTCCAATTAGGGTTTTTAACTAATCTTGTGCATCCAATAGGTGTTTTATGTCAATGGATGAATATTTAGGTCATTTTCGTCCTCCCTACACTTAATCTTGTCCAATTAGGGTTTTTAACCAATCTTGTGCATCTAATGGGCGTTTTGTGTCATTGGATGAACATTTATGTCATTTTTGTCCTCCCTACACTTTATCTTGTCCAATTAGGGTTTTTAACCAATCTTGTGCATCCAATAGGCGTTTTTGTGTCATTGGATGAACATTTAGATCATTTTCGTCCTCCCTAGGCAAATTCTTGTCCAATTAGGGTTTTTAACCAATGTTGTGCATCCAATAGGTGTTTTGTGTCATTGGATGAACATTTAGGTCATTTTCGTCCTCCCTACACTTTATCTTATCCAAATAGGGTTTCTAACCAATCTTGTGCATCCAATTGGAGTTTTGTGTCATTGGATGAACAATTAGGTCATTTTCGTCCTTCCTAGGTTAATTCTTGTCCAATTAGGGTTTTTAACCAATCTTGTGCATCCAATAGGTGTTTTGTGTCATTCAATGGACATTTAGGTCATTTTCTTCCTCCCTAGGCTAATTCTTGTCCAATAAGGGTTTTTAACTAATCTTGTGCATCCAATAGATGTTTTATTTCATTGGATGAATATTTAGGTCATTTTCGTCTTCCCTAGGCTAATTCTTGTCCAATTAGGGTTTTTAACTAATCTTGTGCATCCAATAGGTGTTTTATGTCATTGGATGAATATTTAGCTCATTTTCGTACTTCCTGCACTTAATCTTGTCCAATTAGGGTTTTTAACTAATCTTGTGCATCCAATAGGTGTTTTGTGTCATT
>JBBPBS010000377.1:201547-227894 GCA_037974835.1 Cicer judaicum
ATTCAATGGACATTTAGGTCATTTTCTTCCTCCCTAGGCTAATTCTTGTCCAATAAGGGTTTTTAACTAATCTTGTGCATCCAATAGATGTTTTATTTCATTGGATGAATATTTAGGTCATTTTCGTCTTCCCTAGGCTAATTCTTGTCCAATTAGGGTTTTTAACTAATCTTGTGCATCCAATAGGTGTTTTATGTCATTGGATGAATATTTAGCTCATTTTCGTACTTCCTGCACTTAATCTTGTCCAATTAGGGTTTTTAACTAATCTTGTGCATCCAATAGGTGTTTTGTGTCATTCGATGAAAATTTAGGTCATTTTCATCCTCCCTACACTTTATCTTGTCCAATTAGGGTTTCTAACCAATCGTGTGCATCCAATTGGTGTATATGTGTCATTGGATGAACAAATAGGTCATTTTCTTCCTCCCTAAACTTATTCTTGTCCAATTAGGGTTTTTAACCAATCTTGTGCATCCAATAGGTGTTTTGTGTCATTCAATGGACATTTAGGTCATTTTCGTCCTCCCTAGGCTAATTCTTGTCCAATTAGGGTTTTTAACTAATCTTGTGCATCCAATAGGTGTTTTGTGTCATTTGATGAAAATTTAGGTCATTTTCATCCTCCCTACACTTTATCTTGTCCAATTAGGGTTTCTAACCAATCGTGTGCATCCAATTGGTGTTTTTATGTCATTGGATGAACAAATAGGTCATTTTCTTCCTCCCTAAACTTATTCTTGTCCAATTAGGGTTTTTAACCAATCTTGAGCATCCAATAGGTGTTTTGTGTCATTCAATGGACATTTAGGTCATTTTCGTCCTCCCTAGGCTAATTCATGTCCAATTAGGGTTTTTAACCAATCTTGTGCATCCAATAGGTGTTTTTTGTCAGTGGACGAACATTAAGGCCATTTTCTTCCATGCTACACTTAATCTTGTCCAATTAGGGTTTTTAACCAATCTTGTGCATCGAATAGGTGTGTTTGTGTCATTGGATGAATATTTAGGTCATTTTCGTCCTCTCTACACTTAATATTGACCAATTAGGGTTTTTAACCAATCTTTTGCATCCAATAGGTATTTTGTGTCATTGGATGAACATTTAGGTCACTTTCGTCCTCCCTACACTTTATCTTGTCCAATTAGGGTTTCTAACCAATCTTGTGCATCCAATTGGTGTTTTGTGTCATTGGATGAACAATTAGGTCATTTTCGTCCTCCCTAGGTTTATTCTTGTCCAATTAGGGTTTTTAACCTATCTTGTGCATCCAATAGGTGTTTTTGTGCGATTGGATGAACAATTAGGTAATTTTCGTCCTCCCTAGGCTAATTCTTTTCCAATTAGGGTTTTTAACCAATCTTGTGCATCCAATAGGTGTTTTGTGTCATTGGATGAACATTTAGGTCATTTTCGTCCTCCCTACACTTTATCTTATCCAAATAGGGTTTCTAACCAATCTTGTGCATCCAATTGGAGTTTTGTGTCATTGGATGAACAATTAGGTCATTTTCGTCCTTCCTAGGTTAATTCTTGTCCAATTAGGGTTTTTAACCAATCTTGTGCATCCAATAGGTGTTTTGTGTTATTCAATGGACATTTAGGTCATTTTCTTCCTCCCTAGGCTAATTCTTGTCCAATAAGGGTTTTTAACTAATCTTGTGCATCCAATAGATGTTTTATTTCATTGGATGAATATTTAGGTCATTTTCGTCTTCCCTAGGCTAATTCTTGTCCAATTAGGGTTTTTAACTAATCTTGTGCATCCAATAGGTGTTTTATGTCATTGGATGAATATTTAGCTCATTTTCGTACTTCCTGCACTTAATCTTGTCCAATTAGGGTTTTTAACTAATCTTGTGCATCCAATAGGTGTTTTGTGTCATTGGATGAAAATTTAGGTCATTTTCATCCTCCCTACACTTTATCTTGTCCAATTAGGGTTTCTAACCAATCGTGTGCATCCAATTGGTGTATATGTGTCATTGGATGAACAAATAGGTCATTTTCTTCCTCCCTAAACTTATTCTTGTCCAATTAGGGTTTTTAACCAATCTTGTGCATCCAATAGGTGTTTTGTGTCATTCAATGGACATTTAGGTCATTTTCGTCCTCCCTAGGCTAATTCTTGTCCAATTAGGGTTTTTAACTAATCTTGTGCATCCAATAGGTGTTTTGTGTCATTTGATGAAAATTTAGGTCATTTTCATCCTCCCTACACTTTATCTTGTCCAATTAGGGTTTCTAACCAATCGTGTGCATCCAATTGGTGTTTTTATGTCATTGGATGAACAAATAGGTCATTTTCTTCCTCCCTAAACTTATTCTTGTCCAATTAGGGTTTTTAACCAATCTTGAGCATCCAATAGGTGTTTTGTGTCATTCAATGGACATTTAGGTCATTTTCGTCCTCCCTAGGCTAATTCTTGTCCAATTAGGGTTTTTAACCAATCTTGTGCATCCAATAGGTGTTTTTTGTCAGTGGACGAACATTAAGGCCATTTTCTTCCATGCTACACTTAATCTTGTCCAATTAGGGTTTTTAACCAATCTTGTGCATCGAATAGGTGTGTTTGTGTCATTGGATGAATATTTAGGTCATTTTCGTCCTCTCTACACTTAATATTGACCAATTAGGGTTTTTAACCAATCTTTTGCATCCAATAGGTATTTTGTGTCATTGGATGAACATTTAGGTCACTTTCGTCCTCCCTACACTTTATCTTGTCCAATTAGGGTTTCTAACCAATCTTGTGCATCCAATTGGTGTTTTGTGTCATTGGATGAACAATTAGGTCATTTTCGTCCTCCCTAGGTTTATTCTTGTCCAATTAGGGTTTTTAACCAATCTTGTGCATCCAATAGGTGTTTTTGTGCGATTGGAGGAACAATTAGGTAATTTTCGTCCTCCCTAGGCTAATTCTTTTCCAATTAGGGTTTTTAACCAATCTTGTGCATCCAATAGGTGTTTTGTGTCATTGGATGAATATTTAGGTCATTTTCGTCCTCCCTACACTTAATCTTGTCCAATTAGGGTTTTTAACCAATCTTATGCATCCAATAGGTGTTTTTGTGTCATTGGATGAACATTTAGGTCATTTTCGTCCTCCCTACACTTTATCTTTTCCAATTAGGGTTTTTAACCAAACCTGTGCATCCAATAGGTGTTTTTCTGTCATTGGATGAACAATTAGGTCATTTTCGTCCTCCATAGGATAATTCTTGTCGAATTAGGGTTTTTAACCAGTCTTGTGCATCCAATTGGTGTTTTTGTGTCATTGGATGAACAATTAGGTCATTTTCGTCCTCCCTAGGCTAATTCTTTTCCAATTAGGGTTTTTAACCAATCTTGTGCATCCAATAGGTGTTTTGTGTCATTGGATGAATATTTAGGTCATTTTCGTCCTCCCTACACTTAATCTTGTCCAATTAGGGTTTTTAACCAATCTTATGCATCCAATAGGTGTTTTTGTGTCATTGGATGAACATTTAGGTCATTTTCGTCCTCCCTACACTTTATCTTTTCCAATTAGGGTTTTTAACCAAACCTGTGCATCCAATAGGTGTTTTTCTGTCATTGGATGAACAATTAGGTCATTTTCGTCCTCCGTAGGATAATTCTTGTCGAATTAGGGTTTTTAACCAATCTTGTGCATCCAATTGGTGTTTTTGTGTCATTGGATGAACAATTAGGTCATTTTCGTCCTCCCTAGGCTAATTCTTGTGAAATTAGGGTTTTTAACCAATCTTGTGCATCCAATTGGTGTTTTTGTGTCATTGGATGAACAATTAGGTCATTTTCGTCCTCCCTAGGCTAATTCTTGTCAAATTAGGGTTTTTAACCAATCTTGTGCATCCAATTGGTTTTTTTGTGTCATTGGATGAACATTTAAGTCATTTTCGTCCTCCCTAGGCAAATTCTTGTCCAATTAAGGTTTTTAACCAATCTTGTGCATCCAATAGGTGTTTTATGTCATTGGATGAATATTTAGATCATTTTCATCCTCCCTACACTTAATCTAGTCCAATTAGGGTTCTTAACCAATCTTGTGCATCCAGTAGGTGTTTTATGTCATTGGATGAATATTTAGGTCATTTTCGTCCTCCCTACACTTAATCTTGTCCAATTAGGGTTTTTAACCAATCTTGTGCATCCAATAGGTGTTTTATGTCATTGGATGAATATTTAGGTCATTTTCGTCCTCCCTACACATAATCTTGTCCAATTAGGGTTTTTAACTAACTTGTGCATCCAATAGGTGTTTTGTGTCATTGAATGAAAATTTAGGTCATTTTCGTCCTCCCTAAACTTTATCTTGTCCAATTAGGATTTCTAACCAATCGTGTGCATCCAATTGGTGTTTTTGTGTCATTGGATGAACAAATAGGTCATTTTCTTCCTCCCTAAACTTAATCTTGTCCAATTAGGGTTTTTAACCAATCTTGTGCATCCAATAGGTGTTTTGTGTCATTGAATGAACATTTAGGTCATTTTCATCCTCCCTAGGCTAATTCTTGTCCAATTAGGGTTTTTAACCAATCTTGTGCATCCAATAGGTGTTTTTGTGCCATTGGATGAACATTTAGGTCATTTTCGTCCTCCCTAGGCTAATTCTTGTCCAATAAGGGTTTTTAACCAATCTTGTGCATCCAATAGGTGTTTTTTGTCAGTGGACAAACATTTAGGCCATTTTCTTCCATGCTACACTTAATCTTGTCCAATTAGGGTTTTTAACCAATCTTGTGCATCCAATAGGTGTGTTTGTGTCATTGGATGAATATTTAGGTCATTTTCGTCCTCCCTACACTTAATATTGACCAATTAGGGTTTTTAACCAATCTTTTGCATCCAATAGGTATTTTGTGTCATTGGATGAACATTTAGGTCATTTTCGTCCTCCCTACACTTTATCTTGTCCAATTAGGGTTTCTAACCAATCTTGTGCATCCAATTGGTGTTTTGTGTCATTGGATGAACAAATAGGTCATTTTCTTCCTCCCTAGGATAATTCATGTCCAATTAGGGTTTTTAACCAATCTTGTGCTTCAAATAGGTGTTTTGTGTCACTGAATGAACATTTAGGTCATTTTCGTCCTCCCTAGGCTAATTCTTTTCCAATTAGGGTTTTTAACCAATCTTGTGCATCCAATAGGTGTTTTGTGTCATTGGATGAATATTTAGGTCATTTTCGTCCTCCCTACACTTAATCTTGTCCAATTAGGGTTTTTAACCAATCTTGTGCATCCAATAGGTGTTTTGTGTCATTGGATGAACATTTAGGTCATTTTCGTCCTCCCTATACTTAATCTTGTCCAATTAGGGTTTTTAACCAATCTTGTGCATCCAATAGGTGTTTTGTGTCATTGGATGAACATTTAGGTCATTTTCGTCCTCCCTACACTTAATCTTGTTCAATTAGGGTTTCTAACCAATCTTGTGCATCCGATAGGTGTTTTTGTGTCATTGGATGAACATTTAGGTCATTTTCGTCCTCCTTAGGCTAATTCTTATCCAATTAGGGATTTTAACCAATCTTGTGCATCCAATAGGTGTTTTGTGTCATTGGATGAACATTTAGGTCATTTTCGT
The DNA here is from genome assembly GCA_037974835.1 of Cicer judaicum. Taxonomy (NCBI): domain Eukaryota; kingdom Viridiplantae; phylum Streptophyta; class Magnoliopsida; order Fabales; family Fabaceae; genus Cicer; species Cicer judaicum. The sequence goes on from JBBPBS010000377.1 coordinate 207,139, forward strand.
CCTCCCTACACTTAATCTTGTTCAATTAGGGTTTCTGACCAATCTTGTGCATCCGACAGGTGTTTTTGTGTCATTGGATGAACAATTAGGTCATTTTCGTCCTCCCTAGGCTAATTCTGGTCCAATTAGGGTTTTTAACCAATCTTGTGCATCCAATAGGTGTTTTGTGTCATTGGATGAACTTAGGTCATTTTCGTCCTCCCTACACTTTATCTTGTCCAATTAGGGTTTCTAACCAATCTTGTGCTTACAATTGGTGTTTTTGTGTCATTGGATCAACAATTAGTTCATTTTCGTCTTCCCTATGATAATTCTTGTCCAATTAGGGTTTTTAACCAATCTTGTGCATCCAACAGGTGTTTTGTGTCATTGGATGAACATTTAGGTCATTTTCGTCCTCCTTAGGCTAATTCTTATCCAATTAGGGTTTTTAACCAATCTTGTGCATCCAATAGGTGTTTTGTGTCATTGGATGAACATTTAGGTCATTTTCGTCCTCCCTACACTTAATCTTGTTCAATTAGGGTTTCTAACCAATCTTGTGCATCCGATAGGTGTTTTTGTGTCATTGGATGAACATTTAGGTCATTTTCGTCCTCCCAACACTTAATCTTGTCCAATTAGGGTTTTTAACCAATCTTGTGCATCCAATAGGTGTTTTGTGTCATTGGATGAACATTTAGGTCATTTTCGTCCTCCCTAGGCTAATTCTTGTCCAATTAGGGTTTTTATCCAATCTTTTGCATCCATTAGGTGCTTTTGTGTCATTGGATGAACATTAGGTCATTTTCGTCCTCCCTACACTTAATCTTGTCCAATTAGGGTTTTTTAACTAATCTTGTGCATCCAATAGGTGTTTTGTGTCATTGGATGAACATTTAGGTCATTTTCGTCCTCCCTACACTTAATCTTGTCCAATTAGGGTTTTTAACCAATCTTGTGCATCCAATAGGTGTTTTGTGTCATTGGATGAACATTTAGGTCATTTTCGTCCTCCCTACACATAATCTTGTCCAATTAGGGTTTTTAACAAATCTTGTGCACCCAATAGGTGTTTTGTGTCATTGGATGAACAATTACGTCATTTTCGTCCTCCCTAAACTTAATCTTATCCAACTAGGGTTTCTAACCAATGTTGTGCATCCAATAGGTGTTTTGTGTCATTGGATGAACATTTAGGTCATTTTCGTCCTCCCTACACTTAATCTTGTCCAATTAGGGTTTTTAACCAATCTTGTGCATCCAATAGGTGTTTTGTGTCATTGGATGAACACTTAGGTCATTTTCGTCCTCCCTAAACTTAATCTTGTCCAATTAGGGTTTCTAACGAATCTTGTGCATCCATTAGGTGTTTTTTATGTCATTGGATGAACATTTAGGTCATTTTCGTCCACCCTACACTTAATCTTGTCCAATTAGGGTTTTTAACCAATCTTGTGCATCCAATAGGTGTTTTGTATCATTGGACGAACAATTAGGTCATTTTCGTCCTCCCTAGGCTAATTCTTGTCCAATTAGGGTTTTTAACCAATCTTGTGCATCCAATAGGTGTTTTGTGTCATTGGATGAACATTTAGGTCATTTTCGTCCTCCCTACAATTAATCTTGTCCAATTAGGGTTTCTAACCAATCTTTTGCATCCAATAGGTATTTTGTGTCATTGGATGAACAATTAGGTCATTTTCGTCCTCCCTAGGCTAATTCTTTTCCAACTACGGTTTTTAACCAATCTTGTGCATCCAATAGATGTGTGTTTGTGTCATTGGATGAATATTTAGGTCATTTTCGTCCTCCGCACACTTAATCTTGTCCAATTAGGGTTTTTAACCAATCATGTGCATCCAATAGGTGTTTTGTGTCATTGGAAGAACATTTAGTACATTTTCGTCCTCCCTACACTTAATGTTGTCCAATTAGGGTTTCTAACCAATCTTTTGCATCCAATAGGTGTTTTGTGTCATTGGATGAACAATTAGGTCATTTTCGTCCTCCCTAGGCTAATTCTTTTCCAATTAGGGTTTTTAACCAATCTTGTGCATCCAATAGGTGTTTTGTGTCATTGGATGAATATTTAGGTCATTTTCGTCCTCCCTACACTTTATCTTTTCCAATTAGGGTTTTTAACCAAACCTGTGCATCCAATAGGTGTTTTTCTGTCATTGGATGAGCAATTAGGTCATTTTCGTCCTCCATAGGATAATTCTTGTCGAATTAAGGTTTTTAACCAGTCTTGTGCATCCAATTGGTGTTTTTGTGTCATTGGATGAACAATTAGGTCATTTTCGACCTCCCTAAACTTAATCTTGTCCAATTAGGGTTTCTAACCAATCTTGTGCATCGAATAGGTGTTTTTGTGTCATTGGATGAACAATTTGGTCATTTTTGTCCTCCCTAGGCTAATTCTTGTCCAATTAGGGTTTCTAGCAAATCTCGTGCATCCAGTAGGTGTGTTTGTGTCATTCGATGAACAATTCAGTCATTTACGTCCTCCCTATGCTTATCCTTGTCCAATTAGGGTTTTTAACCAATCTTGTGCATCCAATAGTTGTGTTTGTGTCATTGGATGAAAAATTAGGTCATTTTCGACCTCCCTAAACTTAATCTTGTCCAATTAGGGTTTCTAACCAATCTTGTGCATCGAATAGGTGTTTTATGTCATTGGATGAATATTTAGGACATTTTCGTCCTTCCTGCACTTGATCTTGTCCAATTAGGGTTTTTAACTAATCTTCTGCATCCAATAGGTGTTTTGTGTCATTGGATGAAAATTTAGGTCATTTTCATCCTCCCTACACTTTATCTTGTCCAATTAGGGTTTCTAACCAATCGTGTGCATCCAATTGGTGTTTTTGTGTCATTGGATGAACAAATAGGTCATTTTCTTCCTCCCTAGGATAATTCATGTCCAATTAGGGTTTTTAACCAATCTTGTGCTTCAAATAGGTGTTTTGTGTCACTGAATGAACATTTAGGTCATTTTCGTCATCCCTAGGCTAATTCTTGTCCAATAAGGGTTTTTAACCAATCTTGTGCATCCAATAGGTGTTTTTTGTCAGTGGACAAACATTTAGGCCATTTTCTTCCATGCTACACTTAATCTTGTCCAATTAGGGTTTTTAACCAATCTTGTGCATCCAATAGGTGTGTTTGTGTCATTGGATGAATATTTAGGTCATTTTCGTCCTCCCTACACTTAATATTGACCAATTAGGGTTTTTAACCAATCATTTGCATCCAATAGATATTTTGTGTCATTGGATGAACATTTAGGTCATTTTCTTCCTCCCTACACTTTATCTTGTCCAATAAGGGTTTCTAACCAATCTTGTGCATCCAATTGGTGTTTTGTGTCATTGGATGAACAAATAGGTCATTTTCTTCCTCCCTAGGATAATTCATGTCCAATTAGGGTTTTTAAATAATCTTGTGCATCCAATAGGTGTTTTGTGTCATTGGATGAATATTTAGGTCATTTTCGTCCTCCCTAAAGTTATTCTTGTCCAATTAGGGTTTCTAACCAATCTTGTGCATCCAATAGGTGTTTTGTGTCGTTGGATGAATATTTAGGTCATTTTCGTCCTCCCTAAACTTATTCTTGTCCATTTAGGGTTTTTAACCAATCTTGTGCATCCAATAGGTGTTTTGTGTCATTGAATGGACATTTAGGTCATTTTCGTCCTCCCTAGGCTAATTCTTGTCCAATTAGGGTTTTTAACCAATCTTGTGCATACAATAGGTGTTTTTGTGCCATTGGATGAACAATTAGGTCATTTTCGTCCTCCCTAGGCGAATTCTTTTCCAATTAGGGTTTTTAACAAATCTTGTGCATCCAATAGGTGTTTTGTGTCATTGGATGAATATTTAGGTCATTTTCGTCTTCCCTACACTTAATCTTGTCCAATTAGGGTTTTTAACCAATCTTGTGCATCCAATAGGTGGTTTATGTCATTGGATGAATATTTAGGTCATTTTCGTCCTTCCTACACTTAATCTTGTCCAATTAGGGTTTTTAACTAATCTTGTGCATCCAATAGGTGTTTTGTGTCATTGGATGAAAATTTAGGTCATTTTCATCCTCCCTACACTTTATCTTGTCCAATTAGGGTTTCTAACCAATCGTGAGCATCCAATTGGTGTTTTTGTGTCATTGGATGAACAAATAGGTCATTTTCTTCCTCCCTAAACTTATTCTTGTCCAATTAGGGTTTTTAACCAATCTTGTGCATCCAATAGGTGTTTTGTGTCACTGGATGAATATTTAGGTCATTTTCGTCCTCCCTAAACTTATTCTTGTCCATATAGGGTTTTTAACCAATCTTGTGCATCTAATAGGTGTTTTGTGTCATTGAATGGACATTTAGGTCATTTTCGTCCTCCCTAGGCTAATTCTTGTCCAATTAGGGTTTTTAACCAATCTTGTGCATACAATAGGTGTTTTTGTGCCATTGGATGAACAATTAGGTCATTTTCGTCCTCCCTAGGCGAATTCTTTTCCAATTAGGGTTTTTAACAACTCTTGTGCATCCAATAGGTGTTTTGTGTCATTGGATGAATATTTAGGTCATTTTCGTCTTCCCTACACTTAATCTTGTCCAATTAGGGTTTTTAACCAATCTTGTGCATCCAATAGGTGGTTTATGTCATTGGATGAATATTTAGGTCATTTTCGTCCTTCCTACACTTAATCTTGTCCAATTAGGGTTTTTAACTAATCTTGTGCATCCAATAGGTGTTTTGTGTCATTGGATGAAAATTTAGGTCATTTTCATCCTCCCTACACTTTATCTTGTCCAATTAGGGTTTCTAACCAATCGTGTGCATCCAATTGGTGTTTTTGTGTCATTGGATGAACAAATAGGTCATTTTCTTCCTCCCTAGGATAATTCATGTCCAATTAGGGTTTTTAACCAATCTTTTGCTTCAAATACGTGTTTTGTGTCACTGAATGAACATTTAGGTCATTTTCGTACTCCCTAGGCTAATTCTTGTCCAATAAGGGTTTTTAACCAATCTTGTGCATCCAATAGGTGTTTTTTGTCATTGGACGAACATTAAGGCCATTTTCTTCCATGCTACACTTAATCTTGTCCAATTAGGGCTTTTAACCAATCTTGTGCATCGAATAGGTGTGTTTGTGTCATTGGATGAATATTTAGGTCATTTTCGTCCTCCCTAGGCTAATTCTTGTCCAATTAGGGTTTTTAACAAATCTTGTGCATCCAATAGGTGTTTTTGTGTCATTGGATGAACAAATAGGTCATTTTCTTCCTCCCTAAACTTAATCTTGTCCAATTAGGGTTTTTAACCAATCTTGTGCATCCAATAGGTGTTTTGTGACATTGAATGAACATTTAGGTCATTTTCATCCTCCTTAGGCTAATTCTAGTCCAATTAGGGGTTTTAACTAATCTTGTGCATCCAATTGGTGTTTTGTGTCATTGGATGAAAATTTAGGTCATTTTCATCCTCCCTACACTTTATCTTGTCCTATTAGGGTTTCTAACCAATCGTGTGCATCCAATTGGTGTTTTTCTGTCATTGGATGAACAAATAGGTCATTTTCTTCCTCCCTAGGATAATCCATGTCCAATTAGGGTTTTTAACCAATCTTGTGCTTCAAATAGGTGTTTTGTGTCACTGAATGAACATTTAGGTCATTTTCGTCCTCCCTAGGCTAATTCTTGTCCAATAAGGGTTTTTAACCAATCTTGTGCATCCAATAGGTGTTTTTTGTCAGTGGAAGAACATTTAGGCCATTTTCTTCCATGCTACACTTAATCTTGTCCAATTAGGGTTTTTAACCAATCTTGTGCATCCAATAGGTGTGTTTGTGTCATTGGAGGAATATTTAGGTCATTTTCGTCCTCCCTACACTTAATATTGACCAATTAGGGTTTTTAACCAATCTTTTGCATCCAATAGGTATTTTGTGTCATTGGATGAACATTTAGGTCATTTTCGTCCTCCCTACACTTTATCTTGTCCAATTAGGGTTTCTAAGCAATCTTGTGCATCCAATTGGTGTTTTGTGTCATTGGATGAACAAATAGGTCATTTTCTTCCTCCCTAGGATAATTCATGTCCAATTAGGGTTTTTAACCAATCTTGTGCATCCAATAGGTGTTTTGTGTCATTGAATGGACATTTAGGTCATTTTCGTCCTCCCTAGGCTAATTCTTGTCCAATTAGGGTTTTTAACCAATCTTGTGCATCCAATAGGTGTTTTTGTGCCATTGGATGAACAATTAGGTCATTTTCGTCCTCCCTAGGCTAATTCTTTTCCAATTAGGGTTTTTAACAAATCTTGTGCATCCAATAGGTGTTTTGTGTCATTGGATGAATATTTAGGTCATTTTCGTCTTCCCTACACTTAATCTTGTCCAATTAGGGTTTTTAACCAATCTTGTGCATCCAATAGGTGTTTTATGTCATTGGATGAATATTTAGGTCATTTTCGTCCTTCCTACACTTAATCTTGTCCAATTAGGGTTTTTAACTAATCTTGTGCATCCAATAGGTGTTTTATGTCATTGGATGAAAATTTAGGTCATTTTCATCCTCCCTACACTTTATCTTGTCCAATTAGGGTTTCTAACCAATCGTGTGCATCCAATTGGTGTTTTTGTGTCATTGGATGAACAAATAGGTCATTTTCTTCCTCCCTAGGATAATTCATGTCCAATTAGGGTTTTTAACCAATCTTTTGCTTCAAATACGTGTTTTATGTCACTGAATGAACATTTAGGTAATTTTCGTCCTCCCTAGGCTAATTCTTGTCCAATAAGGGTTTTTAACCAATCTTGTGCATCCAATAGGTGTTTTTTGTCAGTGGACGAACATTAAGGCCATTTTCTTCCATGCTACACTTAATCTTGTGCAATTAGGGCTTTTAACCAATCTTGTGCATCGAATAGGTGTGTTTGTGTCATTGGATGAATATTTAGGTCATTTTCGTCCTCTCTACACTTAATATTGACCAATTAGGGTTTTTAACCAATCTTTTGCATCCAATAGGTATTTTGTGTCATTGGATGAACAATTAGGTCATTTTCGTCCTCCCTAGGTTTATTCTTGTCCAATTAGGGTTTTTAACCAATCTTGTGCATCCAATAGGTGTTTTTGTGCCATTGGATGAACAATTAGGTCATTTTCGTCCTCCCTAGGCTAATTCTTTTCCAATTAGGGTTTTTAACCAATCTTGTGCATCCAATAGGTGTTTTGTGTCAGTGGACGAACATTAAGGCCATTTTCTTCCATGCTACACTTAATCTTGTCCAATTAGGGTTTATAACCAATCTTGTGCATCCAATAGGTGTTTTTGTGTCATTGGATGAACATTTAGGTCATTTTCGTCCTCCCTAGGCTAATTCTTGTCCAATTAGGGTTTTTAACCAATCTTGTGCATCCAATAGGTGTTTTATGTCATTGGATGAATATTTAGGTCATTTTCGTCCTCCATACACTTAATCTTGTCCAATTAGGGTTTTTAACCGATCTTGTGCATCCAATAGGTGTTTTTGTGTCATTGGATGAACATTTAGGTCATTTTCGTCCTCCCTACACTTTATCTTTTCCAATTAGGGTTTTTAACCAAACCTGTGCATCCAATAGGTGTTTTTCTGTCATTGGATGAACAATTAGGTCATTTTCGTCCTCCGTAGGATAATTCTTGTCCAATTAGGGTTTCTAACCAATCTTGTGCATCCAATTGGTGTTTTTGTGTCATTGGATGAACAATTAGGTCATTTTCGTCCTCCCTAGGCTAATTCTTGTCAAATTAGGGTTTTTAACCAATCTTGTGCATCCAATAGGTGTTTTGTGTCATTGGATGAACATTTAGGTCATTTTCGTCCTCGCTACACTTTATCTTGTCAAATTAGGGTTTCTAACCAATCTTGTGCATCCAATTGGTGATTTTGTGTCATTGGACGAACAATTAGGTTATTTTCGTCCTCTATGGGATACTTCTTGTCCAATTAGGGTTTTTAACCAATCTTGTGCATCCAATAGGTGTTTTTGTGTCATTGGATGAACATTTAAGTCATTTTCGTCCTCCCTAGGCAAATTCTTGTCCAATTAAGGTTTTTAACCAATCTTGTGCATCCAATAGGTGTTTTATGTCATTGGATGAATATTTAGATCATTTTCATCCTCCCTACACTTAATCTAGTCCAATTAGGGTTCTTAACCAATCTTGTGCATCCAGTAGGTGTTTTATGTCATTGGATGAATATTTAGGTCATTTTCGTCCTCCCTACACTTAATCTTGTCCAATTAGGGTTTTTAACCAATCTTGTGCATCCAATAGGTGTTTTATGTCATTGGATGAATATTTAGGTCATTTTCGTCCTCCCTACACATAATCTTGTCCAATTAGGGTTTATAACCAATCTTGTGCATCCAATAGGTGTTTTTGTGTCATTGGATGAACATTTAGGTCATTTTCTTCCTCCCTAAACTTATTCTTGTCCAATTAGGGTTTTTAACCAATCTTGTGCATCCAATAGGTGTTTTGTGTCATTTAATGGACATATAGGTCATTTTCGTCCTCCCTAGGCTAATTCTTGTCCAATTAGGGTTTTTAACCAATCTTGTGCATCCAATAGGTGTTTTTGTGCCATTGGATGAAATATTAGGTCATTTTCGTCCTCCCTAGGCTAATTCTTTTCCAATTAGGGTTTTTAACAAATCTTGTGCATCCAATAGGTGTCTTGTGTCATTGGATGAATATTTAGGTCATTTTCGTCTTCCCTACACTAAATCTTGTCCAATTAGGGTTTTTAACCAATCTTGTGCATCCAATAGGTGTTTTATGTCATTGGATGAATATTTAGGTCATTTTCGTCCTTCCTACACTTAATCTTGTCCAATTAGGGTTTTTAACTAATCTTGTGCATCCAATTAGGGTTTCTAACCAATCGTGTGTATCCAATTGGTGTTTTTGTGTCATTGAATGACCATTTAGGTCATTTTCGTCCTCCCTAGGCTAATTCTTGTCCAATAAGGGTTTTTAACCAATCTTGTGCATCCAATAGGTGTTTTTTGTCAGTGGACAAACATTAAGGCCATTTTCTTCCATGCTACACTTAATCTTGTCCAATTAGGGCTTTTAACCAATCTTGTGCATCGAATAGGTGTGTTTGTGTCATTGGATGAATATTTAGGTCATTTTCGTCCTCCCTAGGCTAATTCTTGTCCAATTAGGGTTTTTAACAAATCTTGTGCATCCAATAGGTGTTTTTGTGTCATTGGATGAACAAATAGGTCATTTTCTTCCTCCCTAAACTTAATCTTGTCCAATTAGGGTTTTTAACCAATCTTGTGCATCCAATAGGTGTTTTGTGTCATTGAATGAACATTTAGGTCATTTTCATCCTCCCTAGGCTAATTCTTGTCCAATTAGGGTTTTTAACTAATCTTGTGCATCCAATAGGTGTTTTGTGTCATTGGATGAAAATTTAGGTCATTTTCATCCTCCCTACACTTTATCTTGTCCTATTAGGGTTTCTAACCAATCGTGTGCATCCAATTGGTGTTTTTGTGTCATTGGATGAACAAATAGGTCATTTTCTTCCTCCCTAGGATAATCCATGTCCGATTAGGGTTTTTAACCAATCTTGTGTTTCAAATAGGTGTTTTGTGTCACTGAATGAACATTTAGGTCATTTTCGTCCTCCCTAGGCTAATTCTTGTCCAATAAGGGTTTTTAACCAATCTTGTGCATCCAATAGGTGTTTTTTGTCAGTGGAAGAACATTTAGGCCATTTTCTTCCATGCTACACTTAATCTTGTCCAATTAGGGTTTTTAACCAATCTTGTGCATCCAATAGGTGTGTTTGTGTCATTGGATGAATATTTAGGTCATTTTCGTCCTCCCTACACTTAATATTGACCAATTAGGGTTTTTAACCAATCTTTTGCATCCAATAGGTATTTTGTGTTATTGGATGAACATTTAGGTCATTTTCGTCCTCCCTACACTTTATCTTGTCCAATTAGGGTTTCTAAGCAATCTTGTGCATCCAATTGGTGTTTTGTATCATTGGATGAACAAATAGGTCATTTTCTTCCTCCCTAGGATAATTCATGTCCAATTAGGGTTTTTAACCAATCTTGTGCATCCAATAGGTGTTTTGTGTCATTGGATGAACAAATAGGTCATTTTCGTCCTCCCTAAACTTATTCTTGTCCAATTAGGGTTTTTAACCAATCTTGTGCATCCAATAGGTGTTTTGTGTCATTGAATGGACATTTAGGTCATTTTCGTCCTCCCTAGGCTAATTCTTGTCCAATTAGGGTTTTTAACCAATCTTGTGCATCCAATAGGTGTTTTTGTGCCATTGGATGAACAATTAGGTCATTTTCGTCCTCCCTAGGCTAATTCTTTTCCAATTAGGGTTTTTAACAAATCTTGTGCATCCAATAGGTGTTTTGTGTCATTGGATGAATATTTAGGTCATTTTCGTCTTCCCTACACTTAATCTTGTCCAATTAGGGTTTTTAACCAATCTTGCGCATCCAATAGGTGTTTTATGTCATTGGATGAATATTTAGGTCATTTTCGTGCTTCCTACACTTAATCTTGTCCAATTAAGGTTTTTAACCAATCTTGTGCATCCAATAGGTGTGTTTGTATCATTGGATGAAAATTTAGGTCATTTTCATCCTCCCTACACTTTATCTTGTCCAATTAGGGTTTCTAACCAATCGTGTGCATCCAATTGGTGTTTTTGTGTCATTGGATGAACAAATAGGTCATTTTCTTCCTCCCTAGGATAATTCATGTCCAATTAGGGTTTTTAACCAATGTTTTGCTTCAAATACGTGTTTTGTGTCACTGAATGAACATTTAGGTCATTTTCGTCCTCCCTAGGCTAATTCTTGTCCAATAAGGGTTTTTAACCAATCTTGTGCATCCAATAGGTGTTTTTTGTCAGTGGACGAACATTAAGGCCATTTTCTTCCATGCTATACTTAATCTTGTCCAATTAATGCTTTTAACCAATCTTGTGCATCGAATAGGTGTGTTTGTGTCATTGGATGAATATTTAGGTCATTTTCGTCCTCTCTACACTTAATATTGACCAATTAGGGTTTTTAACCAATCTTTTGCATCCAATAGGTATTTTGTGTCATTGGATGAACATTTAGGTCACTTTCGTCCTCCCTACACTTTATCTTGTCCAATTAGGGTTTCCACCCAATCTTGTGCATCCAATTGGTGTTTTGTGCCATTGGATGAAAAATTAGGTCATTTTCGTCCTCCCTAGACTAATTCATTTCCAATTAGGGTTTTTAACCAATCTTGTGCATCCAATAGGTGTTTTGTGTCATTGGATGAATATTTAGGTCATTTTCGTCCTCCCTACACTTAATCTTGTCCAATTAGGGTTTTTAACCAATCTTATGCATCCAATAGGTGTTTTTGTGTCATTGGATGAACATTTAGGTCATTTTCGTCCTCCCTACACTTTATCTTTTCCAATTAGGGTTTTTAACCAAACCTGTGCATCCAATAGGTGTTTTTCTGTCATTGGATGAACAATTAGGTCATTTTCGTCCTCCGTAGGATAATTCTTGTCGAATTAGGGTTTTTAACCAATGTTGTGCATCCAATTGGTGTTTTTGTGTCATTGGATGAACAATTAGGTCATTTTCGTCCTCCCTAGGCTAATTCTTGTCAAATTAGGGTTTTTAACCAATCTTGTGCATCCAATAGGTGTTTTGTGTCATTGGATGAACATTTAGGTCATTTTCGTCCTCGCTACACTTTATCTTGTCAAATTAGGGTTTCTAACCAATCTTGTGCATCCAATTGGTGATTTTGTGTCATTGGACGAACAATTAGCTTATTTTCGTCCTCTATGGGATAATTCTTGTCCAATAAGGGTTTTTAACCAATCTTGTGCATCCAATAGGTGTTTTTGTGTCATTGGATGAACATTTAAGTCATTTTCGTCCTCCCTAGGCAAATTCTTGTCCAATTAAGGTTTTTAACCAATCTTGTGCATCCAATAGGTGTTTTATGTCATTGGATGAATATTTAGATCATTTTCATCCTCCCTACACTTAATCTAGTCCAATTAGGGTTCTTAACCAATCTTGTGCATCCAGTAGGTGTTTTATGTCATTGGATGAATATTTAGGTCATTTTCGTCCTCCCTACACTTAATCTTGTCCAATTAGGGTTTTTAACCAATCTTGTGCATCCAATAGGTGTTTTATGTTATTGGATGAATATTTAGGTCATTTTCGTCCTCCCTAGACATAATCTTGTCCAATTAGGGTTTTTAACTAACTTGTGCATCCAATAGGTGTTTTGTGTCATTGAATGAAAATTTAGGTCATTTTCGTCCTCCCTAAACTTTATCTTGTCCAATTAGGATTTCTAACCAATCGTGTGCATCCAATTGGAGTTTTTGTGTCATTGGATGAACAAATAGGTCATTTTCTTCCTCCCTAAACTTAATCTTGTCCAGTTAGGGTTTTTAACCAATCTTGTGCATCCAATAGGTGTTTTGTGTCATTGAATGAACATTTAGGTCATTTTCATCCTCCCTAGGCTAATTCTTGTCCAATTAGGGTTTTTAACCAATCTTGTGCATCCAATAGGTGTTTTTGTGCCATTGGATGAACATTTAGGTCATTTTCGTCCTCCCTAGGCTAATTTTTGTCCAATAAGGGTTTTTAACCAATCTTGTGCATCCAATAGGTGTTTTTTGTCAGTGAACAAACATTTAGGCCATTTTCTTCCATGCTACACTTAATCTTGTCCAATTAGGGTTTTTAACCAATCTTGTGCATCCAATAGGTGTGTTTGTGTCATTGGATGAATATTTAGGTCATTTTCGTCCTCCCTACACTTTATCTTGTCCAATTAGGGTTTCTAACCAATCGTGTGCATCCAATTGGTGTTTTTGTGTCATTGGATGAACAAATAGGTCATTTTCTTCCTCCCTAAACTTATTCTTGTCCAATTAGGGTTTTTAACCAATCTTGTGCATCCAATAGGTGTTTTGTGTCATTGGATGAATATTTAGGTCATTTTCGTCCTCCCTAAACTTATTCTTGTCCAATTAGGGTTTTTAACCAATCTTGTGCATCAAATAGGTGTTTTGTGTCATTGAATGGACATTTAGCTCATTTTCGTCCTCCCTAGGCTAATTCTTGTCCAATTAGGGTTTTTAACCAATCTTGTGCATCCAATAGGTGTTTTTGTGCCATTGGATGAACAATTAGGTCATTTTCGTCCTCCCTAGGCTAATTCTTTTCCAATTAGGGTTTTTAACGAATCTTGTGCATCCAATAGGTGTTTTGTGTCATTGGATGAATATTTAGGTCATTTTCGTCTTCCCTACACTTAATCTTGTCCAATTAGGGTTTTTAACAAATCTTGTGCATCCAATAGGTGTTTTATGTCATTGGATGAATATTTATGTCATTTTCGTCCTTCCTACACTTAATCTTGTCCAATTAGAGTTTTGAACTAATCTTGTGCATCCAATAGGTGTTTTGTGTCATTGGATGAAAATTTAGGTCATTTTCATCCTCCCTACACTTTATCTTGTCCAATTAGGGTTTCTAACCAATCGTGTGCATCCAATTGGTGTTTTTGTGTCATTGGATTAACAAATAGGTCATTTTCTTCCTCCCTAGGATAATTCATGTCCAATTAGGGTTTTTAACCAATCTTTTGCTTCAAATACGTGTTTTGTGTCACTGAATGAACATTTAGGTCATTTTCGTCCTCCCTAGGCTAATTCTTGTCCAATAAGGGTTTTTAACCAATCTTGTGCATCCAATAGGTGTTTTTTGTCAGTGGACGAACATTAAGGCCATTTTCTTCCATGCTACACTTAATCTTGTCCAATTAATGCTTTTAACCAATCTTGTGCATCGAATAGGTGTGTTTGTGTCATTGGATGAATATTTAGGTCATTTTCGTCCTCTCTACACTTAATATTGACCAATTAGGGTTTTTAACCAATCTTTTGCATCCAATAGGTATTTTGTGTCATTGGATGAACATTTAGGTCACTTTCGTCCTCCCTACACTTTATCTTGTCCAATTAGGGTTTCTAACCAATCTTGTGCATCCAATTGGTGTTTTGTGTCATTGGATGAACAATTAGGTCATTTTCGTCCTCCCTAGGTTTATTGTTGTCCAATTAGGGTTTTTAACCAATCTTGTGCATCCAATAGGTGTTTTTGTGCCATTGGATGAACAATTAGGTCATTTTCGTCCTCCCTAGGCTAATTCTTTTCCAATTAGGGTTTTTAACCAATCTTGTGCATCCAATAGGTGTTTTGTGTCATTGGATGAATATTTAGGTCATTTTCATCCTCCCTACACTTAATCTTGTCCAATTAGGGTTTTTAACCAATCTTATGCATCCAATAGGTGTTTTTGTGTCATTGGATGAACATTTAGGTCATTTTCGTCCTCCCTACACTTTATCTTTTCCAATTAGGGTTTTTAACCAAACCTGTGCATCCAATAGGTGTTTTTCTGTCATTGGATGAACAATTAGGTCATTTTCGTCCTCCGTAGGATAATTCTTGTCGAATTAGGGTTTTTAACCAATCTTGTGCATCCAATTGGTGTTTTTGTGTCATTGGATGAACAATTAGGTCATTTTCGTCCTCCCTAGGCTAATTCTTGTGAAATTAGGGTTTTTAACCAATCTTGTGCATCCAATTGGTGTTTTTGTGTCATTGGATGAACAATTAGGTCATTTTCGTCCTCCCTAGGCTAATTCTTGTCAAATTAGGGTTTTTAACCAATCTTGTGCATCCAATTGGTTTTTTTGTGTCATTGGATGAACATTTAAGTCATTTTCGTCCTCCCTAGGCAAATTCTTGTCCAATTAAGGTTTTTAACCAATCTTGTGCATCCAATAGGTGTTTTATGTCATTGGATGAATATTTAGATCATTTTCATCCTCCCTACACTTAATCTAGTCCAATTAGGGTTCTTAACCAATCTTGTGCATCCAGTAGGTGTTTTATGTCATTGGATGAATATTTAGGTCATTTTCGTCCTCCCTACACTTAATCTTGTCCAATTAGGGTTTTTAACCAATCTTGTGCATCCAATAGGTGTTTTATGTCATTGGATGAATATTTAGGTCATTTTCGTCCTCCCTACACTTAATCTTGTCCAATTAGGGTTTTTAACTAATCTTGTGCATCCAATAGGTGTTTTGTGTCATTGAATGAAAATTTAGGTTATTTTCGTCCTCCCTAAACTTTATCTTGTCCAATTAGGATTTCTAACCAATCGTGTGCATCCAATTGGTGTTTTTGTGTCATTGGATGAACAAATAGGTCATTTTCTTCCTCCCTAAACTTAATCTTGTCCAATTAGGGTTTTTAACCAATCTTGTGCATCCAATAGGTGTTTTGTGTCATTGAATGAACATTTAGGTCATTTTCATCCTCCCTAGGCTAATTCTTGTCCAATTAGGGTTTTTAACCAATCTTGTGCATCCAATAGGTGTTTTTGTGCCATTGGATGAATATTTAGGTCATTTTCGTCCTCCCTAGGCTAATTCTTGTCCAATAAGGGTTTTTAACCAATCTTGTGCATCCAATAGGTGTTTTTTGTCAGTGGACAAACATTTAGGCCATTTTCTTCCATGCTACACTTAATCTTGTCCAATTAGGGTTTTTAACCAATCTTGTGCATCCAATAGGTGTGTTTGTATCATTGGATGAATATTTAGGTCATTTTCGTCCTCCCTACACTTTATCTCGTCCAATTAGGGTTTCTAACCAATCGTGTGCATCCAATTGGTGTTTTTGTGTCATTGGATGAACAAATAGGTCATTTTCTTCCTCCCTAAACTTATTCTTGTCCAATTAGGGTTTTTAACCAATCTTGTGCATCCAATAGGTGTTTTATGTCATTGGATGAATATTTAGGTCATTTTCGTCCTCCCTACACTTAATCTTGTCCAATTAGGGTTTTTAACCGATCTTGTGCATCCAATAGGTGTTTTGTGTCATTGGATGAACATTTAGGTCATTTTCGTCCTCCCTAGGCTAATTCTTGTCCAATTAGGGTTTTTAACCAATCTTGTGCATCCAATAGGTGTTTTATGTCATTGGATGAATATTTAGGTCATTTTCGTCCTCCCTACACTTAATCTTGTCCAATTTGGATTTTTAACCAATCTTGTGCATCCAATAGGTGTTTTGTGTCATTGGATGAACATTTAGGTCATTTTCGTCCTCCCTAGACAAATTCTTGTCCAATTAGGGTTTTTAACCAATCTTGTGCATCCAATACGTGTTTTATGTCATTGGATGAATATTTAGGTCATTTTCGTCCTCCATACACTTATTCTTGTCCAATTAGGGTTTTTAACCAATCTTGTGCATCAATAGGTGTTTTGTGTCATTGTGTGAACATTTAGGGCATTTTTGTCCTGCCTAGACAAATTCTTGTCCAATTAGGATTTTTAACCAATCTTGTGCATCCAATAGGTGTTTTATGTCATTGGATGAATATTTAGGTCATTTTCGTCCTCCCTACACTTAATCTTGTCCAATTAGGGTTTTTAACCAATCTTGTGCATCCAATAGGTGTTTTATGTCATTGGATGAATATTTAGGTCTTTTTCTTCCTCCCTACACTTATTCTTGTCCAATTAGGGTTTTTAACCAATCTTGTGCATCCAATAGGTATTTTTGTGACATTGGATAAACATTTAGGTCATTTTCGTCCTCCCTACACTTAATCTTTTCCAATTAGGGTTTTTAACCAAACTTGTGCATCCAATAGGTGGTTTTATGTCATTGGATGACAATTTAGGTCATTTTCGTCCTCCCTACACTTTATCTTGTCCTATTAGGGTTTCTGACCAATCGTGTGTACCAATTGGTGTTTTTGTGTTATTGGATTAACATATAGGTCATTTTCTTCCTCCCTAAACTTAATCTTGTCCAATTAGGGTTTTTAACCAATCTTGTGCATCCAATAGGTGTTTTGTGTCATTGAATGAACATTTAGGTCATTTTCATCCTCCCTAGGCTAATTCTTGTCCAATTAGGGTTTTTAACCAATCTTGTGCATCCAATAGGTGTTTTTGTGCCATTGGATGAACATTTAGGTCATTTTCGTCCTCCCTAGGCTAATTCTTGTCCAATAAGGGTTTTTAACCAATCTTGTGCATCCAATAGGTGTTTTTTGTCAGTGGACAAACATTTAGGCCATTTTCTTCCATGCTACACTTAATCTTGTCCAATTAGGGTTTTTAACCAATCTTGTGCATCCAATAGGTGTGTTTGTGTCATTGGATGAATATTTAGGTCATTTTCGTCCTCCCTACACTTTATCTTGTCCAATTAGGGTTTCTAACCAATCGTGTGCATCCAATTGGTGTTTTTGTGTCATTGGATGAACAAATAGGTCATTTTCTTCCTCCCTAAACTTATTCTTGTCCAATTAGGGTTTTTAACCAATCTTGTGCATCCAATAGGTGTTTTGTGTCATTGGATGAATATTTAGGTCATTTTCGTCCTCCCTAAACTTATTCTTGTCCAATTAGGGTTTTTAACCAATCTTGTGCATCAAATAGGTGTTTTGTGTCATTGAATGGACATTTAGCTCATTTTCGTCCTCCCTAGGCTAATTCTTGTCCAATTAGGGTTTTTAACCAATCTTGTGCATCCAATAGGTGTTTTTGTGCCATTGGATGAACAATTAGGTCATTTTCGTCCTCCCTAGGCTAATTCTTTTCCAATTAGGGTTTTTAACGAATCTTGTGCATCCAATAGGTGTTTTGTGTCATTGGATGAATATTTAGGTCATTTTCGTCTTCCCTACACTTAATCTTGTCCAATTAGGGTTTTTAACAAATCTTGTGCATCCAATAGGTGTTTTATGTCATTGGATGAATATTTATGTCATTTTCGTCCTTCCTACACTTAATCTTGTCCAATTAGAGTTTTGAACTAATCTTGTGCATCCAATAGGTGTTTTGTGTCATTGGATGAAAATTTAGGTCATTTTCATCCTCCCTACACTTTATCTTGTCCAATTAGGGTTTCTAACCAATCGTGTGCATCCAATTGGTGTTTTTGTGTCATTGGATTAACAAATAGGTCATTTTCTTCCTCCCTAGGATAATTCATGTCCAATTAGGGTTTTTAACCAATCTTTTGCTTCAAATACGTGTTTTGTGTCACTGAATGAACATTTAGGTCATTTTCGTCCTCCCTAGGCTAATTCTTGTCCAATAAGGGTTTTTAACCAATCTTGTGCATCCAATAGGTGTTTTTTGTCAGTGGACAAACATTTAGGCCATTTTCTTCCATGCTACACTTAATCTTGTCCAATTAGGGTTTTTAACCAATCTTGTGCATCCAATAGGTGTGTTTGTGTCATTGGATGAATATTTAGGTCATTTTCGTCCTCCCTACACTTTATCTTGTCTAATTAGGGTTTCTAACCAATCGTGTGCATCCAATTGGTGTTTTTGTGTCATTGGATGAACAAATAGGTCATTTTCTTCCTCCCTAAACTTATTCTTGTCCAATTAGGGTTTTTAACCAATCTTGTGCATCCAATAGGTGTTTTGTGTCATTGGATGAATATTTAGGTCATTTTCGTCCTCCCTAAACTTATTCTTGTCCAATTAGGGTTTTTAACCAATCTTGTGCATCAAATAGGTGTTTTGTGTCATTGAATGGACATTTAGCTCATTTTCGTCCTCCCTAGGCTAATTCTTGTCCAATTAGGGTTTTTAACCAATCTTGTGCATCCAATAGGTGTTTTTGTGCCATTGGATGAACAATTAGGTCATTTTCGTCCTCCCTAGGCTAATTCTTTTCCAATTAGGGTTTTTAACAAATCTTGTGCATCCAATAGGTGTTTTGTGTCATTGGATGAATATTTAGGTCATTTTCGTCTTCCCTACACTTAATCTTGTCCAATTAGGGTTTTTAACAAATCTTGTACATCCAATAGGTGTTTTATGTCATTGGATGAATATTTATGTCATTTTCGTCCTTCCTACACTTAATCTTGTCCAATTAGGGTTTTTAACTAATCTTGTGCATCCAATAGGTGTTTTGTGTCATTGGATGAAAATTTAGGTCATTTTCATCCTCCCTACACTTTATCTTGTCCAATTAGGGTTTCTAACCAATCGTGTGCATTCAATTGGTGTTTTTGTGTCATTGGATTAACAAATAGGTCATTTTCTTCCTCCCTAGGATAATTCATGTCCAATTAGGGTTTTTAACCAATCTTTTGCTTCAAATACGTGTTTTGTGTCACTGAATGAACATTTAGGTCATTTTCGTCCTCCCTAGGCTAATTCTTGTCCAATAAGGGTTTTTAACCAATCTTGTGCATCCAATAGGTGTTTTTTGTCAGTGGACGAACATTAAGGCCATTTTCTTCCATGCTACACTTAATCTTGTCCAATTAATGCTTTTAACCAATCTTGTGCATCGAATAGGTGTGTTTGTGTCATTGGATGAATATTTAGGTCATTTTCGTCCTCTCTACACTTAATATTGACCAATTAGGGTTTTTAACCAATCTTTTGCATCCAATAGGTATTTTGTGTCATTGGATGAACATTTAGGTCACTTTCGTCCTCCCTACACTTTATCTTGTCCAATTAGGGTTTCTAACCAATCTTGTGCATCCAATTGGTGTTTTGTGTCATTGGATGAACAATTAGGTCATTTTCGTCCTCCCTAGGTTTATTGTTGTCCAATTAGGGTTTTTAACCAATCTTGTGCATCCAATAGGTGTTTTTGTGCCATTGGATGAACAATTAGGTCATTTTCGTCCTCCCTAGGCTAATTCTTTTCCAATTAGGGTTTTTAACCAATCTTGTGCATCCAATAGGTGTTTTGTGTCATTGGATGAATATTTAGGTCATTTTCATCCTCCCTACACTTAATCTTGTCCAATTAGGGTTTTTAACCAATCTTATGCATCCAATAGGTGTTTTTGTTTCATTGGATGAACATTTAGGTCATTTTCGTCCTCCCTACACTTTATCTTTTCCAATTAGGGTTTTTAACCAAACCTGTGCATCCAATAGGTGTTTTTCTGTCATTGGATGAACAATTAGGTCATTTTCGTCCTCCGTAGGATAATTCTTGTCGAATTAGGGTTTTTAACCAATCTTGTGCATCCAATTGGTGTTTTTGTGTCATTGGATGAACAAATAGGTCATTTTCTTCCTCCCTAAACTTATTCTTGTCCAATTAGGGTTTTTAACCAATCTTGTGCATCCAATAGGTGTTTTGTGTCATTGGATGAATATTTAGGTCATTTTCGTCCTCCCTAAACTTATTCTTGTCCAATTAGGGTTTTTAACCAATCTTGTGCATCAAATAGGTGTTTTGTGTCATTGAATGGACGTTTAGCTCATTTTCGTCCTCCCTAGGCTAATTCTTGTCCAATTAGGGTTTTTAACCAATCTTGTGCATCCAATAGGTGTTTTTGTGCCATTGGATGAACAATTAGGTCATTTTCGTCCTCCCTAGGCTAATTCTTTTCCAATTAGGGTTTTTAACAAATCTTGTGCATCCAATAGGTGTTTTGTGTCATTGGATGAATATTTAGGTCATTTTCGTCTTCCCTACACTTAATCTTGTCCAATTAGGGTTTTTAACAAATCTTGTACATCCAATAGGTGTTTTATGTCATTGGATGAATATTTATGTCATTTTCGTCCTTCCTACACTTAATCTTGTCCAATTAGGGTTTTTAACTAATCTTGTGCATC
>JBBPBS010000377.1:228221-239617 GCA_037974835.1 Cicer judaicum
TAATCTTGTCCAATTAGGGTTTTTAACTAACTTGTGCATCCAATAGGTGTTTTGTGTCATTGAATGAAAATTTAGGTCATTTTCGTCCTCCCTAAACTTTATCTTGTCCAATTAGGATTTCTAACCAATCGTGTGCATCCAATTGGTGTTTTTGTGTCATTGGATGAACAAATAGGTCATTTTCTTCCTCCCTAAACTTAATCTTGTCCAATTAGGGTTTTTAACCAATCTTGTGCATCCAATAGGTGTTTTGTGTCATTGAATGAACATTTAGGTCATTTTCATCCTCCCTAGGCTAATTCTTGTCCAATTAGGGTTTTTAACCAATCTTGTGCATCCAATAGGTGTTTTTGTGCCATTGGATGAATATTTAGGTCATTTTCGTCCTCCCTAGGCTAATTCTTGTCCATTAAGGGTTTTTAACCAATCTTGTGCATCCAATAGGTGTTTTTTGTCAGTGGACAAACATTTAGGCCATTTTCTTCCATGCTACACTTAATCTTGTCCAATTAGGGTTTTTAACCAATCTTGTGCATCCAATAGGTGTGTTTGTATCATTGGATGAATATTTAGGTCATTTTCGTCCTCCCTACACTTTATCTTGTCCAATTAGGGTTTCTAACCAATCGTGTGCATCCAATTGGTGTTTTTGTGTCATTGGATGAACAAATAGGTCATTTTCTTCCTCCCTAAACTTATTCTTGTCCAATTAGGGTTTTTAACCAATCTTGTGCATCCAATAGGTGTTTTGTGTCATTGGATGAATATTTAGGTCATTTCCGTCCTCCCTAAACTTATTCTTGTCCGATTAGGGTTTTTAACCAATCTTGTGCATCAAATAGGTGTTTTGTGTCATTGAATGGACATTTAGCTCATTTTCGTCCAATGACCTATTTGTTCATCCAATGACACAAAAACACCAATTGGATGCACACGATTGGTTAGAAATTGTAATTGGACAAGATAAAGTGTAGGGAGGATGAAAATGACCTAAATTTTCATCCAATGACACAAAACATCTATTGGATGAACAATTAGGTCATTTTCGTCCTCCCTAGGCTAATTCTTTTCCAATTAGGGTTTTTAACAAATCTTGTGCATCCAATAGGTGTTTTGTGTCATTGGATGAATATTTAGGTCATTTTCGTCTTCCCTACACTTTATCTTGTCCAATTAGGGTTTTTAACCAATCTTGTGCATCCAATAGGTGTTTTATGTCATTGGATGAATATTTATGTCATTTTCGTCCTTCCTACACTTAATCTTGTCCAATTAGGGTTTTTAACAAATCTTGTGCATCCAATAGGTGTTTTGTGTCATTGGATGAAAATTTAGGTCATTTTCATCCTCCCTACACTTTATCTTGTCCTATTACAATTTCTAACCAATCGTGTGCATCCAATTGGTGTTTTTGTGTCATTGGATGAACAAATAGGTCATTTTCTTCCTCCCTAGGATAATTCATGTCTAATTAGGGTTTTTAACCAATCTTGTGCTTCAAATAGGTGTTTTGTGTCACTGAATGAACATTTAGGTCATTTTCGTCCTCCCTAGGCTAATTCTTGTCCAATAAGGGTTTTTAACCAATCTTGTGCATCCAATAGGTGTTTTTTGTCAGTGGAAGAACATTTAGGCCATTTTCTTCCATGCTACACTTAATCTTGTCCAATTAGGGTTTTAAACCAATCTTATGCATCCAATAGGTGTGTTTGTGTCATTGGATGAATATTTAGGTCATTTTCGTCCTCCCTACACTTAATATTGACCAATTAGGGTTTTTAACCAATCTTTTGCATCCAATAGGTATTTTGTGTCATTGGATGAACATTTAGGTCATTTTCGTCCTCCCTACACTTTATCTTGTCCAATTAGGGTTTCTAACCAATCTTGTGCATCCAATTGGTGTTTTGTGTCATTGAATGAACAAATAGGTCATTTTCTTCCTCCCTAGTATAATTCATGTCCAATTCGGGTTTTTAACCAATCTTGTGCTTCAAATAGGTGTTTTGTGTCACTGAATGAACATTTAGGTCATTTTCGTCCTCCCTAGGCTAATTCTTGTCCAATAAGGGTTTTTAACCAATCTTGTGCATCCAATAGGTGTTTTTTATCAGTGGACGAACATTTAGGCCATTTTCTTCCATGCTACACTTAATCTTGTCCAATTAGGGTTTTTAACCAATCTTGTGCATCCAATAGGTGTGTTTGTGTCATTGGATGAATATTTAGGTCATTTTCATCCTCCCTACACTTTATTTTGTCCAATTAGGGTTTCTAACCAATCGTGTGCATCCAATTGGTGTTTTTGTGTCATTGGATGAACAAATAGGTCATTTTCTTCCTCCCTAAACTTATTCTTGTCCAATTAGGGTTTTTAACCAATCTTGTGCATCCAATAGGTGTTTTGTGTCATTGGATGAATATTTAGGTCATTTTCGTCCTCCCTAAACTTATTCTTGTCCAATTAGGGTTTTTAACCAATCTTGTGCATCCAATAGGTGTTTTTGTGCCATTGGATGAACAATTAGGTCATTTTCGTCCTCCCTAGGCTAATTCTTTTCCAATTAGGGTTTTTAACCAATCTTGTGCATCCAATAGGTGTTTTGTGTCATTGGATGAATATTTAGGTCATTTTCGTCCTCCCTACAGTTAATCTTGTCCAATTAGGGTTTTTAACTAATCTTGTGCATCCAATAGGTGTTTTATGTCATTGGATGAATATTTAGGTCATTTTCGTCCTCCCTAAACTTATTCTTTTCCAATTAGGGTTTTTAATCAATCTTGTGCATCCAATAGGTGTTTTGTGTCATTGGATGAATATTTAGGTCATTTTCGTCTTCCCTACACTTAATCTTGTCCAATTAGGGTTTTTAACCAATCTTGTGCATCCAATAGGTGTTTTATGTCATTGGATGAATATTTAGGTCATTTTCGTCCTCCCTAAACTTATTCTTTTCCAATTAGGGTTTTTAATCAATCTTGTGCATCCAATAGGTGTTTTGTGTCATTGGATGAATATTTAGGTCATTTTCGTCTTCCCTACACTTAATCTTGTCCAATTAGGGTTTTTAACCAATCTTGTGCATCCAATAGGTGTTTGATGTCATTGGATGAATATTTAGGTCATTTTCGTCCTCCCTAAACTTATTCTTTTCCAATTAGGGTTTTTAATCAATCTTGTGCATCCAATAGGTGTTTTGTGTCATTGGATGAATATTTAGGTCATTTTCATCCTCCCTACACTTTATCTTGTACGATTAGGGTTTCTAACCAATCGTGTGCATCCAATTGGTGTTTTTGTGTCATTGGATGAACAAATAGGTCATTTTCTTCCTCCCTAGGATAATTCATGTCCAATTAGGGTTTTTAACCAATCTTTTGCTTCAAATAGGTGTTTAGTGTCACTGAATGAACATTTAGGTCATTTTCGTCCTCCCTAGGCTAATTCTTTTCAAATAAGGGTTTTTAACCAATCTTGTGCATCCAATAGGTGTTTTTTGTCAGTGGACGAACATTAAGGCCATTTTCTTCCATGCTACACTTAATCTTGTCCAATTAGGGCTTTTAACCAATCTTGTGCATCCAATAGGTGTGTTTGTGTCATTGGATGAATATTTAGGTCATTTTCGTCCTCCCTAGGCTAATTCTTGTCCAATAAGGGTTTTTAACCAATCTTGTGCATCCAATAGGTGTTTTTTGTCAGTGGAAGAACATTTAGGCCATTTTCTTCCATGCTACACTTAATCTTGTCCAATTAGGGTTTTTAACCAATCTTGTGCATCGAATAGGTGTGTTTGTGTCATTGGATGAATATTTAGGTCATTTTCGTCCTCTCTACACTTAATATTGACCAATTAGGGTTTTTAACCAATCTTTTGCATCCAATAGGTATTTTGTTTCATTGTATGAACATTTAGGTCATTTTCGTCCTCCCTAGGCAAATTCTTGTCCAATTAGGGTTTTTAACCAATGTTGTGCATCCAATAGGTGTTTTGTGTCATTGGATGAACATTTATGTCATTTTCGTCCTCCAAACACTTAATCTTGTCCAATTAGGGTTTTTAACCAATCTTGTACATCCAATGGGTGTTTTTGTGTCATTGGATGAACAAATAGGTCATTTTCTTCCTCCCTAGGATAATTCATGGCCAATTAGGGTTTTTAACCAAACTTGTGCTTCAAATAGGTGTTTTGTGTCATTGAATGAACAATTAGGTCATTTTCGTCCTCCCTAGGCTAATTCTTTTCCAATTAGGGTTTTTATCCAAACTTGTGCATCCAATAGGTGTTTTTCTGTCATTGGATGAACAATTAGGTCCTTTTCGTCCTCCGTAGTATAATTCTTGTCGAATTAGGGTTTTTAACCAATCTTGTGCATCCAATTGGTGTTTTTGTGTCATTGGATGAACAATTAGGTCATTTTCGTCCTCCCTAGGCTAATTCTTGTCCAATTAGGGTTTTTAACCAATCTTGTGAATCCAATAGGTGTTTTGTGTCATTGGATGAACATTTAGGTCATTTTCGTCCTCGCTACACTTTATCTTGTCAAATTAGGGTTTCTAACCAATCTTGTGCATCCAATTGGTGTTTTTGTGTCATTGGACGAACAACTAGGTCATTTTCGTCCTCTATGGGATAATTCTTGTCCAATTAGGGTTTTTAACCAATCTTGTGCATCCAATAGGTGTTTTTGTTTCATTGGATGAACATTTAGGTCATTTTCGTCCTTCCTAGGCAAATTCTTGTCCAATTAAGGTTTTTAACCAATGTTGTGCATCCAATTGGTGTTTTTGTGTCATTGAATGAACATTTAGGTCATTTTCGTCCTCCCTACACTTTATCTCTTCCAATTAGGGTTTCTAACCAATCGTGTACATCCAATTGGTGTTTTTGTGTCATTGGATGAACATTTAGGTCATTTTCGTCCTCCCTAAACTTATTCTTGTCCAATTAGGGTTTTTAACCAATCTTGTGCATCCAATAGGTGTTTTATGTCATTGGATGAATATTTAGGTCATTTTCGTCCTCCCTACACATAATCTTGTCCAATTAGGGTTTTTAACCAATCTAGTGCATCGAATAGGTGTTTTGTGTCATTGAATGAACATTTAGGTCATTTTCGTCCTCCCTAGACAAATTCGTGTCCAATTAGGGTTTTTAACCAATCTTGTGCATCCAATAGGTGTTTTATGTCATTGGATGAATATTTAGGTCATTTTCGTCCTCCCTACACTTAATCTTGTCCAATTAGGGTTTTTAACTAATCTTGTGCATCCAATAGGTGTTTTGTGTCATTGAATGAAAATTTAGGTTATTTTCGTCCTCCCTAAACTTTATCTTGTCCAATTAGGATTTCTAACCAATCGTGTGCATCCAATTGGTGTTTTTGTGTCATTGGATGAACAAATAGGTCATTTTCTTCCTCCCTAAACTTAATCTTGTCCAATTAGGGTTTTTAACCAATCTTGTGCATCCAATAGGTGTTTTGTGTCATTGAATGAACATTTAGGTCATTTTCATCCTCCCTAGGCTAATTCTTGTCCAATTAGGGTTTTTAACCAATCTTGTGCATCCAATAGGTGTTTTTGTGCCATTGGATGAACATTTAGGTCATTTTCGTCCTCCCTAGGCTAATTCTTGTCCAATAAGGGTTTTTAACCAATCTTGTGCATCCAATAGGTGTTTTTTGTCAGTGGACAAACATTTAGGCCATTTTCTTCCATGCTACACTTAATCTTGTCCAATTAGGGTTTTTAACCAATCTTGTGCATCCAATAGGTGTGTTTGTGTCATTGGATGAATATTTAGGTCATTTTCGTCCTCCCTACACTTAATATTGACCAATTAGGGTTTTTAACCAATCTTTTGCATCCAATAGGTATTTTGTGTCATTGGATGAACATTTAGGTCATTTTCGTCCTCCCTACACTTTATCTTGTCCAATTAGGGTTTCTAACCAATCTTGTGCATCCAATTGGTGTTTTGTGTCATTGGATGAACAAATAGGTCATTTTCTTCCTCCCTAGGATAATTCATGTCCAATTAGGGTTTTTAACCAATCTTGTGCTTCAAATAGGTGTTTTGTGTCACTGAATGAACATTTAGGTCATTTTCGTCCTCCCTAGGCTAATTCTTTTCCAATTAGGGTTTTTAACCAATCTTGTGCATCCAATAGGTGTTTTGTGTCATTGGATGAATATTTAGGTCATTTTCGTCCTCCCTACACTTAATCTTGTCCAATTAGGGTTTTTAACCAATCTTATGCATCCAATAGGTGTTTTTGTGTCATTGGATGAACATTTAGGTCATTTTCGTCCTCCGTACACTTTATCTTTTCCAATTAGGGTTTTTAACCAAACCTGTGCATCCAATAGGTGTTTTTCTGTCATTGGATGAACAATTAGGTCATTTTCGTACTCCGTAGGATAATTCTTGTCGAATTAGGGTTTTTAACCAATCTTCTGCATCCAATTGGTGTTTTTGTGTCATTGAATGAACAATTAGGTCATTTTCGTCCTCCCTAGGCTAATTCTTGTCAAATTAGGGTTTTTAACCAATCTTGTGCATCCAATAGGTGTTTTGTGTCATTGGATGAATATTTAGGTCATTTTCGTCCTCCCTACACTTAATCTTGTCCAATTAGGGTTTTTAACCAATCTTATGCATCCAATAGGTGTTTTTGTGTCATTGGATGAACATTTAGGTCATTTTCGTCCTCCCTACACTTTATCTTTTCCAATTAGGGTTTTTAACCAAACCTGTGCATCCAATAGGTGTTTTTCTGTCATTGGATGAACAATTAGGTCATTTTCGTCCTCCGTAGGATAATTCTTGTCGAATTAGGGTTTTTAACCAATCTTGTGCATCCAATTGGTGTTTTTGTGTCATTGGATGAACAATTAGGTCATTTTCGTCCTCCCTAGGCTAATTCTTGTCAAATTAGGGTTTTTAACCAATCTTGTGCATCCAATAGGTGTTTTGTGTCATTGGATGAACATTTAGGTCATTTTCGTCCTCCTTAGGCTAATTCTTATCCAATTAGGGTTTTTAACCAATCTTGTGCATCCAATAGGTATTTTGTGTCATTGGATGAACATTTAGGTCATTTTCGTCCTCCCTAAACTTAATCTTGTCCAATTAGGGTTTTTAACCAATCTTGTGCATCCAATAGGTGTTTTGTGTCATTGGATGAACATTTAGGTCATTTTCGTCCTCCCTACACTTTATCTTGTCCAATTAGGGTTTCTAACCAATCGTGTGCATCCAATTGGTGTTTTTGTGTCATTGGATGAACAATTAGGTCATTTTCTTCCTCCCTAAACTTAATCTTGTCCAATTAGGGTTTTTAACCAATCTTGTGCATCCAATAGGTGTTTTGTGTCATTGAATGAACAATCAAGTCATTTTGGTCCTCCCTAGGCTAATTCTTGTCAAATTAGGGTTTTTAACCAATCTTGGGCATCCAATAGGTGTTTTGTGTCATTGGATGAACATTTAGGTCCTTTTTGTCCTCCCAACACTTTATCTTGTCCAATTAGCGTTTTTAACCAATCTTGTAAATCCAATGGGTGTTTTTGTGTCATTGGATGAACAATTAAGTCATTTTCGTCCTACCTAGGCTAATTCTTGTCCAATTAGGGTTTTTAACCAATCTTGTGCATCCAATAGGTGTTTTATGTCATTGGATGAATATATAGGTCATTTTCGTCCTCCCTACACTTAATCTTGTCCAATTAGGGTTTTTAACCAATCTTGTGCATCCAATAGGTGTTTTGTGTCATTGGATGAACATTTAGGTCATTTTCGTCCTCGCTACACTTTATCTTGTCAAATTAGGGTTTCTAACCAATCTTGTGCATCCAATTGGTGTTTTTGTGTCATTGGACGAACAATTAGGTCATTTTCGTCCTCTATGGGATAATTCTTGTTCAATTAGGGTTTTTAACCAATCTTGTGCATCCAATAGATGTTTTTGTGTCATTGGATGAACATTTAGGTCATTTTCGCCCTCCCTACACTTTATCTGGTCGAATAAGGGTTTCTAACCAATCGTGTGCATCCAATTGGTGTTTTTGTGTCATTGGGTGAACAAATAGGTCATTTTCATCCTCCCTAGGCTAATTCTTGTCCAATTAGGGTTTTTAACCAATCTTGTGCATCCAATAGGTGTTTTGTGTCATTGGATGAACATTTAGGTCATTTTCGTCCTCGCTACACTTTATCTTGTCAAATTAGGGTTTCTAACCAATCTTGTGCATCCAATTGGTGTTTTTGTGTCATTGGACGAACAATTAGGTCATTTTCGTCCTCTATGGGATAATTCTTGTCCAATTAGGGTTTTTAACCAATCTTGTGCATCCAATAGATGTTTTTGTGTCATTGGATGAACATTTAGGTCATTTTCGTCCTCCCTAGGCAAATTCTTGTCCAATTAGGGTTTTTAACCAATCTTGTGCATCCAATAGGTGTTTTGTGTCATTGGATGAACATTTAGGTCATTTTCGTCCTCGCTACACTTTATCTTGTCCAATTAGGGTTTCTAACCAATCTTGTGCATCCAATCGGTGTTTTTGTGTCATTGGATGAACATTTAGGTCATTTTCGTCCTCCCTAGACAAATTCGTGTCCAATTAGGGTTTTTAACCAATCTTGTGCATCCAATAGGTGTTTTATGTCATTGGATGAATATTTAGGTCATTTTCGTCCTCCCTACACTTAATCTTGACCAATTAGGGTTTTTAACTAATCTTGTGCATCCAATAGGTGTGTTTGTGTCATTGGATGAATATTTAGGTCATTTTCATCCTCCCTACACTTTATCTTGTCCAATTAGGGTTTCTAACCAATCGTGTGCATCCAATTGGTGTTTTTGTGTCATTGGATGAACAAATAGGTCATTTTCTTCCTCCCTAAACTTATTCTTGTCCAATTAGGGTTTTTAATCAATCTTGTGCATCCAATAGGTGTTTTGTGTCATTGGATGAATATTTAGGTCATTTTCGTCCTCCCTAAACTTATTCTTGTCCAATTAGGGTTTTTAACCAATCTTGTGCATCCAATAGGTGTTTTTGTGCCATTGGATGAACAATTAGGTCATTTTCGTCCTCCCTAGGCTAATTCTTTTCCAATTAGGGTTTTTAACCAATCTTGTGCATCCAATAGGTGTTTTGTGTCATTGGATGAATATTTAGGTCATTTTCGTCCTCCCTACACTTAATCTTGTCAAATTAGGGTTTCTAACCAATCTTGTGCATCCAATTGGTGTTTTTGTGTCATTGGACGAACAACTAGGTCATTTTCGTCCTCTATGGGATAATTCTAGTCCAATTAGGGTTTTTAACCAATCTTGTGCATCCAATAGGTGTTTTTGTGTCATTGGATGAACATTTAGGTCATTTTCGTCCTTCCTAGGCAAATTCTTGTCCAATTAAGGTTTTTAACCAATGTTGTGCATCCAATTGGTGTTTTTGTGTCATTGAATGAACATTTAGGTCATTTTCGTCCTCCCTACACTTTATCTCTTCCAATTAGGGTTTCTAACCAATCGTGTACATCCAATTGGTGTTTTTGTGTCATTGGATGAACATTTAGGTCATTTTCGTCCTCCCTAAACTTATTCTTGTCCAATTAGGGTTTTTAACCAATCTTGTGCATCCAATAGGTGTTTTATGTCATTGGATGAATATTTAGGTCATTTTCGTCCTCCCTACACATAATCTTGTCCAATTAGGGTTTTTAACCAATCTAGTGCATCGAATAGGTGTTTTGTGTCATTGAATGAACATTTAGGTCATTTTCGTCCTCCCTAGACAAATTCGTGTCCAATTAGGGTTTTTAACCAATCTTGTGCCTCCAATAGGTGTTTTATGTCATTGGATGAATATTTAGGTCATTTTCGTCCTCCCTACACTTAATCTTGACCAATTAGGGTTTTTAACTAATCTTGTGCATCCAATAGGTGTGTTTGTGTCATTGGATGAATATTTAGGTCATTTTCATCCTCCCTACACTTTATCTTGTCCAATTAGGGTTTCTAACCAATCGTGTGCATCCAATTGGTGTTTTTGTGTCATTGGATGAACAAATAGGTCATTTTCTTCCTCCCTAAACTTATTCTTGTCCAATTAGGGTTTGTAATCAATCTTGTGCATCCAATAGGTGTTTTGTGTCATTGGATGAATATTTAGGTCATTTTCGTCCTCCCTAAACTTATTCTTGTCCAATTAGGGTTTTTAACCAATCTTGTGCATCCAATAGGTGTTTTTGTGCCATTGGATGAACAATTAGGTCATTTTCGTCCTCCCTAGGCTAATTCTTTTCCAATTAGGGTTTTTAACCAATCTTGTGCATCCAATAGGTGTTTTGTGTCATTGGATGAATATTTAGGTCATTTTTGTCCTCCCTACACTTAATCTTGTCCAATTAGGGTTTTTAACTAATCTTGTGCATCCAATAGGTGTTTTATGTCATTGGATGAATATTTAGGTCATTTTCGTCCTCCCTACACTTAATCTTGACCAATTAGGGTTTTTAACTAATCTTGTGCATCCAATAGGTGTGTTTGTGTCATTGGATGAATATTTAGGTCATTTTCATCCTCCCTACACTTTATCTTGTCCAATTAGGGTTTCTAACCAATCGTGTGCATCCAATTGGTGTTTTTGTGTCATTGGATGAACAAATAGGTCATTTTCTTCCTCCCTAGGATAATTCATGTCCAATTAGGGTTTTTAACCAATCTTTTGCTTCAAATAGGTGTTTTGTGTCACTGAATGAACATTTAGGTCATTTTCGTCCTCCCTAGACAAATTCTTGTCGAATAAGGGTTTTTAACCAATCTTGTGCATCCAATAGGTGTTTTTTGTCAGTGGACGAACATTAAGGCCATTTTCTTCCATGCTACACTTAATCTTGTCCAATTAGGGTTTTTAACCAATCTTGTGCATGGAATAGGTGTGTTTGTGTCATTGGATGAATATTTAGGTCATTTTCGTCCTCTCTACACTTAATATTGACCAATTAGGGTTTTTAACCAATCTTTTGCATCCAATAGGTATTTTGTGTCATTGGATGAACATTTAGGTCACTTTCGTCCTCCCTACACTTTATCTTGTCCAATTAGGGTTTCTAACCAATCTTGTGCATCCAATTGGTGTTTTGTGTCATTGGATGAACAATTAGGTCATTTTCGTCCTCCCTAGGTTTATTGTTGTCCAATTAGGGTTTTTAACCAATCTTGTGCATCCAATAGGTGTTTTTGTGCCATTGGATGAACAATTAGGTCATTTTCGTCCTCCCTAGGCCAATTCTTTTCCAATTAGGGTTTTTAACCAATCTTGTGCATCCAATAGGTGTTTTGTGTCATTGGATGAATATTTAGGTCATTTTCGTCCTCC
>JBBPBS010000377.1:239868-258711 GCA_037974835.1 Cicer judaicum
GGTTTTTAACCAATGTTGTGCATCCAATTGGTGTTTTTGTGTCATTGAATGAACATTTAGGTCATTTTCGTCCTCCCTACACTTTATCTCTTCCAATTAGGGTTTCTAACCAATCGTGTACATCCAATTGGTGTTTTTGTGTCATTGGATGAACATTTAGGTCATTTTCGTCCTCCCTAAACTTATTCTTGTCCAATTAGGGTTTTTAACCAATCTTGTGCATCCAATAGGTGTTTTATGTCATTGGATGAATATTTAGGTCATTTTCGTCCTCCCTACACATAATCTTGTCCAATTAGGGTTTTTAACCAATCTAGTGCATCGAATAGGTGTTTTGTGTCATTGAATGAACATTTAGGTCATTTTCGTCCTCCCTAGACAAATTCGTGTCCAATTAGGGTTTTTAACCAATCTTGTGCATCCAATAGGTGTTTTATGTCTTTGGATGAATATTTAGGTCATTTTCGTCCTCCCTACACTTAATCTTGACCAATTAGGGTTTTTAACTAATCTTCTGCATCCAATAGGTGTGTTTGTGTCATTGGATGAATATTTAGGTCATTTTCATCCTCCCTACACTTTATCTTGTCCAATTAGGGTTTCTAACCAATCGTGTGCATCCAATTGGTGTTTTTGTGTCATTGGATGAACAAATAGGTCATTTTCTTCCTCCCTAAACTTATTCTTGTCCAATTAGGGTTTTTAATCAATCTTGTGCATCCAATAGGTGTTTTGTGTCATTGGATGAATATTTAGGTCATTTTCGTCCTCCCTAAACTTATTCTTGTCCAATTAGGGTTTTTAACCAATCTTGTGCATCCAATAGGTGTTTTTGTGCCATTGGATGAACAATTAGGTCATTTTCGTCCTCCCTAGGCTAATTCTTTTCCAATTAGGGTTTTTAACCAATCTTGTGCATCCAATAGGTGTTTTGTGTCATTGGATGAATATTTAAGTCATTTTCGTCCTCCCTACACTTAATCTTGTCCAATTAGGGTTTTTAACTAATCTTGTGCATCCAATAGGTGTTTTATGTCATTGGATGAATATTTAGGTCATTTTCGTCCTCCCTAAACTTATTCTTTTCCAATTAGGGTTTTTAACTAATCTTGTGCATCCAATAGGTGTTTTGTGTCATTGGATGAAAATTTAGGTCATTTTCATCCTCCCTACACTTTATCTTGTCCGATTAGGGTTTCTAACCAATCGTGTGCATCCAATTGGTGTTTTTGTGTCATTGGATGAACAAATAGGTCATTTTCTTCCTCCCTAGGATAATTCATGTCCAATTAGGGTTTTTAACCAATCTTTTGCTTCAAATAGGTGTTTTGTGTCACTGAATGAACATTTAGGTCATTTTCGTCCTCCCTAGACAAATTCTTGTCGAATAAGGGTTTTTAACCAATCTTGTGCATCCTAGAGGTGTTTTTTGTCAGTGGACGAACATTAAGGCCATTTTCTTCCATGCTACACTTAATCTTGTCCAATTAGGGTTTTTAACCAATCTTGTGCATGGAATAGGTGTGTTTGTGTCATTGGATGAATATTTAGGTCATTTTCGTCCTCTCTACACTTAATATTGACCAATTAGGGTTTTTAACCAATCTTTTGCATCCAATAGGTATTTTGTGTCATTGGATGAACATTTAGGTCACTTTCGTCCTCCCTACACTTTATCTTGTCCAATTAGGGTTTCTAACCAATCTTGTGCATCCAATTGGTGTTTTGTGTCATTGGATGAACAATTAGGTCATTTTCGTCCTCCCTAGGTTTATTGTTGTCCAATTAGGGTTTTTAACCAATCTTGTGCATCCAATAGGTGTTTTTGTGCCATTGGATGAACAATTAGGTCATTTTCGTCCTCCCTAGGCTAATTCTTTTCCAATTAGGGTTTTTAACCAATCTTGTGCATCCAATAGGTGTTTTGTGTCATTGGATGAATATTTAGGTCATTTTCGTCCTCCCTACACTTAATCTTGTCCAATTAGGGTTTTTAACTAATCTTGTGCATCCAATAGGTGTTTTATGTCATTGGATGAATATTTAGGTCATTTTCGTCCTCCCAAAACTTATTCTTTTCCAATTAGGGTTTTTAACTAATCTTGTGCATCCAATAGGTGTTTTGTGTCATTGGATGAAAATTTAGGTCATTTTCATCCTCCCTACACTTTATCTTGTCCGATTAGGGTTTCTAACCAATCGTGTGCATCCAATTGGTGTTTTTGTGTCATTGGATGAACAAATAGGTCATTTTCTTCCTCCCTAGGATAATTCATGTCCAATTAGGGTTTTTAACCAATCTTTTGCTTCAAATAGGTGTTTTGTGTCACTGAATGAACATTTAGGTCATTTTCGTCCTCCCTAGACAAATTCTTGTCGAATAAGGGTTTCTAACCAATCTTGTGCATCCAATAGGTGTTTTTTGTCAGTGGACGAACATTAAGGCCATTTTCTTCCATGCTACACTTAATCTTGTCCAATTAGGGTTTTTAACCAATCTTGTGCATGGAATAGGTGTGTTTGTGTCATTGGATGAATATTTAGGTCATTTTCGTCCTCTCTACACTTAATATTGACCAATTAGGGTTTTTAACCAATCTTTTGCATCCAATAGGTATTTTGTGTCATTGGATGAACATTTAGGTCACTTTCGTCCTCCCTACACTTTATCTTGTCCAATTAGGGTTTCTAACCAATCTTGTGCATCCAATTGGTGTTTTGTGTCATTGGATGAACTATTAGGTCATTTTCGTCCTCCCTAGGTTTATTCTTGTCCAATTAGGGTTTTTAACCAATCTTGTGCATCCAATAGGTGTTTTTGTGCCATTGGATGAACAATTAGGTCATTTTCGTCCTCCGTAGGATAATTCTTTTCCAATTAGGGTTTTTAACCAATCTTGTGCATCCAATAGGTGTTTTGTGTCATTGGATGAATATTTAGGTCATTTTCGTCCTCCCTAGGCTAATTCTTGTCAAATTAGGGTTTTTAACCAATCTTATGCATCCAACAGGTGTTTTTGTGTCATTGGATGAACATTTAGGTCATTTTCGTCCTCCCTACACTTTATCTTTTCCAATTAGGGTTTTTAACCAAACCTGTGCATCCAATAGGTGTTTTTCTGTCATTGGATGAACAATTAGGTCATTTTCGTCCTCCGTAGGATAATTCTTGTCGAATTAGGGTTTTTAACCAATCTTGTGCATCCAATTGGTGTTTTTGTGTCATTGGATGAACAATTAGGTCATTTTCGTCCTCCCTAGGCTAATTCTTGTCAAATTAGGGTTTTTAACCAATCTTGTGCATCCAATAGGTGTTTTTGTGTCATTGGATGAACATTTAAGTCATTTTCGTCCTCCCTAGGCAAATTCTTGTCCAATTAAGGTTTTTAACCAATCTTGTGCATCCAATAGGTGTTTTATGTCATTGGATGAATATTTACATCATTTTCATCCTCCCTACACTTAATCTAGTCCAATTAGGGTTCTTAACCAATCTTGTGCATCCAGTAGGTGTTTTATGTCATTGGATGAATATTTAGGTCATTTTCGTCCTCCCTACACTTAATCTTGTCCAATTAGGGTTTTTAACCAATCTTGTGCATCCAATAGGTGTTTTGTGTCATTGAATGAAAATTTAGGTCATTTTCGTCCTCCCTAAACTTTATCTTGTCCAATTAGGATTTCTAACCAATCGTGTGCATCCAATTGGTGTTTTTGTGTCATTGGATGAACAAATTGGTCATTTTCTTCCTCCCTAAACTTAATCTTGTCCAATTAGGGTTTTTAACCAATCTTATGCATCCAATAGGTGTTTTGTGTCATTGAATGAACATTTAGGTCATTTTCATCCTCCCTAGGCTAATTCTTGTCCAATTAGGGTTTTTAACCAATCTTGTGCATCCAATAGGTGTTTTTGTGCCATTGGATGAATATTTAGGTCATTTTCGTCCTCCCTAGGCTAATTCTTGTTCAATAAGGGTTTTTAACCAATCTTGTGCATCCAATAGGTGTTTTTTGTCAGTGGACAAACATTTAGGCCATTTTCTTCCATGCTACACTTAATCTTGTCCAATTAGGGTTTTTAACCAATCTTGTGCATCCAATAGGTGTGTTTGTATCATTGGATGAATATTTAGGTCATTTTCGTCCTCCCTACACTTTATCTCGTCCAATTAGGGTTTCTAACCAATCGTGTGCATCCAATTGGTGTTTTTGTGTCATTGGATGAACAAATAGGTCATTTTCTTCCTCCCTAAACTTATTCTTGTCCAATTAGGGTTTTTAACCAATCTTGTGCATCCAATAGGTGTTTTGTGTCATTGGATGAATATTTAGGTCATTTTCGTCCTCCCTAAACTTATTCTTGTCCAATTAGGGTTTTTAACCAATCTTGTGCATCAAATAGGTGTTTTGTGTCATTGAATGGACATTTAGCTCATTTTCGTCCTCCCTAGGCTAATTCTTGTCCAATTAGGGTTTTTAACCAATCTTGTGCATCCAATAGGTGTTTTTGTGCCATTGGATGAACAATTAGGTCATTTTCGTCCTCCCTAGGCTAATTCTTTTCCAAT
The DNA here is from genome assembly GCA_037974835.1 of Cicer judaicum. NCBI lineage: Eukaryota > Viridiplantae > Streptophyta > Magnoliopsida > Fabales > Fabaceae > Cicer > Cicer judaicum. Next base: position 244,440 of record JBBPBS010000377.1, read on the forward strand.
TAGGGTTTTTAACCAATCTTGTGCATCCAATAGGTGTTTTGTGTCATTGGATGAATATTTAGGTCATTTTCGTCCTCCCTACACTTAATCTTGTCAAATTAGGGTTTCTAACCAATCTTGTGCATCCAATTGGTGTTTTTGTGTCATTGGACGAACAACTAGGTCATTTTCGTCCTCTATGGGATAATTCTAGTCCAATTAGGGTTTTTAACCAATCTTGTGCATCCAATAGGTGTTTTTGTGTCATTGGATGAACATTTAGGTCATTTTCGTCCTTCCTAGGCAAATTCTTGTCCAATTAAGGTTTTTAACCAATGTTGTGCATCCAATTGGTGTTTTTGTGTCATTGAATGAACATTTAGGTCATTTTCGTCCTCCCTACACTTTATCTCTTCCAATTAGGGTTTCTAACCAATCGTGTACATCCAATTGGTGTTTTTGTGTCATTGGATGAACATTTAGGTCATTTTCGTCCTCCCTAAACTTATTCTTGTCCAATTAGGGTTTTTAACCAATCTTGTGCATCCAATAGGTGTTTTATGTCATTGGATGAATATTTAGGTCATTTTCGTCCTCCCTACACATAATCTTGTCCAATTAGGGTTTTTAACCAATCTAGTGCATCGAATAGGTGTTTTGTGTCATTGAATGAACATTTAGGTCATTTTCGTCCTCCCTAGACAAATTCGTGTCCAATTAGGGTTTTTAACCAATCTTGTGCATCCAATAGGTGTTTTATGTCATTGGATGAATATTTAGGTCATTTTCGTCCTCCCTACACTTAATCTTGTCCAATTAGGGTTTTTAACTAATCTTGTGCATCCAATAGGTGTTTTGTGTCATTGAATGAAAATTTAGGTTATTTTCGTCCTCCCTAAACTTTATCTTGTCCAATTAGGATTTCTAACCAATCGTGTGCATCCAATTGGTGTTTTTGTGTCATTGGATGAACAAATAGGTCATTTTCTTCCTCCCTAAACTTAATCTTGTCCAATTAGGGTTTTTAACCAATCTTGTGCATCCAATAGGTGTTTTGTGTCATTGAATGAACATTTAGGTCATTTTCGTCCTCCCTAGGCTAATTCTTGTCCAATTAGGGTTTTTAACCAATCTTGTGCATCCAATAGGTGTTTTATGTCATTGGATGAATATTTAGGTCATTTTCGTCCTCCCTACACTTAATCTTGTCCAATTAGGGTTTTTAACTAATCTTTGGCATCCAATAGGTGTTTTGTGTCATTGGATGAAAATTTAGGTCATTTTGTTCCTCCCTACACTTTATCTTGTCCAATTAGGGTTTCTAACCAATCGTGTGCATCCAATTGGTGTTTTTGTGTCATTGGATGAACAAATAGGTCATTTTCTTCCTCCCTAAACTTATTCTTGTCCAATTAGGGTTTTTAACCAATCTTGTGCATCCAATAGGTGTTTTGTGTCATTGAATGAACATTTAGGTCATTTTCATCCTCCCTAGGCTAATTCTTGTCCAATTAGGGTTTTTAACCAATCTTGTGCATCCAATAGGTGTTTTGTGTCATTGGATGAACATTTAGGTCCTTTTTGTCCTCCCAACACTTTATCTTGTCCAATTAGGGTTTTTAACCAATCTTGTACATCCAATGGATGTTTTTGTGTCATTGGATGAACAATTAGGTCATTTTCATCCTCCCTAGGCTAATTCATGTCCAATTAGGGTTTTTAACCAATCTTGTGCATCCAATAGGTGTTTTATGTCATTGGATGAATATTTAGGTCATTTTCGTCCTCCCTACACTTAATCTTGTCCAATTAGGGTTTTTAACCAATCTTGTGCATCCAATAGGCGTTTTGTGTCATTGGATGAACATTTATGTCATTTTTGTCCTCCCTACACTTAATCTTGTCCAATTAGGGTTTTTAACCAATCTTGTGCATCCAATAAGTGTTTTTGTGCCATTGGATGAACAATTAGGTCATTTTCGTCCTCCCTAGGCTAATTCTTTTCCAATTAGGGTTTTTAACCAATCTTGTGCATCCAATAGGTGTTTTGTGTCATTGGATGAATATTTAGGTCATTTTCGTCCTCCCTACACTTAATCTTGTCCAATTAGGGTTTTTAACCAATCTTATGCATCCAATAGGTGTTTTTGTGTCATTGGATGAACATTTAGGTCATTTTCGTCCTCCCTACACTTTATCTTTTCCAATTAGGGTTTTTAACCAAACCTGTGCATCCAATAGGTGTTTTTCTGTCATTGGATGAACAATTAGGTCATTTTCGTCCTCCATAGGATAATTCTTGTCGAATTAGGGTTTTTAACCAGTCTTGTGCATCCAATTGGTGTTTTTGTGTCATTGGATGAACAATTAGGTCATTTTCGTCCTCCCTAGGCTAATTCTTTTCCAATTAGGGTTTTTAACCAATCTTGTGCATCCAATAGGTGTTTTGTGTCATTGGATGAATATTTAGGTCATTTTCGTCCTCCCTACACTTAATCTTGTCCAATTAGGGTTTTTAACCAATCTTATGCATCCAATAGGTGTTTTTGTGTCATTGGATGAACATTTAGGTCATTTTCGTCCTCCCTACACTTTATCTTTTCCAATTAGGGTTTTTAACCAAACCTGTGCATCCAATAGGTGTTTTTCTGTCATTGGATGAACAATTAGGTCATTTTCGTCCTCCGTAGGATAATTCTTGTCGAATTAGGGTTTTTAACCAATCTTGTGCATCCAATTGGTGTTTTTGTGTCATTGGATGAACAATTAGGTCATTTTCGTCCTCCCTAGGCTAATTCTTGTCAAATTAGGGTTTTTAACCAATCTTGTGCATCCAATTGGTGTTTTTGTGTCATTAGATGAACAATTAGGTCATTTTCGTCCTCCCTAGGCTAATTCTTGTCAAATTAGGGTTTTTAACCAATCTTGTGCATCCAATAGGTGTTTTTGTGTCATTGGATGAACATTTAAGTCATTTTCGTCCTCCCTAGGCAAATTCTTGTCCAATTAAGGTTTTTAACCAATCTTGTGCATCCAATAGGTGTTTTATGTCATTGGATGAATATTTACATCATTTTCATCCTCCCTACACTTAATCTAGTCCAATTAGGGTTCTTAACCAATCTTGTGCATCCAGTAGGTGTTTTATGTCATTGGATGAATATTTAGGTCATTTTCGTCCTCCCTACACTTAATCTTGTCCAATTAGGGTTTTTAACCAATCTTGTGCATCCAATAGGTGTTTTGTGTCATTGAATGAAAATTTAGGTCATTTTCGTCCTCCCTAAACTTTATCTTGTCCAATTAGGATTTCTAACCAATCGTGTGCATCCAATTGGTGTTTTTGTGTCATTGGATGAACAAATTGGTCATTTTCTTCCTCCCTAAACTTAATCTTGTCCAATTAGGGTTTTTAACCAATCTTGTGCATCCAATAGGTGTTTTGTGTCATTGAATGAACATTTAGGTCATTTTCATCCTCCCTAGGCTAATTCTTGTCCAATTAGGGTTTTTAACCAATCTTGTGCATCCAATAGGTGTTTTTGTGCCATTGGATGAATATTTAGGTCATTTTCGTCCTCCCTAGGCTAATTCTTGTCCAATAAGGGTTTTTAACCAATCTTGTGCATCCAATAGGTGTTTTTTGTCAGTGGACAAACATTTAGGCCATTTTCTTCCATGCTACACTTAATCTTGTCCAATTAGGGTTTTTAACCAATCTTGTGCATCCAATAGGTGTGTTTGTATCATTGGATGAATATTTAGGTCATTTTCGTCCTCCCTACACTTTATCTCGTCCAATTAGGGTTTCTAACCAATCGTGTGCATCCAATTGGTGTTTTTGTGTCATTGGATGAACAAATAGGTCATTTTCTTCCTCCCTAAACTTATTCTTGTCCAATTAGGGTTTTTAACCAATCTTGTGCATCCAATAGGTGTTTTGTGTCATTAGATGAATATTTAGGTCATTTCCGTCCTCCCTAAACTTATTCTTGTCCAATTAGGGTTTTTAACCAATCTTGTGCATCAAATAGGTGTTTTGTGTCATTGAATGGACATTTAGCTCATTTTCGTCCAATGACCTATTTGTTCATCCAATGACACAAAAACACCAATTGGATGCACACGATTGGTTAGAAATTGTAATTGGACAAGATAAAGTGGAGGGAGGATGAAAATGACCTAAAGTTTCATCCAATGACACAAAACACCTATTGGATGAACAATTAGGTCATTTTCGTCCTCCCTAGGCTAATTCTTTTCCAATTAGGGTTTTTAACAAATCTTGTGCATCCAATAGGTGTTTTGTGTCATTGGATGAATATTTAGGTCATTTTCGTCTTCCCTACACTTAATCTTGTCCAATTAGGGTTTTTAACCAATCTTGTGCATCCAATAGGTGTTTTATATCATTGGATGAATATTTATGTCATTTTCGTCCTTCCTACACTTAATCTTGTCCAATTAGGGTTTTTAACTAATCTTGTGCATCCAATAGGTGTTTTGTGTCATTGGATGAAAATTTAGGTCATTTTCATCCTCCCTACACTTTATCTTGTCCAATTACAATTTCTAACCAATCGTGTGCATCCAATTGGTGTTTTTGTGTCATTGGATGAACAAATAGGTCATTTTCTTCCTCCCTAGGATAATTCATGTCTAATTAGGGTTTTTAACCAATCTTGTGCTTCAAATAGGTGTTTTGTGTCACTGAATGAACATTTAGGTCATTTTCGTCCTCCCTAGGCTAATTCTTGTCCAATAAGGGTTTTTAACCAATCTTGTAAATCCAATAGGTGTTTTTTGTCAGTGGAAGAACATTTAGGCCATTTTCTTCCATGCTACACTTAATCTTGTCCAATTAGGGTTTTAAACCAATCTTATGCATCCAATAGGTGTGTTTGTGTCATTGGATGAATATTTAGGTCATTTTCGTCCTCCCTACACTTAATATTGACCAATTAGGGTTTTTAACCAATCTTTTGCATCCAATAGGTATTTTGTGTCATTGGATGAACATTTAGGTCATTTTCGTCCTCCCTACACTTTATCTTGTCCAATTAGGGTTTCTAACCAATCTTGTGCATCCAATTGGTGTTTTGTGTCATTGAATGAACAAATAGGTCATTTTCTTCCTCCCTAGGATAATTCATGTCCAATTAGGGTTTTTAACCAATCTTGTGCTTCAAATAGGTGTTTTGTGTCACTGAATGAACATTTAGGTCATTTTCGTCCTCCCTAGGCTAATTCTTGTCCAATAAGGGTTTTTAACCAATCTTGTGCATCCAATAGGTGTTTTTTGTCAGTGGACGAACATTTAGGCCATTTTCTTCCATGCTACACTTAATCTTGTCCAATTAGGGTTTTTAACCAATCTTGTGCATCCAATAGGTGTGTTTGTGTCATTGGATGAATATTTAGGTCATTTTCATCCTCCCTACACTTTATCTTGTCCAATTAGGGTTTCTAACCAATCGTGTGCATACAATTGGTGTTTTTGTGTCATTGGATGAACAAATAGGTCATTTTCTTCCTCCCTAAACTTATTCTTGTCCAATTAGGGTTTTTAACCAATCTTGTGCATCCAATAGGTGTTTTGTGTCATTGGATGAATATTTAGGTCATTTTCGTCCTCCCTAAACTTATTCTTGTCCAATTAGGGTTTTTAACCAATCTTGTGCATCCAATAGGTGTTTTTGTGCCATTGGATGAACAATTAGGTCATTTTCGTCCTCCCTAGGCTAATTCTTTTCCAATTAGGGTTTTTAACCAATCTTGTGCATCCAATAGGTGTTTTGTGTCATTGGATGAATATTTAGGTCATTTTCTTCTTCCCTACACTTAATCTTGTCCAATTAGGGTTTTTAACTAATCTTGTGCATCCAATAGGTGTTTTATGTCATTGGATGAATATTTAGGTCATTTTCGTCCTCCCTAAACTTATTCTTTTCCAATTAGGGTTTTTAACCAATCTTGTGCATCCAATAGGTGTTTTGTGGCATTGGATGAATATTTAGGTCATTTTCGTCTTCCCTACACTTAATCTTGTCCAATTAGGGATTTTAACCAATCTTGTGCATCCAATAGGTGTTTTATGTCATTGGATGAATATTTAGGTCATTTTCGTCCTTCCTACACTTAATCTGGTCCAATTAGGGTTTTTAACTAATCTTGTGCATCCAATAGGTGTTTTGTGTCATTGGATGAAAATTTAGGTCATTTTCATCCTCCCTACACTTTATCTTGTAGGATTAGGGTTTCTAACCAATCGTGTGCATCCAATTGGTGTTTTTGAGTCATTGGATGAACAAATAGGTCATTTTCTTCCTCCCTAGGATAATTCATGTCCAATTAGGGTTTTTAACCAATCTTTTGCTTCAAATAGGTGTTTAGTGTCACTGAATGAACATTTAGGTCATTTTCGTCCTCCTTAGGCTAATTCTTTTCAAATAAGGGTTTTTAACCAATCTTGTGCATCCAATAGGTGTTTTTTGTCAGTGGACGAACATTAAGGCCATTTTCTTCCATGCTACACTTAATCTTGTCCAATTAGGGCTTTTAACCAATCTTGTGCATCCAATAGGTGTGTTTGTGTCATTGGATGAATATGTAGGTCATTTTCGTCCTCCCTAGGCTAATTCTTGTCCAATAAGGGTTTTTAACCAATCTTGTGCATCCAATAGGTGTTTTTTGTCAGTGGAAGAACATTTAGGCCATTTTCTTCCATGCTACACTTAATCTTGTCCAATTAGGGTTTTTAACCAATCTTGTGCATCGAATAGGTGTGTTTGTGTCATTGGATGAATATTTAGGTCATTTTCGTCCTCTCTACACTTAATATTGACCAATTAGGGTTTTTAACCAATCTTTTGCATCCAATAGGTATTTTGTTTCATTGGATGAACATTTAGGTCATTTTCGTCCTCCCTAGGCAAATTCTTGTCCAATTAGGGTTTTTAACCAATGTTGTGCATCCAATAGGTGTTTTGTGTCATTGGATGAACATTTAGGTCATTTTCGTCCTCCAAACACTTAATCTTGTCCAATTAGGGTTTTTAACCAATCTTGTACATCCAATGGGTGTTTTTGTGTCATTGGATGAACAAATAGGTCATTTTCTTCCTCCCTAGGATAATTCATGGTCAATTAGGGTTTTTAACCAAACTTGTGCTTCAAATAGGTGTTTTGTGTCATTGAATGAACAATTAGGTCATTTTCGTCCTCCCTAGGCTAATTCTTTTCCAATTAGGGTTTTTATCCAAACTTGTGCATCCAATAGGTGTTTTTCTGTCATTGGATGAACAATTAGGTCCTTTTCGTCCTCCGTAGTATAATTCTTGTCGACTTAGGGTTTTTAACCAATCTTGTGCATCCAATTGGTGTTTTTGTGTCATTGGATGAACAATTAGGTCATTTTCGTCCTCCCTAGGCTAATTCTTGTCCAATTAGGGTTTTTAACCAATCTTGTGAATCCAATAGGTGTTTTGTGTCATTGGATGAACATTTAGGTCATTTTCGTCCTCGCTACACTTTATCTTGTCAAATTAGGGTTTCTAACCAATCTTGTGCATCCAATTGGTGTTTTTGTGTCATTGGACGAACAACTAGGTCATTTTCGTCCTCTATGGGATAATTCTTGTCCAATTAGGGTTTTTAACCAATCTTGTGCATCCAATAGGTGTTTTTGTTTCATTGGATGAACATTTAGGTCATTTTCGTCCTTCCTAGGCAAATTCTTGTCCAATTAAGGTTTTTAACCAATGTTGTGCATCCAATTGGTGTTTTTGTGTCATTGAATGAACATTTAGGTCATTTTCGTCCTCCCTACACTTTATCTCTTCCAATTAGGGTTTCTAACCAATCGTGTACATCCAATTGGTGTTTTTGTGTCATTGGATGAACATTTAGGTCATTTTCGTCCTCCCTAAACTTATTCTTGTCCAATTAGGGTTTTTAACCAATCTTGTGCATCCAATAGGTGTTTTATGTCATTGGATGAATATTTAGGTCATTTTCGTCCTCCCTACACATAATCTTGTCCAATTAGGGTTTTTAACCAATCTAGTGCATCGAATAGGTGTTTTGTGTCATTGAATGAACATTTAGGTCATTTTCGTCCTCCCTAGACAAATTCGTGTCCAATTAGGGTTTTTAACCAATCTTGTGCATCCAATAGGTGTTTTATGTCATTGGATGAATATTTAGGTCATTTTCGTCCTCCCTACACTTAATCTTGTCCAATTAGGGTTTTTAACTAATCTTGTGCATCCAATAGGTGTTTTGTGTCATTGAATGAAAATTTAGGTTATTTTCGTCCTCCCTAAACTTTATCTTGTCCAATTAGGATTTCTAACCAATCGTGTGCATCCAATTGGTGTTTTTGTGTCATTGGATGAACAAATAGGTCATTTTCTTCCTCCCTAAACTTAATCTTGTCCAATTAGGGTTTTTAACCAATCTTGTGCATCCAATAGGTGTTTTGTGTCATTGAATGAACATTTAGGTCATTTTCGTCCTCCCTAGGCTAATTCTTGTCCAATTAGGGTTTTTAACCAATCTTGTGCATCCAATAGGTGTTTTGTGTCATTGGATTAACATTTAGGTCATTTTTGTCCTCCCAACACTTAATCTTGTCCAATTAGGGTTTTTAACCAATCTTGTGCATCCAATGGGTGTTTTTGTGTCAATGGATGAACAATTAGGTGATTTTCGTCCTCCCTAGGCTAATTCTTGTCCAATTAGGGTTTTTAACCAATCTTGTGCATCCAATAGGTGTTTTGTGTCATTGTGTGAACATTTAGGTCATTTTCGTCCTCCGTAGACAAATTCTTGTCCAATTAGTGTTTTTAACCAATCTTGTGCATTGAATAGGTGTTTTATGTCATTGGATGAATATTTAGGTCATTTTCGTCCTCCCTACACCTATTCTTGTCCAATTAGGGTTTTTAACCAATCTTGTGCATCCAATAGGTGTTTTGTGTCATTGTGTGAACATTTAGGTCATTTTCGTCCTCCCTAGACAAATTCTTGTCCAATTAGGATTTTTAACCAATCTTGTGCATCCAATAGGTGTTTTATGTCATTGGATGAATATTTAGGTCATTTTCGTCCTCCCTACACTTAATCTTGTCCAATTATGGTTTTTAACCAATCTTGTGCATCCAATAGGTGTTTTATGTCATTGGATGAATATTTAGGTCATTTTCGTCCTCCCTACACTTAATCTTGTCCAATTAGGGTTTTTAACTAATCTTGTGCATCCAATAGGTGTTTTGTTTCATTTAATGAAAATTTAGGTCATTTTCGTCCTCCCTACACTTTATCTTGTCCAATTAGGGTTTCTAACGAATCGTGTGCATCCAATTGGTGTTTTTGTGTCATTGGATGAACAAATAGGTCATTTTCTTCCTCCCTAAACTTAATCTTGTCCAATTAGGGTTTTTAACCAATCTTGTGCATCCAATAGGTGATTTGTGTCATTGAATGAACATTTAGGTCATTTTCGTCCTCCCTAGGCTAATTCTTGTCCAATTAGGGTTTTTAACCAATCTTGTGCATCCAATAGGTGTTTTGTGTCATTGGATGAACATTTAGGTCATTTTTGTCCTCCCAACACTTAATCTTGTCCAATTAGGGTTTTTAACCAATCTTGTGCATCCAATAGGTGTTTTATGTCATTGGATGAATATTTAGGTCATTTTCGTCCTCCCTACACTTAATCTTGTCCAATTAGGGTTTTTAACTAATCTTGTGCATCCAATAGGTGTTTTGTTTCATTTAATGAAAAATTAGGTCATTTTCGTCCTCCCTACACTTTATCTTGTCCAATTAGGGTTTCTAACGAATCGTGTGCATCCAATTGGTGTTTTAGTGTCATTGGATGAACAAATAGGTCATTTTCTTCCTCCCTAAACTTAATCTTGTCCAATTAGGGTTTTTAACCAATCTTGTGCATCCAATAGGTGTTTTGTGTCATTGAATGAACATTTAGGTCATTTTCGTCCTCCCTAGGCTAATTCTTGTCCAATTAGGGTTTTTAACCAATCTTGTGCATCCAATAGGTGTTTTGTGTCATTGGATGAACATTTACGTCATTTTTGTCCTCCCTACACCTATTCTTGTCCAATTAGGGTTTTTAACCAATCTTGTGCATCCAATTGGTGTTTTGTGTCATTGTGTGAACATTTAGGTCATTTTCGTCCTCCCTAGACAAATTCTTGTCCAATTAGGGGTTTTAACCAATCTTGTGCATCCAATAGGTGTTTTATGTCATTGGATGAATATTTAGGTCATTTTCGTCCTCCCTACACTTAATCTTGTCCAATTAGGGTTTTTAAATAATCTTGTGCATCCAATAGGTGTTTTGTGTCATTGGATGATAATTTAGGTCATTTTCGTCCTCCCTACACTTTATCTTGTCCAATTAGGGTTTCTAACGAATCGTGTGCATCCAATTGGTGTTTTTGTGTCATTGGATGAACAAATAGGTCATTTTCTTCCTCCCTAAACTTAATCTTGTCCAATTAGGGTTTTTAACCAATCTTGTGCATCCAATAGGTGTTTTGTGTCATTGAATGAACATTTAGGTCATTTTCGTCCTCCCTAGGCTAATTCTTGTCCAATTAGGGTTTTTAACCAATCTTGTGCATCCAATAGGTGTTTTGTGTCATTGGATGAATATTTAGGTCATTTTCGTCCTCCCTACACTTAATCTTGTCCAATTAGGGTTTTTAACCAATCTTATGCATCCAATAGGTGTTTTTGTGTCATTGGATGAACATTTAGGTCATTTTCGTCCTCCCTACACTTTATCTTTTCCAATTAGGGTTTTTAACCAAACCTGTGCATCCAATAGGTGTTTTTCTGTCATTGGATGAACAATTAGGTCATTTTCGTCCTCCGTAGGATAATTCTTGTCGAATTAGGGTTTTTAACCAATCTTGTGCATCCAATTGGTGTTTTTGTGTCATTGGATGAACAATTAGGTCATTTTCGTCCTCCCTAGGCTAATTCTTGTCAAATTAGGGTTTTTAACCAATCTTGTGAATCCAATAGGTGTTTTGTGTCATTGGATGAGCATTTAGGTCATTTTCGTCCTCCCTACACTTTATCTTTTCCAATTAGGGTTTTTAACCAAACCTGTGCATCCAATAGGTGTTTTTCTGTCATTGGATGAACAATTAGGTCATTTTCGTCCTCCGTAGTATAATTCTTGTCGAATTAGGGTTTTTAACCAATCTTGTGCATCCAATTGGTGTTTTTGTGTCATTGGATGAACAATTAGGTCATTTTCGTCCTCCCTAGGCTAATTCTTGTCCAATTAGGGTTTTTAACCAATCTTGTGAATCCAATAGGTGTTTTGTGTCATTGGATGAACATTTAGGTCATTTTCGTCCTCGCTACACTTTATCTTGTCAAATTAGGGTTTCTAACCAATCTTGTGCATCCAATTGGTGTTTTTGTGTCATTGGACGAACAATTAGGTCATTTTCGTCCTCTATGGGATAATTCTTGTCCAATTAGGGTTTTTAACCAATCTTGTGCATCCAATAGATGTTTTTGTGTCATTGGATGAACATTTAGGTCATTTTCGTCCTCCCTAGGCAAATTCTTGTCCAATTAGGGTTTTTAACCAATCTTGTGCATCCAATAGGTGTTTTGTGTCATTGGATGAACATTTAGGTCATTTTCGTCCTCGCTACACTTTATCTTGTCCAATTAGGGTTTCTAACCAATCTTGTGCATCCAATCGGTGTTTTTGTGTCATTGGATGAACATTTAGGTCATTTTCGTCCTCCCTAGACAAATTCGTGTCCAATTAGGGTTTTTAACCAATCTTGTGCATCCAATAGGTGTTTTATGTCATTGGATGAATATTTAGGTCATTTTCGTCCTCCCTACACTTAATCTTGACCAATTAGGGTTTTTAACTAATCTTGTGCATCCAATAGGTGTGTTTGTGTCATTGGATGAATATTTAGGTCATTTTCATCCTCCCTACACTTTATCTTGTCCAATTAGGGTTTCTAACCAATCGTGTGCATCCAATTGGTGTTTTTGTGTCATTGGATGAACAAATAGGTCATTTTCTTCCTCCCTAAACTTATTCTTGTCCAATTAGGGTTTTTAATCAATCTTGTGCATCCAATAGGTGTTTTGTGTCATTGGATGAATATTTAGGTCATTTTCGTCCTCCCTAAACTTATTCTTGTCCAATTAGGGTTTTTAACCAATCTTGTGCATCCAATAGGTGTTTTTGTGCCATTGGATGAACAATTAGGTCATTTTCGTCCTCCCTAGGCTAATTCTTTTCCAATTAGGGTTTTTAACCAATCTTGTGCATCCAATAGGTGTTTTGTGTCATTGGATGAATATTTAGGTCATTTTCGTCCTCCCTACACTTAATCTTGTCCAATTAGGGTTTTTAACTAATCTTGTGCATCCAATAGGTGTTTTATGTCATTGGATGAATATTTAGGTCATTTTCGTCCTCCCAAAACTTATTCTTTTCCAATTAGGGTTTTTAACTAATCTTGTGCATCCAATAGGTGTTTTGTGTCATTGGATGAAAATTTAGGTCATTTTCATCCTCCCTACACTTTATCTTGTCCGATTAGGGTTTCTAACCAATCGTGTGCATCCAATTGGTGTTTTTGTGTCATTGGATGAACAAATAGGTCATTTTCTTCCTCCCTAGGATAATTCATGTCCAATTAGGGTTTTTAACCAATCTTTTGCTTCAAATAGGTGTTTTGTGTCACTGAATGAACATTTAGGTCATTTTCGTCCTCCCTAGACAAATTCTTGTCGAATAAGGGTTTCTAACCAATCTTGTGCATCCAATAGGTGTTTTTTGTCAGTGGACGAACATTAAGGCCATTTTCTTCCATGCTACACTTAATCTTGTCCAATTAGGGTTTTTAACCAATCTTGTGCATGGAATAGGTGTGTTTGTGTCATTGGATGAATATTTAGGTCATTTTCGTCCTCTCTACACTTAATATTGACCAATTAGGGTTTTTAACCAATCTTTTGCATCCAATAGGTATTTTGTGTCATTGGATGAACATTTAGGTCACTTTCGTCCTCCCTACACTTTATCTTGTCCAATTAGGGTTTCTAACCAATCTTGTGCATCCAATTGGTGTTTTGTGTCATTGGATGAACTATTAGGTCATTTTCGTCCTCCCTAGGTTTATTCTTGTCCAATTAGGGTTTTTAACCAATCTTGTGCATCCAATAGGTGTTTTTGTGCCATTGGATGAACAATTAGGTCATTTTCGTCCTCCGTAGGATAATTCTTTTCCAATTAGGGTTTTTAACCAATCTTGTGCATCCAATAGGTGTTTTGTGTCATTGGATGAATATTTAGGTCATTTTCGTCCTCCCTAGGCTAATTCTTGTCAAATTAGGGTTTTTAACCAATCTTATGCATCCAATAGGTGTTTTTGTGTCATTGGATGAACATTTATGTCATTTTCGTCCTCCCTACACTTTATCTTTTCCAATTAGGGTTTTTAACCAAACCTGTGCATCCAATAGGTGTTTTTCTGTCATTGGATGAACAATTAGGTCATTTTCGTCCTCCGTAGGAAAATTCTTGTCGAATTAGGGTTTTTAACCAGTCTTGTGCATCCAATTGGTGTTTTTGTGTCATTGGATGAACAATTAGGTCATTTTCGTCCTCCCTAGGCTAATTCTTGTCAAATTAGGGTTTTTAACCAATCTTGTACATCCAATAGGTGTTTTATGTCATTGGATGAATATTTAGATCATTTTCATCCTCCCTACACTTAATCTTGTCCAATTAGGGTTCTTAACCAATCTTGTGCATCCAATAGGTGTTTTATGTCATTGGATGAATATTTAGGTCATTTTCGTACTCCCTACACTTAATCTTGTCCAATTAGGGTTTTTAAGCAATCTTGTGCATCCAATAGGTGTTTTATGTCATTGGATGAATATTTAGGTCATTTTCATCCTCCCTACACTTAATCTTGTCCAATTAGGGTTTTTAACTAACTTGTGCATCCAATAGGTGTTTTGTGTCATTGAATGAAAATTTAGGTCATTTTCGTCCTCCCTAAACTTTATCTTGTCCAATTAGGATTTCTAACCAATCATGTGCATCCAATTGGTGTTTTTGTGTCATTGGATGAACAAATAGGTCATTTTCTTCCTCCCTAAACTTAATCTTGTCCAATTAGGGTTTTTAACCAATCTTGTGCATCCAATAGGTGTTTTGTGTCATTGAATGAACATTTAGGTCATTTTCGTCCTCCCTAGGCTAATT
>JBBPBS010000377.1:258721-271766 GCA_037974835.1 Cicer judaicum
ATTCTTGTCAAATTAGGGTTTTTAACCAATCTTATGCATCCAATAGGTGTTTTTGTGTCATTGGATGAACATTTATGTCATTTTCGTCCTCCCTACACTTTATCTTTTCCAATTAGGGTTTTTAACCAAACCTGTGCATCCAATAGGTGTTTTTCTGTCATTGGATGAACAATTAGGTCATTTTCGTCCTCCGTAGGAAAATTCTTGTCGAATTAGGGTTTTTAACCAGTCTTGTGCATCCAATTGGTGTTTTTGTGTCATTGGATGAACAATTAGGTCATTTTCGTCCTCCCTAGGCTAATTCTTGTCAAATTAGGGTTTTTAACCAATCTTATACATCCAATAGGTGTTTTATGTCATTGGATGAATATTTAGATCATTTTCATCCTCCCTACACTTAATCTTGTCCAATTAGGGTTCTTAACCAATCTTGTGCATCCAATAGGTGTTTTATGTTATTGGATGAATATTTAGGTCATTTTCGTACTCCCTACACTTAATCTTGTCCAATTAGGGTTTTTAAGCAATCTTGTGCATCCAATAGGTGTTTTATGTCATTGGATGAATATTTAGGTCATTTTCATCCTCCCTACACTTAATCTTGTCCAATTAGGGTTTTTAACTAACTTGTGCATCCAATAGGTGTTTTGTGTCATTGAATGAAAATTTAGGTCATTTTCGTCCTCCCTAAACTTTATCTTGTCCAATTAGGATTTCTAACCAATCATGTGCATCCAATTGGTGTTTTTGTGTCATTGGATGAACAAATAGGTCATTTTCTTCCTCCCTAAACTTAATCTTGTCCAATTAGGGTTTTTAACCAATCTTGTGCATCCAATAGGTGTTTTGTGTCATTGAATGAACATTTAGGTCATTTTCGTCCTCCCTAGGCTAATTTGTTGTCCAATTAGGGTTTATAAACCAATCTTGTGCATCCAATAGGTGTTTTGTGTCATTGGATGAACATTTAGGTCATTTTTGTCCTCCAAACACATAATCTTGTCCAATTAGGGTTTTTAACCAATCTTGTACATCCAATGGGTGTTTTTGTGTCATTGGATGAACAATTAGGTCATTTTCGTCTTCCCTAGGCTAATTCTTGTCCAATTAGGGTTTTTAACCAATCGTGTGCATCCAATTGGTGTTTTTGAGTCATTGGATGAACAAATAGGTCATTTTCTTCCTCCCTAAACTTATTCTTGTCCAATTAGTGTTTTTAACCAATCTTGTGCATCCAATAGGTGTTTTGTGTCATTGAATGAACATTTAGGTCATTTTCGTCCTCCCTAGGCTAATTCTTATCCAATTAGGGTTTTTAACCAATCTTGTGCATCCAATAGGTGTTTTGTGTCATTGGATGAACATTTAGGTAATTTTTGTCCTCGCTACACTTTATCTTGTCAAATTAGGGTTTCTATCCAATCTTGTGCATCCAATTGGTGTTTTTGTGTCATTGGACGAACAATTAGGTCATTTTCGTCCTCTATGTGATAATTCTTGTCCAATTAGGATTTTTAACCAATTTTGTGCATCCAATAGGTGTTTTTGTGTCATTGGATGAACATTTAGGTCATTTTCGTCCTCCCTAGGCAAATTCTTGTCCAATTAGGGTTTTTAACCAATGTTGTGCTTCCAATAGGTGTTTTGTGTCATTGGATGAACATTTAGGTCATTTTCGTCCTCCCTACACTTTATCTTATCCAAATAGGGTTTCTAACCAATCGTGTGCATCCAATTGGTGGTTTTGTGTCATTGGATGAACAAATAGGTAATTTACTTCCTCCCTAGGATAATTCATGGCCAATTAGGGTTTTTAACCAAAGTTGTGCTTCAAATAGGTGTTTTGTGTCATTGAATGAACAATTAGGTCATTTTCGTCCTCCCTAGGCTAATTCTTTTCCAATTAGGGTTTTTAACCAATCTTGTGCATCCAATAGGTGTTTTTCTGTCATTGGATGAACAATTAGGTCATTTTCGTCCTCCGTAGGATAATTCTTGTTGAATTAGGGTTTTTAACCAATCTTGTGCATCCAATTGGTGTTTTTGTGTCATTGGATGAACAATTAGGTCATTTTCGTCCTCCCTAGGCTAATTCTTGTCAAATTAGGGTTTTTAACCAATCTTGTGAATCCAATAGGTGTTTTGTGTCATTGGATGAGCATTTAGGTCATTTTCGTCCTCCCTACACTTTATCTTTTCCAATTAGGGTTTTTAACCAAACCTGTGCATCCAATAGGTGTTTTTCTGTCATTGGATGAACAATTAGGTCATTTTCGTCCTCCGTAGGATAATTCTTGTCGAATTAGGGTTTTTAACCAATCTTGTGCATCCAATTGGTGTTTTTGTGTCATTGGATGAACAATTAGGTCATTTTCGTCCTCCCTAGGCTAATTCTTGTCAAATTAGGGGTTTTAACCAATCTTGTGAATCCAATAGGTGTTTTGTGTCATTGGATGAGCATTTAGGTCATTTTCGTCCTCGCTACACTTTATCTTGTCAAATTAGGGTTTCTAACCAATCTTGTACATCCAATGGGTGTTTTTGTGTCATTGGATGAACAATTAGGTCATTTTCGTCCTCCCTAGGCTAATTCTTGTCCAATTAGGGTTTTTAACAAATCTTGTGCATCCAATAGGTGTTTTTGTGTCATTGGATGAAAATTTTGGTCATTTTCGTCCTCCCTACACTTTATCTTGTCCAATTAGGGTTTCTAACCAATCGTGTGCATCCAATTGGTGTTTTTGTGTCATTGGATGAACAAATAGGTCATTTTCTTCCTCCCTAAACTTATTCTTGTCCAATTAGGGTTTTTAACCAATTTTGTGCATCCAATAGGTGTTTTTGTGTCATTGGATGAACATTTAGGTCATTTTCGTCCTCCCTAGGCAAATTCTTGTCCAATTAGGGTTTTTAACCAATGTTGTGCATCCAATAGGTGTTTTGTGTCATTGGATGAACATTTAGGTCATTTTCGTCCTCCAAACACTTAATCTTGTCCAATTAGGGTTTTTAACCAATCTTGTACATCCAATGGGTGTTTTTGTGTCATTGGATGAACAAATAGGTCATTTTCTTCCTAGCTAGGATAATTCATGGCCAATTAGGGTTTTTAACCAAACTTGTGCTTCAAATAGGTGTTTTGTGTCATTGAATGAACAATTAGGTCATTTTCGTCCTCCCTAGGCTAATTCTTTTCCAATTAGGGTTTTTATCCAAACTTGTGCATCCAATAGGTGTTTTTCTGTCATTGGATGAACAGTTAGGTCATTTTCGTCCTCCGTAGTATAATTCTTGTCGAATTAGGGTTTTTAACCAATCTTGTGCATCCAATTGGTGTTTTTGTGTCATTGGATGAACAATTAGGTCATTTTCGTCCTCCCTAGGCTAATTCTTGTCCAATTAGGGTTTTTAACCAATCTTGTGAATCCAATAGGTGTTTTGTGTCATTGGATGAACATTTAGGTCATTTTCGTCCTCGCTACACTTTATCTTGTCAAATTAGGGTTTCTAACCAATCTTGTGCATCCAATTGGTGTTTTTGTGTCATTGGACGAACAACTAGGTCATTTTCGTCCTCTATGGGATAATTCTTGTCCAATTAGGGTTTTTAACCAATCTTGTGCATCCAATAGGTGTTTTTGTTTCATTGGATGAACATTTAGGTCATTTTCGTCCTTCCTAGGCAAATTCTTGTCCAATTAAGGTTTTTAACCAATGTTGTGCATCCAATTGGTGTTTTTGTGTCATTGAATGAACATTTAGGTCATTTTCGTCCTCCCTACACTTTATCTCTTCCAATTAGGGTTTCTAACCAATCGTGTACATCCAATTGGTGTTTTTGTGTCATTGGATGAACATTTAGGTCATTTTCGTCCTCCCTAAACTTATTCTTGTCCAATTAGGGTTTTTAACCAATCTTGTGCATCCAATAGGTGTTTTATGTCATTGGATGAATATTTAGGTCATTTTCGTCCTCCCTACACGTAATCTTGTCCAATTAGGGTTTTTAACCAATCTAGTGCATCGAATAGGTGTTTTGTGTCATTGAATGAACATTTAGGTCATTTTCGTCCTCCCTAGACAAATTCGTGTCCAATTAGGGTTTTTAACCAATCTTGTGCATCCAATAGGTGTTTTATGTCATTGGATGAATATTTAGGTCATTTTCGTCCTCCCTACACTTAATCTTGTCCAATTAGGGTTTTTAACTAATCTTGTGCATCCAATAGGTGTTTTGTGTCATTGAATGAAAATTTAGGTTATTTTCGTCCTCCCTAAACTTTATCTTGTCCAATTAGGATTTCTAACCAATCGTGTGCATCCAATTGGTGTTTTTGTGTCATTGGATGAACAAATAGGTCATTTTCTTCCTCCCTAAACTTAATCTTGTCCAATTAGGGTTTTTAACCAATCTTGTGCATGCAATAGGTGCTTTGTGTCATTGAATGAACATTTAGGTCATTTTCATCCTCCCTAGGCTAATTCTTGTCCAATTAGGGTTTTTAACCAATCTTGTGCATCCAATAGGTGTTTTGTGTCATTGGATGAACATTTGGGTCCTTTTTATCCTCCTAACACTTAAACTTGTCCAATCAGGGTTTTTAACCAATCTTGTACATCCAATGGGTGTTTTAGTGTCATTGGATGAACAATTAGGTCATTTTCGTCCTCCCTAGGCTAATTCTTGTCCAATTAGGGTTTTTAACAAATCTTGTGCATCCAATAGGTGTTTTTGTGTCATTGGATGAAAATTTAGGTCATTTTCGTCCTCCCTACACTTTCTCTTGTCCAATTAGGGTTTCTAACCAATCGTGTGCATCCAATTGGTGTTTTTGTGTCATTGGATGAACAAATAGGTCATTTTCTTCCTCCCTAAACTTATTCTTGTCCAATTAGGGTTTTTAACCAATCTTGTGCATCCAATAGGTGTTTTGTGTCATTGAATGAACATTTAGGTCATTTTCATCCTCCCTAGGCTAATTCTTATCGAATTAGGGTTTTTAACCAATCTTGTGCACCCAATAGGTGTTTTGTGTCATTGGATGAACATTTAGGTCATTTTTGTCCTCGCTACACTTTATCTTGTCAAATTAGGGTTTCTAACCAATCTTGTACATCCAATGGGCGTTTTTGTGTCATTGGATGAACAATTAGGTCATTTTCGTCCTCCCTAGGCTAATTCTTGTCCAATTAGGGTTTTTAACAAATCTTGTGCATCCAATAGGTGTTTTTGTGTCATTGGATGAAAATTTTGGTCATTTTCGTCCTCCCTACACTTTATCTTGTCCAATTAGGGTTTCTAACCAATCGTGTGCATCCAATTGGTGTTTTTGTGTCATTGGATGAACAAATAGGTCATTTTCTTCCTCCCTAAACTTATTCTTGTCCAATTAGGGTTTTTAACCAATTTTGTGCATCCAATAGGTGTTTTTGTGTCATTGGATGAACATTTAGGTCATTTTCGTCCTCCCTAGGCAAATTCTTGTCCAATTAGGGTTTTTAACCAATGTTGTGCATCCAATAGGTGTTTTGTGTCATTGGATGAACATTTAGGTCATTTTCGTCCTCCAAACACTTAATCTTGTCCAATTAGGGTTTTTAACCAATCTTGTACATCCAATGGGTGTTTTTGTGTCATTGGATGAACAAATAGGTCATTTTCTTCCTAGCTAGGATAATTCATGGCCAATTAGGGTTTTTAACCAAACTTGTGCTTCAAATAGGTGTTTTGTGTCATTGAATGAACAATTAGGTCATTTTCGTCCTCCCTAGGCTAATTCTTTTCCAATTAGGGTTTTTATCCAAACTTGTGCATCCAATAGGTGTTTTTCTGTCATTGGATGAACAATTAGGTCCTTTTCGTCCTCCGTAGTATAATTCTTGTCGACTTAGGGTTTTTAACCAATCTTGTGCATCCAATTGGTGTTTTTGTGTCATTGGATGAACAATTAGGTCATTTTCGTCCTCCCTAGGCTAATTCTTGTCCAATTAGGGTTTTTAACCAATCTTGTGAATCCAATAGGTGTTTTGTGTCATTGGATGAACATTTAGGTCATTTTCGTCCTCGCTACACTTTATCTTGTCAAATTAGGGTTTCTAACCAATCTTGTGCATCCAATTGGTGTTTTTGTGTCATTGGACGAACAACTAGGTCATTTTCGTCCTCTATGGGATAATTCTTGTCCAATTAGGGTTTTTAACCAATCTTGTGCATCCAATAGGTGTTTTTGTTTCATTGGATGAACATTTAGGTCATTTTCGTCCTTCCTAGGCAAATTCTTGTCCAATTAAGGTTTTTAACCAATGTTGTGCATCCAATTGGTGTTTTTGTGTCATTGAATGAACATTTAGGTCATTTTCGTCCTCCCTACACTTTATCTCTTCCAATTAGGGTTTCTAACCAATCGTGTACATCCAATTGGTGTTTTTGTGTCATTGGATGAACATTTAGGTCATTTTCGTCCTCCCTAAACTTATTCTTGTCCAGTTAGGGTTTTTAACCAATCTTGTGCATCCAATAGGTGTTTTATGTCATTGGATGAATATTTAGGTCATTTTCGTCCTCCCTACACATAATCTTGTCCAATTAGGGTTTTTAACCAATCTAGTGCATCGAATAGGTGTTTTGTGTCATTGAATGAACATTTAGGTCATTTTCGTCCTCCCTAGACAAATTCGTGTCCAATTAGGGTTTTTAACCAATCTTGTGCATCCAATAGGTGTTTTCTGTCATTAGATGAACAATTAGGTCATTTTCGTCCTCCCTAGGCTAATTCTTGTCAAATTAGGGTTTTTAACCAATCTTGTGCATCCAATAGGTGTTTTTGTGTCATTGGATGAACATTTAAGTCATTTTCGTCCTCCCTAGGCAAATTCTTGTCCAATTAAGGTTTTTAACCAATCTTGTGCATCCAATAGGTGTTTTATGTCATTGGATGAATATTTACATCATTTTCATCCTCCCTACACTTAATCTAGTCCAATTAGGGTTCTTAACCAATCTTGTGCATCCAGTAGGTGTTTTATGTCATTGGATGAATATTTAGGTCATTTTCATCCTCCCTACACTTAATCTTGTCCAATTAGGGTTTTTAACCAATCTTGTGCATCCAATAGGTGTTTTGTGTCATTGAATGAAAATTTAGGTCATTTTCGTCCTCCCTAAACTTTATCTTGTCCAATTAGGATTTCTAACCAATCGTGTGCATCCAATTGGTGTTTTTGTGTCATTGGATGAACAAATTGGTCATTTTCTTCCTCCCTAAACTTAATCTTGTCCAATTAGGGTTTTTAACCAATCTTATGCATCCAATAGGTGTTTTGTGTCATTGAATGAACATTTAGGTCATTTTCATCCTCCCTAGGCTAATTCTTGTCCAATTAGGGTTTTTAACCAATCTTGTGCATCCAATAGGTGTTTTTGTGCCATTGGATGAATATTTAGGTCATTTTCGTCCTCCCTAGGCTAATTCTTGTTCAATAAGGGTTTTTAACCAATCTTGTGCATCCAATAGGTGTTTTTTGTCAGTGGACAAACATTTAGGCCATTTTCTTCCATGCTACACTTAATCTTGTCCAATTAGGGTTTTTAACCAATCTTGTGCATCCAATAGGTGTGTTTGTATCATTGGATGAATATTTAGGTCATTTTCGTCCTCCCTACACTTTATCTCGTCCAATTAGGGTTTCTAACCAATCGTGTGCATCCAATTGGTGTTTTTGTGTCATTGGATGAACAAATAGGTCATTTTCTTCCTCCCTAAACTTATTCTTGTCCAATTAGGGTTTTTAACCAATCTTGTGCATCCAATAGGTGTTTTGTGTCATTAGATGAATATTTAGGTCATTTCCGTCCTCCCTAAACTTATTCTTGTCCAATTAGGGTTTTTAACCAATCTTGTGCATCAAATAGGTGTTTTGTGTCATTGAATGGACATTTAGCTCATTTTCGTCCAATGACCTATTTGTTCATCCAATGACACAAAAACACCAATTGGATGCACACGATTGGTTAGAAATTGTAATTGGACAAGATAAAGTGGAGGGAGGATGAAAATGACCTAAAGTTTCATCCAATGACACAAAACACCTATTGGATGAACAATTAGGTCATTTTCGTCCTCCCTAGGCTAATTCTTTTCCAATTAGGGTTTTTAACAAATCTTGTGCATCCAATAGGTGTTTTGTGTCATTGGATGAATATTTAGGTCATTTTCGTCTTCCCTACACTTAATCTTGTCAGATTAGGGTTTTTAACTAATCTTGTGCATCCAATAGGTGTTTTGTGTCATTGGATGAAAATTTAGGTCATTTTCATCCTCCCTACACTTTATCTTGTCCAATTACAATTTCTAACCAATCGTGTGCATCCAATTGGTGTTTTTGTGTCATTGGATGAACAAATAGGTCATTTTCTTCCTCCCTAGGATAATTCATGTCCAATTAGGGTTTTTAACCAATCTTGTGCTTCAAATAGGTGTTTTGTGTCACTGAATGAACATTTAGGTCATTTTCGTCCTCCCTAGGCTAATTCTTGTCCAATAAGGGTTTTTAACCAATCTTGTGCATCCAATAGGTGTTTTTTGTCAGTGGAAGAACATTTAGGCCATTTTCTTCCATGCTACACTTAATCTTGTACAATTAGGGTTTTAAACCAATCTTATGCATCCAATAGGTGTGTTTGTGTCATTGGATGAATATTTAGGTCATTTTCGTCCTCCCTACACTTAATATTGACCAATTAGGGTTTTTAACCAATCTTTTGCATCCAATAGGTATTTTGTGTCATTGGATGAACATTTAGGTCATTTTCGTCCTCCCTACACTTTATCTTGTCCAATTAGGGTTTCTAACCAATCTTGTGCATCCAATTGGTGTTTTGTGTCATTGAATGAACAAATAGGTCATTTTCTTCCTCCCTAGGATAATTCATGTCCAATTAGGGTTTTTAACCAATCTTGTGCTTCAAATAGGTGTTTTGTGTCACTGAATGAACATTTAGGTCATTTTCGTCCTCCCTAGGCTAATTCTTGTCCAATAAGGGTTTTTAACCAATCTTGTGCATCCAATAGGTGTTTTTTGTCAGTGGACGAACATTTAGGCCATTTTCTTCCATGCTACACTTAATCTTGTCCAATTAGGGTTTTTAACCAATCTTGTGCATCCAATAGGTGTGTTTGTGTCATTGGATGAATATTTAGGTCATTTTCATCCTCCCTACACTTTATCTTGTCCAATTAGGGTTTCTAACCAATCGTGTGCATCCAATTGGTGTTTTTGTGTCATTGGATGAACAAATAGGTCATTTTCTTCCTCCCTAAACTTATTCTTGTCCAATTAGGGTTTTTAATCAATCTTGTGCATCCAATAGGTGTTTTGTGTCATTGGATGAATATTTAGGTCATTTTCGTCCTCCCTAAACTTATTCTTGTCCAATTAGGGTTTTTAACCAATCTTGTGCATCCAATAGGTGTTTTTGTGCCATTGGATGAACAATTAGGTCATTTTCGTCCTCCCTAGGCTAATTCTTTTCCAATTAGGGTTTTTAACCAATCTTGTGCATCCAATAGGTGTTTTGTGTCATTGGATGAATATTTAGGTCATTTTCGTCCTCCCTACACTTAATCTTGTCCAATTAGGGTTTTTAACTAATCTTGTGCATCCAATAGGTGTTTTGTGTCATTGAATGAAAATTTAGGTCATTTTCATCCTCCCTAGGCTAATTCTTGTCCAATTAGGGTTTTTAACCAATCTTGTGCATCCAATAGGTGTTTTG
The DNA here is from genome assembly GCA_037974835.1 of Cicer judaicum. Lineage (NCBI taxonomy): Eukaryota > Viridiplantae > Streptophyta > Magnoliopsida > Fabales > Fabaceae > Cicer > Cicer judaicum. The sequence continues at coordinate 268,497 of JBBPBS010000377.1, forward strand.
TGTCATTGGATGAACATTTAGGTCCTTTTTGTCCTCCCAACACTTTATCTTGTCCAATTAGGGTTTTTAACCAATCTTGTACATCCAATGGGTGTTTTTGTGTCATTGGATGAACAATTAAGTCATTTTCGTCCTCCCTAGGCTAATTCTTGTCCAATTAGGGTTTTTAACCAATCTTGTGCATCCAATAGGTGTTTTATGTCATTGGATGAATATTTAGGTCATTTTCGTCCTCCCTACACTTAATCTTGTCCAATTAGGGTTTTTAACTAATCTTTGGCATCCAATAGGTGTTTTGTGTCATTGGATGAAAATTTAGGTCATTTTGTTCCTCCCTACACTTTATCTTGTCCAATTAGGGTTTCTAACCAATCGTGTGCATCCAATTGGTGTTTTTGTGTCATTGGATGAACAAATAGGTCATTTTCTTCCTCCCTAAACTTATTCTTGTCCAATTAGGGTTTTTAACCAATCTTGTGCATCCAATAGGTGTTTTGTGTCATTGAATGAACATTTAGGTCATTTTCATCCTCCCTAGGCTAATTCTTATCCAATTAGGGTTTTTAACCAATCTTGTGCATCCAATAGGTGTTTTGTGTCATTGGATGAATATTTAGGTCATTTTCGTCCTCCCTACACTTAATCTTGTCCAATTAGGGTTTTTAACCAATCTTGTGTATCCAATAGGTGTTTTGTGTCATTGGATGAATATTTAGGTCATTTTCGTCCTCACTACACTTAATCTTGTCCAATTAGGGTTTTTAACCAATCTTGTGTATCCAATTAGTGTTTTTGTGTCATTGGATGAACAAATAGGTCATTTTCTTCCTCCCTAAACTTATTCTTGTCCAATTAGGGTTATTAACTAATCTTGTGCATCCAATAGATGTTTTGTGTCATTGAATGAAAATTTAGGTAATTTTCTTCCTCCCTACACTTTATCTTGTCCAATTAGGGTTTCTGACCAATCGTGTGCATCCAATTGGTGTTTTTGTGTCATTGAATTAACAAATAGGTCATTTTCTTCCTCCCTAAACTTAATCTTGTCCAATTAGGGTTTTTAACCAATCTTGTGCATCCAATAGGTGTTTTGTGTTATTGAATGAACATTTAGGTCATTTTCATCCTCCCTAGGCTAATTCTTGTCTAATTAGGGTTTTTAACCAATCTTGTGCATCAAATAGGTGTTTTGTGTCATTGGATGAACATTTAGGTCCTTTTTGTCCTCCAACCACTTTATCTTGTCCAATTAGGGTTTTTAACCAATCTTGTACATCCAATGGGTGTTTTTGTGTCATTGGATGAACAATTAGGTCATTTTCGTCCTCCCTAGGATAATTCTTGTCCAATTAGGGTTTTTAACCAATCTTGTGCATCCAATAGGTGTTTTATGTCATTGGATGAATATTTAGGTCATTTTCGTCCTCCCTACACTTAATCTTGTCCAATTAGGGTTTTTAAATAATCTTTTGCATCCAATAGGTGTTTTGTGTCATTGGATGAAAATTTAGGTCATTTTCGTCCTCCCTACACTTTATCTTGTCCAATTAGGGTTTCTAACGAATCGTGTGCATCCAATTGGTGTTTTTGTGTCATTGGATGAACAAATAGGTCATTTTCTTCCTCCCTAAACTTATTCTTGTCCAATTAGGGTTTTTAACCAATCTTGTGCATCCAATAGGTGTTTTGTGTCATTGGATGAATATTTAGGTCATTTTCGTCCTCCCTAAACTTATTCTTGTCCAATTAGGGTTTTTAACCAATCTTGTGCATCCAATAGGTGTTTTTGTGCCATTGGATGAACAATTAGGTCATTTTCGTCCTCCCTAGGCTAATTCTTTTCCAATTAGGGTTTTTAACCAATCTTGTGCATCCAATAGGTGTTTTGTGTCATTGGATGAATATTTAGGTCATTTTCGTCCTCCCTAAACTTAATCTTGTCCAATTAGGGTTTTTAACTAATCTTGTGCATCCAATAGGTGTTTTATGTCATTGGATGAATATTTAGGTCATTTTCGTCCTCCCTAAACTTATTCTTTTCCAACTAGGGTTTTTAACCAATCTTGTGCATCCAATAGGTGTTTTGTGGCATTGGATGAATATTTAGGTCATTTTCGTCTTCCCTACACTTAATCTTGTCCAATTAGGGATTTTAACCAATCTTGTGCATCCAATAGGTGTTTTATGTCATTGGATGAATATTTAGGTCATTTTCGTCCTTCCTACACTTAATCTGGTCCAATTAGGGTTTTTAACTAATCTTGTGCATCCAATAGGTGTTTTGTGTCATTGGATGAAAATTTAGGTCATTTTCATCCTCCCTACACTTTATCTTGTAGGATTAGGGTTTCTAACCAATCGTGTGCATCCAATTGGTGTTTTTGAGTCATTGGATGAACAAATAGGTCATTTTCTTCCTCCCTAGGATAACTCATGTCCAATTAGGGTTTTTAACCAATCTTTTGCTTCAAATAGGTGTTTAGTGTCACTGAATGAACATTTAGGTCATTTTCGTCCACCCTAGGCTAATTCTTTTCAAATAAGGGTTTTTAACCAATCTTGTGCATCCAATAGGTGTTTTTTGTCAGTGGACGAACATTAAGGCCATTTTCTTCCATGCTACACTTAATCTTGTCCAATTAGGGCTTTTAACCAATCTTGTGCATCCAATAGGTGTGTTTGTGTCATTGGATGAATATGTAGGTCATTTTCGTCCTCCCTAGGCTAATTCTTGTCCAATAAGGGTTTTTAACCAATCTTGTGCATCCAATAGGTGTTTTTTGTCAGTGGAAGAACATTTAGGCCATTTTCTTCCATGCTACACTTAATCTTGTCCAATTAGGGTTTTTAACCAATCTTGTGCATCGAATAGGTGTGTTTGTGTCATTGGATGAATATTTAGGTCATTTTCGTCCTCTCTACACTTAATATTGACCAATTAGGGTTTTTAACCAATCTTTTGCATCCAATAGGTATTTTGTTTCATTGGATGAACATTTAGGTCATTTTCGTCCTCCCTAGGCAAATTCTTGTCCAATTAGGGTTTTTAACCAATGTTGTGCATCCAATAGGTGTTTTGTGTCATTGGATGAACATTTAGGTCATTTTCGTCCTCCAAACACTTAATCTTGTCCAATTAGGGTTTTTAACCAATCTTGTACATCCAATGGGTGTTTTTGTGTCATTGGATGAACAAATAGGTCATTTTCTTCCTCCCTAGGATAATTCATGGCCAATTAGGGTTTTTAACCAAACTTGTGCTTCAAATAG
>JBBPBS010000377.1:278534-316918 GCA_037974835.1 Cicer judaicum
TGTGCATCCAATAGGTGTTTTTCTGTCATTGGATGAACAATTAGGTCATTTTCGTCCTCCGTAGTATAATTCTTGTCGAATTAGGGTTTTTAACCAATCTTGTGCATCCAATTGGTGTTTTTGTGTCATTGGATGAACAATTAGGTCATTTTCGTCCTCCCTAGGCTAATTCTTGTCCAATTAGGGTTTTTAACCAATCTTGTGAATCCAATAGGTGTTTTGTGTCATTGGATGAACATTTAGGTCATTTTCGTCCTCGCTACACTTTATCTTGTCAAATTAGGGTTTCTAACCAATCTTGTGCATCCAATTGGTGTTTTTGTGTCATTGGACGAACAACTAGGTCATTTTCGTCCTCTATGGGATAATTCTTGTCCAATTAGGGTTTTTAACCAATCTTGTGCATCCAATAGGTGTTTTTGTTTCATTGGATGAACATTTAGGTCATTTTCGTCCTTCCTAGGCAAATTCTTGTCCAATTAAGGTTTTTAACCAATGTTGTGCATCCAATTGGTGTTTTTGTGTCATTGAATGAACATTTAGGTCATTTTCGTCCTCCCTACACTTTATCTCTTCCAATTAGGGTTTCTAACCAATCGTGTACATCCAATTGGTGTTTTTGTGTCATTGGATGAACATTTAGGTCATTTTCGTCCTCCCTAAACTTATTCTTGTCCAATTAGGGTTTTTAACCAATCTTGTGCATCCAATAGGTGTTTTATGTCATTGGATGAATATTTAGATCATTTTCGTCCTCCCTACACGTAATCTTGTCCAATTAGGGTTTTTAACTAATCTAGTGCATCGAATAGGTGTTTTGTGTCATTGAATGAACATTTAGGTCATTTTCGTCCTCCCTAGACAAATTCGTGTCCAATTAGGGTTTTTAACCAATCTTGTGCATCCAATAGGTGTTTTATGTCATTGGATGAATATTTAGGTCATTTTCGTCCTCCCTACACTTAATCTTGTCCAATTAGGGTTTTTAACTAATCTTGTGCATCCAATAGGTGTTTTGTGTCATTGAATGAAAATTTAGGTTATTTTCGTCCTCCCTAAACTTTATCTTGTCCAATTAGGATTTCTAACCAATCGTGTGCATCCAATTGGTGTTTTTGTGTCATTGGATGAACAAATAGGTCATTTTCTTCCTCCCTAAACTTAATCTTGTCCAATTAGGGTTTTTAACCAATCTTGTGCATGCAATAGGTGCTTTGTGTCATTGAATGAACATTTAGGTCATTTTCATCCTCCCTAGGCTAATTCTTGTCCAATTAGGGTTTTTAACCAATCTTGTGCATCCAATAGGTGTTTTGTGTCATTGGATGAACATTTGGGTCCTTTTTATCCTCCTAACACTTAAACTTGTCTAATCAGGGTTTTTAACCAATCTTGTACATCCAATGGGTGTTTTAGTGTCATTGGATGAACAATTAGGTCATTTTCGTCCTCCCTAGGCTAATTCTTGTCCAATTAGGGTTTTTAACAAATCTTGTGCATCCAATAGGTGTTTTTGTGTCATTGGATGAAAATTTAGGTCATTTTCGTCCTCCCTACACTTTCTCTTGTCCAATTAGGGTTTCTAACCAATCGTGTGCATCCAATTGGTGTTTTTGTGTCATTGGATGAACAAATAGGTCATTTTCTTCCTCCCTAAACTTATTCTTGTCCAATTAGGGTTTTTAACCAATCTTGTGCATCCAATAGGTGTTTTGTGTCATTGAATGAACATTTAGGTCATTTTCATCCTCCCTAGGCTAATTCTTATCCAATTAGGGTTTTTAACCAATCTTGTGCACCCAATAGGTGTTTTGTGTCATTGGATGAACATTTAGGTCATTTTTGTCCTCGCTACACTTTATCTTGTCAAATTAGGGTTTCTAACCAATCTTGTACATCCAATGGGTGTTTTTGTGTCATTGGATGAACAATTAGGTCATTTTCGTCCTCCCTAGGCTAATTCTTGTCCAATTAGGGTTTTTAACAAATCTTGTGCATCCAATAGGTGTTTTTGTGTCATTGGATGAAAATTTTGGTCATTTTCGTCCTCCCTACACTTTATCTTGTCCAATTAGGGTTTCTAACCAATCGTGTGCATCCAATTGGTGTTTTTGTGTCATTGGATGAACAAATAGGTCATTTTCTTCCTCCCTAAACTTATTCTTGTCCAATTAGGGTTTTTAACCAATTTTGTGCATCCAATAGGTGTTTTTGTGTCATTGGATGAACATTTAGGTCATTTTCGTCCTCCCTATGCAAATTCTTGTCCAATTAGGGTTTTTAACCAATGTTGTGCATCCAATAGGTGTTTTGTGTCATTGGATGAACATTTAGGTCATTTTCGTCCTCCAAACACTTAATCTTGTCCAATTAGGGTTTTTAACCAATCTTGTACATCCAATGGGTGTTTTTGTGTCATTGGATGAACAAATAGGTCATTTTCTTCCTAGCTAGGATAATTCATGGCCAATTAGGGTTTTTAACCAAACTTGTGCTTCAAATAGGTGTTTTGTGTCATTGAATGAACAATTAGGTCATTTTCGTCCTCCCTAGGCTAATTCTTTTCCAATTAGGGTTTTTATCCAAACTTGTGCATCCAATAGGTGTTTTTCTGTCATTGGATGAACAATTAGGTCATTTTCGTCCTCCGTAGTATAATTCTTGTCGAATTAGGGTTTTTAACCAATCTTGTGCATCCAATTGGTGTTTTTGTGTCATTGGATGAACAATTAGGTCATTTTCGTCCTCCCTAGGCTAATTCTTGTCCAATTAGGGTTTTTAACCAATCTTGTGAATCCAATAGGTGTTTTGTGTCATTGGATGAACATTTAGGTCATTTTCGTCCTCGCTACACTTTATCTTGTCAAATTAGGGTTTCTAACCAATCTTGTGCATCCAATTGGTGTTTTTGTGTCATTGGACGAACAACTAGGTCATTTTCGTCCTCTATGGGATAATTCTTGTCCAATTAGGGTTTTTAACCAATCTTGTGCATCCAATAGGTGTTTTTGTTTCATTGGATGAACATTTAGGTCATTTTCGTCCTTCCTAGGCAAATTCTTGTCCAATTAAGGTTTTTAACCAATGTTGTGCATCCAATTGGTGTTTTTGTGTCATTGAATGAACATTTAGGTCATTTTCGTCCTCCCTACACTTTATCTCTTCCAATTAGGGTTTCTAACCAATCGTGTACATCCAATTGGTGTTTTTGTGTCATTGGATGAACATTTAGGTCATTTTCGTCCTCCCTAAACTTATTCTTGTCCAGTTAGGGTTTTTAACCAATCTTGTGCATCCAATAGGTGTTTTATGTCATTGGATGAATATTTAGGTCATTTTCGTCCTCCCTACACATAATCTTGTCCAATTAGGGTTTTTAACCAATCTAGTGCATCGAATAGGTGTTTTGTGTCATTGAATGAACATTTAGGTCATTTTCGTCCTCCCTAGACAAATTCGTGTCCAATTAGGGTTTTTAACCAATCTTGTGCATCCAATAGGTGTTTTCTGTCATTGGATGAACATTTAGGTCCTTTTTGTCCTCCCAACACTTAATCTTGTCCAATCAGGGTTTTTAACCAATCTTGTACATCCAATGGGTGTTTTTGTGTCATTGGATGAACAATTAGGTCATTTTCGTCCTCCCTAGGCTAATTCTTGTCCAATTAGGGTTTTTAACCAATCTTGTGCATCCAATAGGTGTTTTGTGTCATTGGATGAACACTTAGGTCATTTTCATCCTCCCTACAGTTTATCTTGTCCAATTAGGGTTTCTAACCAATCTTGTGCATCCAATTGGTATTTTTGTGTCATTGGATGAACAATTAGGTCATTTTCGTCCTCCCTATGATAATTCTTGTCCAATTAGGGTTTTTAACCAATCTTGTGCATCCAATAGGTGTTTTGTGTCATTGGATGAACATTTAGGTCATTTTCGTCCTTCCTACACTTAATCTTGTTCAATTAGGGTTTCTAACCAATCTTGTGCATCCGATAGGTGTTTTTGTGTCATTGGATGAACATTTAGGTCATTTTCGTCCTCCCTACACTTAATCTTGTCCAATTAGGGTTTTTAACCAATCTTGTTCATTCAATAGGTGTGTTGTGTCATTGGATGAATATTTAGGTCATTTTCGTCCTCCTTAAACTTAATCTTATCCAATTACGGTTTCTAACCAATCTTGTGCATCCAATAGGTGTTTTGTGTCATTGGATGAACATTTAGGTCATTTTCGTCCTCCCTAAACTTAATCTTGTCCAATTAGGGTTTTTAAGCAATCTTGTGCATCCAATAGGTGTTTTGTGTCATTGGATGAACATTTAGGTAATTTTCGTCCTCCGTATACTTAATCTTGTTCAATTAGGGTTTCTGACCAATCTTGTGCATCCGACAGGTGTTTTTGTGTCATTGGATGAACAATTAGGTCATTTTCGTCCTCCCTAGGCTAATTCTTGTCCAATTAGGGTTTTTAACCAATCTTGTGAATCCAATAGGTGTTTTGTGTCATTGGATGAACATTTAGGTCATTTTCGTCCTCGCTACACTTTATCTTGTCAAATTAGGGTTTCTAACCAATCTTGTGCATCCAATTGGTGTTTTTGTGTCATTGGACGAACAACTAGGTCATTTTCGTCCTCTATGGGATAATTCTTGTCCAATTAGGGTTTTTAACCAATCTTGTGCATCCAATAGGTGTTTTTGTTTCATTGGATGAACATTTAGGTCATTTTCGTCCTTCCTAGGCAAATTCTTGTCCAATTAAGGTTTTTAACCAATGTTGTGCATCCAATTGGTGTTTTTGTGTCATTGAATGAACATTTAGGTCATTTTCGTCCTCCCTACACTTTATCTCTTCCAATTAGGGTTTCTAACCAATCGTGTACATCCAATTGGTGTTTTTGTGTCATTGGATGAACATTTAGGTCATTTTCGTCCTCCCTAAACTTATTCTTGTCCAATTAGGGTTTTTAACCAATCTTGTGCATCCAATAGGTGTTTTATGTCATTGGATGAATATTTAGGTCATTTTCGTCCTCCCTACACATAATCTTGTCCAATTAGGGTTTTTAACCAATCTAGTGCATCGAATAGGTGTTTTGTGTCATTGAATGAACATTTAGGTCATTTTCGTCCTCCCTAGGCTAATTCTTGTCCAATTAGAGTTTTTAACCAATCTTGTGCATCTAATAGGTGTTTTATGTCATTGGATGAATATTTAGGTCATTTTCGTCTTCCCTACACTTAATCTTGACCAATTAGGGTTTTTAACTAATCTTGTGCATCCAATAGGTGTTTTGTGTCATTGAATGAAAATTTAGGTCATTTTCGTCCTCCCTAAACTTTATCTTGTCCAATTAGGATTTCTAACCAATCGTGTGCATCCAATTGGTGTTTTTGTTTCATTGGATGAACAAATAGGTCATTTTCTTCCTCGCTAAACTTAATCTTGTCCAATTAGGGTTTTTAACCAATCTTGTGCATCCAATAGGTGTTTTGTGTCATTGAATGAACATTTAGGTCATTTTGATCCTCCATAGGCTAATTCTTGTCCAATTAGGGTTTTTAACCAATCTTGTGCATCCAATAGGTGTTTTCTGTCATTGGATGAACATTTAGGTCCTTTTTGTCCTCCCAACACTTAATCTTGTCCAATCAGGGTTTTTAACCAATCTTGTACATCCAATGGGTGTTTTTGTGTCATTGGATGAACAATTATGTCATTTTCGTCCTCCCTAGGCTAATTCTTGTCCAATTAGGGTTTTTAACCAATCTTGTGCATCCAATAGGTGTTTTATGTCATTGGATGAATATTTAGGTCATTTTCGTCCTCCCTACACTTAATCTTGTCCAATTAGGGTTTTTAACTAATCTTTGGCATCCAATAGGTGTTTTGTGTCATTGGATGAAAATTTAGGTCATTTTGTTCCTCCCTACACTTTATCTTGTCCAATTAGGGTTTCTAACCAATCGTGTGCACCAATTGGTGTTTTTGTGTCATTGGATGAACAAATAGGTCATTTTCTTCCTCCCTAAACTTACTCTTGTCCAATTAGGGTTTTTAACCAATCTTGTGCATCCAATAGGTGTTTTGTGTCATTCAATGGACATTTAGGTCATTTTCGTCCTCCCTAGGCTAATACTTGTCCAATTAGGGTTTTTAACTAATCTTGTGCATCCAATAGGTGTTTTATGTCATTGGATGAATATTTAGGTCATTTTCGTCCTCCCTACACTTAATCTTGTCCAATTAGGGTTTTTAACCAATCTTGTGCATCTAATGGGCGTTTTGTGTCATTGGATGAACATTTATGTCATTTTTGTCCTCCCTACACTTTATCTTGTCCAATTAGGGTTTTTAACCAATCTTGTGCATCCAATAGGTGTTTTTGTGTCATTGGATGAACATTTAGGTCATTTTCGTCCTCCCTAGGCAAATTCTTGTCCAATTAGGGTTTTTAACCAATGTTGTGCATCCAATAGGTGTTTTGTGTCATTGGATGAACATTTAGGTCATTTTCGTCCTCCCTACACTTTATCTTATCCAAATAGGGTTTCTAACAATTCTTGTGCATCCAATTGGTGTTTTGTGTCATTGGATGAACAATTAGGTCATTTTCGTCCTTCCTAGGTTAATTCTTGTCCAATTAGGGTTTTTAACCAATCTTGTGCATCCAATAGGTGTTTTGGTGCCATTGGATGAACAATTAGGTCATTTTCGTCCCCCCTAGGCTAATTCTTGTCCAATTAGGATTTCTAACCAATCGTGTGCATCCAATTGGTGTTTTTGTGTCATTGGATGAACAAATAGGTCATTTTCTTCCTCCCTAAACTTAATCTTGTCCAATTAGGGTTTTTAACCAATCTTGTGCATCCAATAGGTGCTTTGTGTCATAGAATGAACATTTAGGTCATTTTCATCCTCCCTAGGCTAATTCTTGTCCAATTAGGGTTTTTAACCAATCTAGTGCATCCAATAGGTGTTTTGTGTCATTGGATGAACATTTGGGTCCTTTTTGTCCTCCTAACACTTAATCTTGTCCAATCAGGGTTTTTAACCAATCTTGTACATCCAATGGGTGTTTTTGTGTCATTGGATGAACAATTAGGTCATTTTCGTCCTCCCTAGGCTAATTCTTGTCCAATTAGGGTTTTTAATAAATCTTGTGCATCCAATAGGTGTTTTTGTATCATTGGATGAAAATTTAGGTCATTTTCGTCCTCCCTACACTTTATCTTGTCCAATTAGGGTTTCTAACCAATCGTGTGCATCCAATTGGTGTTTTTGTGTCATTGGATGAACAAATAGGTCATTTTCTTCCTCTCTAAACTTATTCTTGTCCAATTAGGGTTTTTAACCAATCTTGTGCATCCAATAGGTGTTTTGTGTCATTGAATGAACATTTAGGTCATTTTCGTCCTCGCTACACTTTATCTTGTCAAATTAGGGTTTCTAACCAATCTTGTGCATCCAATTGGTGTCTTTGTGTCATTGGACGAACAACTAGGTCATTTTCGTCCTCTATGGGATAATTCTTGTCCAATTAGGGTTTTTAACCAATCTTGTGCATCCAATAGGTGTTTTTGCGTCATTGGATGAACATTTAGGTCATTTTCGTCCTTCCTAGGCAAATTCTTGTCCAATTAAGGTTTTTAACCAATGTTGTGCATCCAATTGGTGTTTTTGTGTCATTGAATGAACATTTAGGTCATTTTCGTCCTCCCTACACTTTATCTCTTCCAATTAGGGTTTCTAACCAATCGTGTACATCCAATTGGTGTTTTTGTGTCATTGGATGAACATTTAGGTCATTTTCGTCCTCCGTAAACTTATTCTTGTCCAATTAGGGTTTTTAACCAATCTTGTGCATCCAATATGTGTTTTATGTCATTGGATGAATATTTAGGTCATTGTCGTCCTCCCTACACATAATCTTGTCCAATTAGGGTTTTTAACGAATCTAGTGCATTGAATAGGTGTTTTGTGTCATTGAATGAACATTTAGGTCATTTTCGTCCTCCCTAGACAAATTCGTGTCCAATTAGGGTTTTTAACCAATCTTGTGCATCCAATAGGTGTTTTATGTCATTGGATGAATATTTAGGTCATTTTCGTCCTCCCTACACTTAATCTTGTCCAATTAGGGTTTTTAACTAATCTTGTGCATCCAATAGGTGTTTTGTGTCATTGAATGAAAATTTAGGTCATTTTCATCCTCCCTAAACTTTATCTTGTCCAATTAGGATTTCTAACCAATCGTGTGCATCCAATTGGTGTTTTTGTGTCATTGGATGAACAAATAGGTCATTTTCTTCCTCCCTAAACTTAATCTTGTCCAATTAGGGTTTTTAACCAATCTTGTGCATCCAATAGGTGCTTTGTGTCATTGAATGAACATTTAGGTCATTTTCATCCTCCCTAGGCTAATTCTTGTCCAATTAGGGTTTTTAACCAATCTTGTGCATCCAATAGGTGTTTTGTGTCATTGGATGAACATTTGGGTCCTTTTTGTCCTCCTAACACTTAATCTTGTCCAATCAGGGTTTTTAACCAATCTTGTACATCCAATGGGTGTTTTTGTGTCATTGGATGAACAATTAGGTCATTTTCGTCCTCCCTAGGCTAATTCTTGTCCAATTAGGGTTTTTAACAAATCTTGTGCATCCAATAGGTGTTTTTGTGTCATTGGATGAATATTTAGGTCATTTTCGTCCTCCCTACACTTTATCTTGTCCAATTAGGGTTTCTAACCAATCGTGTGCATCCAATTGGTGTTTTTGTGTCATTGGATGAACAAATAGGTCATTTTCTTCCTCCCTAAACTTATTCTTGTCCAATTAGGGTTTTTAACCAATCTTGTGCATCCAATAGGTGTTTTGTGTCATTGAATGAACATTTAGGTCATTTTCATCCTCCATAGGCTAATTCTTATCCAATTAGGGTTTTTAACCAATCTTGTGCATCCAATAGGTGTTTTGTATCATTGGATGAACATTTAGGTCATTTTTGTCCTCGCTACACTTTATCTTGTCAAATTAGGGTTTCTAACCAATCTTGTGCATCCAATTGGTGTTTTTGTGTCATTGGACGAACAATTAGGTCATTTTCGTCCTCTATGTGATAATTCTTGTCCAAATAGTGTTTTTAACCAATTTTGTGCATCCAATAGGTGTTTTTGTGTCATTGGATGAACATTTAGGTCATTTTCGTCCTCCCTAGGCAAATTCTTGTCCAATTAGGGTTTTTAACCAATGTTGTGCATCCAATAGGTGTTTTGTGTCATTGGATGAACATTTAGGTCATTTTCGTCCTCCAAACACTTAATCTTGTCCAATTAGGGTTTTTAACCAATCTTGTACATCCAATGGGTGTTTTTGTGTCATTGGATGAACAAATAGGTCATTTTCTTCCTCCCTAGGATAATTCATGGCCAATTAGGGTTTTTAACCAAACTTGTGCTTCAAATAGGTGTTTTGTGTCATTGAATGAACAATTAGGTCATTTTCGTCCTCCCTAGGCTAATTCTTTTCCAATTAGGGTTTTTATCCAAACTTGTACATCCAATAGGTGTTTTTCTGTCATTGGATGAACAATTAGGTCATTTTCGTCCTCCGTAGTATAATTCTTGTCGAATTAGGGTTTTTAACCGATCTTGTGCATCCAATTGGTGTTTTTGTGTCATTGGATGAACAATTATGTCATTTTCGTCCTCCCTAGGCTAATTCTTGTCCAATTAGGGTTTTTAACCAATCTTGTGAATCCAATAGGTGTTTTGTGTCATTAGATGAACATTTAGGTCATTTTCGTCCTCGCTACACTTTATCTTGTCCAATTAGGGTTTCTAACCAATCTTGTGCATCCAATTGGTGTTTTTGTGTCATTGGACGAACAACTAGGTCATTTTCGTCCTCTATGGGATAATTCTTGTCCAATTAGGGTTTTTAACCAGTCTTGTGCATCCAATAGGTGTTTTTGTGTCATTGGATGAACATTTAGGTCATTTTCGTCCTTCCTAGGCAAATTCTTGTCCAATTAAGGTTTTTAACCAATGTTGTGCATCCAATTGGTGTTTTTGTGTCATTGAATGAACATTTAGGTCATTTTCGTCCTCCCTACACTTTATCTCTTCCAATTAGGGTTTCTAACCAATCGTGTACATCCAATTGGTGTTTTTGTGTCATTGGATGAACATTTAGGTCATTTTCGTCCTCCCTAAACTTATTCTTGTCCAATTAGGGTTTTTAACCAATCTTGTGCATCCAATAGGTGTTTTATGTCATTGGATGAATATTTAGGTCATTTTCGTCCTCCCTACACATAATCTTGTCCAATTAGGGTTTTTAACCAATCTAGTGCATCGAATAGGTGTTTTGTGTCATTGATTGAACATTTAGGTCATTTTCGTCCTCCCTAGACAAATTCGTGTTCAATTAGGGTTTTTAACCAATCTTGTGCATCCAATAGGTGTTTTATGTCATTGGATGAATATTTAGGTCATTTTCGTCCTCCCTACACTTAATCTTGACCAATTAGGGTTTTTAACTAATCTTTGGCATCCAATAGGTGTTTTGTGTCATTGGATGAAAATTTAGGTCATTTTGTTCCTCCCTACCCTTAATCTTGTCCAATTAGGGTTTTTAACCAATCTTGTGCATCTAATGGGCGTTTTGTGTCATTGGATGAACATTTATGTCATTTTTGTCCTCCCTACACTTTATCTTTTCCAATTAGGGTTTTTAACCAATCTTGTGCATCCAATAGGTGTTTTTGTGTCATTGGATGAACATTTAGGTCATTTTCGTCCTCCCTAGGCAAATTCTTGTCCAATTAGGGTTTTTAACCAATGTTGTGCATCCAATAGGTGTTTTGTGTCATTGGATGAACATTTAGGTCATTTTCGTCCTCCCTACACTTTATCTTATCCAAATAGGGTTTCTAACAATTCATGTGCATCCAATTGGTGTTTTGTGTCATTGGATGAACAATTAGGTCATTTTCGTCCTTCCTAGGTTAATTCTTGTCCAATTAGGGTTTTTAACCAATCTTGTGCATCCAATAGGTGTTTTGTGTCATTGGATGAACATTTAGGTCATTTTTGTCCTCCAAACACTTAATCTTGTCGAATTAGGGTTTTTAACCAATCTTGTGCATCCAGTTGGTGTTTTTGTGTCATTGGATGAACAATTAGGTCATTTTCGTCTTCCCTAGGCTAATTCTTGTCCAATTAGGGTTTTTAACCAATCTTGTGCTTCCAATAGGTGTTTTATGTCATTGGATGAATATTTAGGTCATTTTCGTCCTCCCTACACTTAATCTTGTCCAATTAGGGTTTTTAACCAATCTTGTGCATCTAATGGGCGTTTTGTGTCATTGGCTGAAAATTTATGTCATTTTTGTCCTCCCTACACTTTATCTTGTCCAATTAGGGTTTTTAACCAATCTTGTGCATCCAATAGGTGTTTTTGTGTCATTGGATGAACATTTAGGTCATTTTCGTCCTCCCTAAACTTAATCTTCTCCAATTAGGGTTTCTAACCAATCGTGCATCCAATAGGTGTGTTTGTGTCATTGGATGAACAATTAGGTCATTTTCGTCCTCCCTAGGCTAATTCTTGTCCAATTAGGGTTTTAACCAATCTTGTGCATCCAATAGGTGTTTTATGTCATTGGATGAATATTTAGGTCATTTTCATCCTCCCTACACTTTATCTTGTCCAATTATGGTTTCTAACCAATCGTGTGCATCCAATTGGTGTTTTTGTGTCATTGGATGAACAAATAGGTCATTTTCGTCCTCCCTAAGTTTATTCTTGTCCAATTAGGGTTTTTAACCAATCTTGTGCATCCAATAGGTGTTTTTGTGCCATTGGATGAACAATTAGGTCATTTTCGTCCTCCGTAGGATAATTCTTTTCCAATTAGGGTTTTTAACCAATCTTGTGCATCTAATGGGCGTTTTGTGTTATTGGATGAACATTTATGTCATTTTTGTCCTCCCTACACTTTATCTTATCCAAATAGGGTTTCTAACAATTCTTGTGCATCCAATTGGTGTTTTGTGTCATTGGATGAACAATTAGGTCATTTTCGTCCTTCCTAGGTTAATTCTTGTCCAATTAGGGTTTTTAACCAATCTTGTGCATCCAATAGGTGTTTTGGTGCCATTGGATGAACAATTAGGTCATTTTCGTCCCCCCTAGGCTAATTCTTGTCCAATTAGGGTTTTTAACCAATCTTGTGCATCCAATAGGTGTTTTGTGTCATTGGATGAACATTTAGGTCATTTTTGTCCTCCAAACACTTAATCTTGTCGAATTAGGGTTTTTAACCAATCTTGTGCATCCAATTGGTGTTTTTGTGTCATTGGATGAACAATTAGGTCATTTTCGTCTTCCTTAGGCTAATTCTTGTCCAATTAGGGTTTTTAACCAATCTTGTGCTTCCAATAGGTGTTTTATGTCATTGGATGAATATTTAGGTCATTTTCGTCCTCCCTACACTTAATCTTGTCCAATTAGGGTTTTTAACCAATCTTGTGCATCTAATGGGCGTTTTGTGTCATTGGATGAAAATTTATGTCATTTTTGTCCTCCCTACACTTTATCTTGTCCAATTAGGGTTTTTAACCAATCTTGTGCATCCAATAGGTGTTTTTGTGTCATTGGATGAACATTTAGGTCATTTTCGTCCTCCCTAAACTTAATCTTCTCCAATTAGGGTTTCTAACCAATCGTGCATCCAATAGGTGTGTTTGTGTCATTGGATGAACAATTAGGTCATTTTCGTCCTCCCTAGGCTAGTTCTTGTCCAATTAGGGTTTTTAACCAATCTTGTGCATCCAATAGGTGTTTTATGTCATTGGATGAAAAAATAGTTCATTTTCGTCCTCCCTAGGTTTGTTCTTGTCCAATTAGGGTTTTTAACCAATCTTGTGCATCTAATAGGTGTTTTTGTGCCATTGGATGAACAATTAGGTCATTTTCGTCCTCCGTAGGATAATTCTTTTCCAATTAGGGTTTTTAACCAATCTTGTGCATCCAATAGGTGTTTTGTGTCATTGGATGAATATTTAGGTCATTTTCGTCCTCCCTAGGCTAATTCTTGTCAAATTAGGGTTTTTAACCAATCTTATGCATCCAACAGGTGTTTTTGTGTCATTGGATGAACATTTAGGTCATTTTCGTCCTCCCTACACTTTATCTTTTCCAATTAGGGTTTTTAACCAAACCTGTGCATCCAATAGGTGTTTTTCTGTCATTGGATGAACAATTAGGTCATTTTCGTCCTCCGTAGGATAATTCTTGTCGAATTAGGGTTTTTAACCAGTCTTGTGCATCCAATTGGTGTTTTTGTGTCATTGGATGAACAATTAGGTCATTTTCGTCCTCCCTAGGCTAATTCTTGTCATATTAGGGTTTTTAACCAATCTTGTACATCCAATAGGTGTTTTATGTCATTGGATGAATATTTAGATCATTTTCATCCTCCCTACACTTAATCTTGTCCAATTAGGGTTCTTAACCAATCTTGTGCATCCAGTAGGTGTTTTATGTCATTGGATGAATATTTAGGTCATTTTCGTACTCCCTACACTTAATCTTGTCCAATTAGGGTTTTTAACCAATCTTGTGCATCCAATAGGTGTTTTATGTCATTGGATGAATATTTAGGTCATTTTCGTCCTCCCTACACTAAATCTTGTCCAATTAGGGTTTTTAACTAACTTGTGCATCCAATAGGTGTTTTGTGTCATTGAATGAAAATTTAGGTCATTTTCGTCCTCCCTAAACTTTATCTTGTCCAATTAGGATTTCTAACCAATCGTGTGCATCCAGTTGGTGTTTTTGTGTCATTGGATGAACAAATAGGTCATTTTCTTCCTCCCTAAACTTAATCTTGTCCAATTAGGGTTTTTAACCAATCTTGTGCATCCAATAGGTGTTTTGTGTCATTGAATGAACATTTAGGTCATTTTCGTCCTCCCTAGGCTAATTCTTATCCAATTAGGGTTTTTAACCAATCTTGTGCATCCAATAGGTGTTTTGTGTCATTGGATGAACATTTAGGTCATTTTTGTCCTCGCTACACTTTATCTTGTCAAATTAGGGTTTCTAACCAATCTTGTGCATCCAATTGGTGTTTTTGTGTCATGGGACGAACAATTAGGTCATTTTCGTCCTCTATGTGATAATTCTTGTCCAATTAGGGTTTTTAACCAATTTTGTGCATCCAATAGGTGTTTTTGTGTCATTGGATGAACATTTAGGTCATTTTCGTCCTCCCTAGGCAAATTCTTGTCCAATTAGGGTTTTTAACCAATGTTGTGCATCCAATAGGTGTTTTGTGTCATTGGATGAACATTTAGGTCATTTTCGTCCTCCCTACACTTTATCTTATCCAAATAGGGTTTCTAACCAATCGTGTGCATCCAATTGGTGTTTTTGTGTCATTGGATGAACAAATAGGTCATTTACTTCCTCCCTAGGATAATTCATGGCCAATTAGGGTTTTTAACCAAACTTGTGCTTCAAATAGGTGTTTTGTGTCATTGAATGAACAATTAGGTCATTTTCGTCCTCCCTAGGCTAATTCTTTTCCAATTAGGGTTTTTAACCAATCTTGTGCATCCAATAGGTGTTTTTCTGTCATTGGATGAACAATTAGGTCATTTTCGTCCTCCGTAAGATAATTCTTGTCGAATTAGGGTTTTTAACCAATCTTGTGCATCCAATTGGTGTTTTTGTGTCATTAGATGAACAATTAGGTCATTTTCGTCCTCCCTAGGCTAATTCTTGTCAAATTAGGGTTTTTAACCAATCTTGTGAATCCAATAGGTGTTTTGTGTCATTGGATGAGCAT
This sequence comes from Cicer judaicum, assembly GCA_037974835.1. Lineage (NCBI taxonomy): Eukaryota > Viridiplantae > Streptophyta > Magnoliopsida > Fabales > Fabaceae > Cicer > Cicer judaicum. The sequence goes on from JBBPBS010000377.1 coordinate 293,393, forward strand.
TTAGGTCATTTTCGTCCTCGCTACTCTTTATCTTGTCAAATTAGGGTTTCTAACCAATCTTGTGCATCCAATTGGTGTTTTTGTGTCATTGGACGAACAACTAGGTCATTTTCGTCCTCTATGGGATAATTCTTGTCCAATTAGGGTTTTTAACCAATCTTGTGCATCCAATAGGTGTTTTTGTGTCATTGGATGAACATTTAGGTCATTTTCGTCCTTCCTAGGCAAATTCTTGTCCAATTAAGGTTTTTAACCAATGTTGTGCATCCAATTGGTGTTTTTGTGTCATTGAATGAACATTTAGGTCATTTTCGTCCTCCCTACACTTTATCTCTTCCAATTAGGGTTTCTAACCAATCGTGTACATCCAATTGGTGTTTTTGTGTCATTGGATGAACATTTAGGTCATTTTCGTCCTCCCTAAACTTATTCTTGTCCAATTAGGGTTTTTAACCAATCTTGTGCATCCAATAGGTGTTTTATGTCATTGGATGAATATTTAGGTCATTTTCGTCCTCCCTACACATAATCTTGTCCAATTAGGGTTTTTAACCAATCTAGTGCATCGAATAGGTGTTTTGTGTCATTGAATGAACATTTAGGTCATTTTCGTCCTCCCTAGACAAATTCGTGTCCAATTAGGGTTTTTAACCAATCTTGTGCATCCAATAGGTGTTTTATGTCATTGGATGAATATTTAGGTCATTTTCGTCCTCCCTACACTTAATCTTGTCCAATTAGGGTTTTTAACTAATCTTGTGCATCCAATAGGTGTTTTGTGTCATTGAATGAAAATTTAGGTTATTTTCGTCCTCCCTAAACTTTATCTTGTCCAATTAGGATTTCTAACCAATCGTGTGCATCCAATTGGTGTTTTTGTGTCATTGGATGAACAAATAGGTCATTTTCTTCCTCCCTAAACTTAATCTTGTCCAATTAGGGTTTTTAACCAATCTTGTGCATCCAATAGGTGTTTTGTGTCATTGAATGAACATTTAGGTCATTTTCGTCCTCCCTAGGCTAATTCTTGTCCAATTAGGGTTTTTAACCAATCTTGTGCATCCAATAGGTGTTTTGTGTCATTGGATTAACATTTAGGTCATTTTTGTCCTCCCAACACTTAATCTTGTCCAATTAGGGTTTTTAACCAATCTTGTGCATCCAATGGGTGTTTTTGTGTCAATGGATGAACAATTAGGTGATTTTCGTCCTCCCTAGGCTAATTCTTGTCCAATTAGGGTTTTTAACCAATCTTGTGCATCCAATAGGTGTTTTGTGTCATTGTGTGAACATTTAGGTCATTTTCGTCCTCCGTAGACAAATTCTTGTCCAATTAGTGTTTTTAACCAATCTTGTGCATTGAATAGGTGTTTTATGTCATTGGATGAATATTTAGGTCATTTTCGTCCTCCCTACACCTATTCTTGTCCAATTAGGGTTTTTAACCAATCTTGTGCATCCAATAGGTGTTTTGTGTCATTGTGTGAACATTTAGGTCATTTTCGTCCTCCCTTGACATATTCTTGTCCAATTAGGGTTTTTAACCAATCTTGTGCATCCAATAGGTGTTTTATGTCATTGGATGAATATTTAGGTCATTTTCGTCCTCCCTACACTTAATCTTGTCCAATTAGGGTTTTTAACCAATCTTGTGCATCCAATTGGTGTTTTGTGTCATTGGATGAACATTTAGGTCCTTTTTGTCCTCCCAACACTTTATCTTGTCCAATTAGGGTTTTTAACCAATCTTGTACATCCAATGGATGTTTTTGTGTCATTGGATGAACAATTAGGTCATTTTCATCCTCCCTAGGCTAATTCATGTCCAATTAGGGTTTTTAACCAATCTTGTGCATCCAATAGGTGTTTTATGTCATTGGATGAATATTTAGGTCATTTTCGTCCTCCCTACACTTAATCTTGTCCAATTAGGGTTTTTAACTAATCTTGTGCATCCAATAGGTGTTTTGTGTCATTGAATGAAAATTTAGGTCATTTTCCTCCTCCCTAGGCTAATTCTTGTCCAATTAGGGTTTTTAACCAATCTTGTGCATCCAATAGGTGTTTTGTGTCATTGGATGAACATTTAGGTCCTTTTTGTCCTCCCAACACTTTATCTTGTCCAATTAGGGTTTTTAACCAATCTTGTACATCCAATGGATGTTTTTGTGTCATTGGATGAACAATTAGGTCATTTTCATCCTCCCTAGGCTAATTCATGTCCAATTAGGGTTTTTAACCAATCTTGTGCATCCAATAGGTGTTTTATGTCATTGGATGAATATTTAGGTCATTTTCGTCCTCCCTACACTTAATCTTGTCCAATTAGGGTTTTTAACCAATCTTGTGCATCCAATAAGTGTTTTTGTGTCATTGGATGAACATTTAGGTCATTTTCGTCCTCCCTACACTTAATCTTGTCCAATTAGGGTTTTTAACCAATCTTGTGCATCCAATAGGTGTTTTGTGTCATTGGATGAATATTTAGGTCATTTTCGTCCTCCCTACACTTAATCTTGTCCAATTAGGGTTTTTGACCAATCTTGTGCATCCAATAGGTGTTTTGTGTCATTGGATGAACATTTAGGTCATTTTCGTCCTCCCTACATTTTATCTTGTCCAATTAGGGTTTCTAACCAATCTTGTTCATCCAGTTGGTGTTTTTGTGTCATTGGATGAGCAATTAGGTCATTTTCGTCCTCCCTAGGCTAATTCTTGTCCAATTAGCGTTTTTAACCAATCTTGTGCATCCAATAGGTGTTTTGTGTCATTGGATGAACATTTAGGTCATTTTCATCCTCCCTAGGCTAATTCTTATCCAATTAGGGTTTTTAACCAATCTTGTGCATCCAATAGGTGTTTTGTGTCATTGGATGAACATTTAGGTCATTTTCGTCCTCTATGTGATAATTCTTGTCCAATTAGGGTTTTTAACCAATTTTGTGCATCCAATAGGTGTTTCTGTGTCATTGGATGAACATTTAGGTCATTTTCGTCCTCCCTAGGCAAATTCTTGTCCAATTAGGGTTTTTAACCAATGTTGTGCATCCAATAGGTGTTTTGTGTCACTGGATGAAAATTTAGGTCATTTTCGTCCTCCCTACACTTTATCTTATCCAAATAGGGTTTCTAACCAATCGTGTGCATCCAATTGGTGTTTTTGTGTCATTGGATGAACAAATAGGTCATTTTCTTCCTCCCTAGGATAATTCATGGCCAATTAGGGTTTTTAACCAAACTTGTGCTTCAAATAGGTGTTTTGTGTCATTGAATGAACAATTAGGTCATTTTCGTCCTCCCTAGGCTAATTCTTTTCCAATTAGGGTTTTTATCCAAACTTGTGCATCCAATAGGTGTTTTTCTGTCATTGGATGAACAATTAGGTCCTTTTCGTCCTCCGTAGTATAATTCTTGTCGACTTAGGGTTTTTAACCAATCTTGTGCATCCAATTGGTGTTTTTGTGTCATTGGATGAACAATTAGGTCATTTTCGTCCTCCCTAGGCTAATTCTTGTCCAATTAGGGTTTTTAACCAATCTTGTGAATCCAATAGGTGTTTTGTGTCATTGGATGAACATTTAGGTCATTTTCGTCCTCGCTACACTTTATCTTGTCAAATTAGGGTTTCTAACCAATCTTGTGCATCCAATTGGTGTTTTTGTGTCATTGGACGAACAACTAGGTCATTTTCGTCCTCTATGGGATAATTCTTGTCCAATTAGGGTTTTTAACCAATCTTGTGCATCCAATAGGTGTTTTTCTGTCATTGGATGAACAATTAGGTCATTTTCGTCCTCCGTAGTATAATTCTTGTCGAATTAGGGTTTTTAACCAATCTTGTGCATCCAATTGGTGTTTTTGTGTCATTGGATGAACAATTAGGTCATTTTCGTCCTCCCTAGGCTAATTCTTGTCCAATTAGGGTTTTTAACCAATCTTGTGAATCCAATAGGTGTTTTGTGTCATTGGATGAACATTTAGGTCATTTTCGTCCTCGCTACACTTTATCTTGTCAAATTAGGGTTTCTAACCAATCTTGTGCATCCAATTGGTGTTTTTGTGTCATTGGACGAACAATTAGGTCATTTTCGTCCTCTATGGGATAATTCTTGTCCAATTAGGGTTTTTAACCAATCTTGTGCATCCAATAGATGTTTTTGTGTCATTGGATGAACATTTAGGTCATTTTCGTCCTCCCTAGGCAAATTCTTGTCCAATTAGGGTTTTTAACCAATCTTGTGCATCCAATAGGTGTTTTGTGTCATTGGATGAACATTTAGGTCATTTTCGTCCTCGCTACACTTTATCTTGTCCAATTAGGGTTTCTAACCAATCTTGTGCATCCAATCGGTGTTTTTGTGTCATTGGATGAACATTTAGGTCATTTTCGTCCTCCCTAGACAAATTCGTGTCCAATTAGGGTTTTTAACCAATCTTGTGCATCCAATAGGTGTTTTATGTCATTGGATGAATATTTAGGTCATTTTCGTCCTCCCTACACTTAATCTTGTCCAATTAGGGTTTTTAACTAATCTTGTGCATCCAATAGGTGTTTTGTGTCATTGAATGAAAATTTAGGTCATTTTCGTCCTCCCTAAACTTTATCTTGTCCAATTAGGATTTCTAACCAATCGTGTGCATCCAATTGGTGTTTTTGTGTCATTGGATGAACAAATAGGTCATTTTCTTCCTCCCTAAACTTAATCTTGTCCAATTAGGGTTTTTAACCAATCTTGTGCATCCAATAGGTGTTTTGTGTCATTGAATGAACATTTAGGTCATTTTCATCCTCCCTAGGCTAATTCGTGTCCAATTAGGGTTTTTAACCAATCTTGTGCATCCAATAAGTGTTTTGTGTCATTGGATGAACATTTGGGTCCTTTTTGTCCTCCTAACACTTAATCTTGTCCAATCAGGGTTTTTAACCAATCTTGTACATACAATGGGTGTTTTTGTGTCATTGGATGAACAATTAGGTCATTTTCGTCCTCCCTAGGCTAATTCTTGTCCAATTAGGGTTTTAAACAAATCTTGTGCATCCAATAGGTGTTTTTGTGCCATTTGATGAACAATTAGGTCATTTTCGTCCTCCCTAGGTTAATTCTTTTCCAATTAGGGTTTTTAACAAATCTTGTGCATCCAATAGGTGTTTTGTGTCATTGGATGAATATTTAGGTCATTTTCGTCCTCCCTAAACTTATTCTTGTACAATTAGGGTTTTTAACCAATATTGTGCATCCAATAGGTGTTTTGTGTCATTGGATGAAAATTTAGGTCATTTTTGTCCTCCCTACACTTTATCTTGTCCAATTAGGGTTTCTAACCAATCGTGTGCATCCAATTGGTGTTTTTGTGTCATTGGAGGAACAAATAGGTCATTTTCTTCCACCCTAAACTTATTCTTGTCCAATTAGGGTTTTTAACCAATCTTGTGCATCCAATAGGTGTTTTGTGTCATTGAATGAACATTTAGGTCATTTCCGTCCTCCCTAGGCTAATTCTTGTCCAATTAGGGTTTATAAACCAATCTTGTGCATCCAATAGGTGTTTTGTGTCATTGGATGAACATTTAGTTCATTTTTGTCCTCCAAACACTTAATCTTGTCCAATTAGGATTTTTAACCAATCTTGTACATCCAATGGGTGTTTTTGTGTCATTGGATGAACAATTAGGTCATTTTCGTCTTCCCTAGGCTAATTCTTGTCCAATTAGGTTTTTTAACCAATCTTGTGCATCCAATAGGTGTTTTATGTCATTGGATGAATATTTAGGTCATTTTCGTCGTCCCTACACTTAATCTTGTCCAATTATGGTTTTTAACTAATCTTGGGCATCCAATAGGTGTTTTGTGTCATTGGATGAAAATTTAGGTCATTTTCGTCCTCCCTACACTTTATCTTGTCCAATTAGGGTTTCTAACCAATCGTGTGCATCCAATTGGTGTTTTTGTGCCATTGGATGAACAAATAGGTCATTTTCTTCCTCCCTAAACTTATTCTTGTCCAATTAGGGTTTTTAACCAATCTTGTGCATCCAATAGGTGTTTTGTGTCATTGGATGAACATTTAGGTGATTTTTGTCCTCGCTACACTTTATCTTGTCAAATTAGGGTTCCTAACCAATCTTGTGCATCCAATTGGAGTTTTTGTGTCATTGGACGAACAATTAGGTCATTTTCGTCCTCTATGTGATAATTCTTGTCCAATTAGGGTTTTTAACCAATTTTGTGCATCCAATAGGTGTTTTTGTGTCATTGGATGAACATTTAGGTCATTTTCGTCCTCCCTAGGAAAAATCTTGTCCAATTAGGGTTTTTAACCAATGTTGTGCATCCAATAGGTGTTTTGTGTCATTGGATGAACAGTTAGGTCATTTTCGTCCTCCCTACACTATATCTTATCCAAATAGGGTTTCTAACCAATCGTGTGCATCCAATTGGTGTTTTTGTGTCATTGGATGAACAAATAGGTCATTTACTTCCTCCCTAGGATAATTCATGGCCAATTAGGGTTTTTAACCAAACTTGTGCTTCAAATAGGTGTTTTGTGTCATTGAATGAACAATTAGGTCATTTTCGTCCTCCCTAGGTTAATTCTTTTCCAATTAGGGTTTTTAACCAATCTTGTGCATCCAATAGGTCTTTTTCTGTCATTGGATGAACAATTAGGTCATTTTCGTCCTCCGTAGGATAATTCTTGTCGAATTAGGGTTTTTAACCAATCTTGTGCATCCAATTGGTGTTTTTGTGTCATTGGATGAACAATTAGGTCATTTTCGTCCTCCCTAGGCTAATTCTTGTCAAATTAGGGTTTTTAACCAATCTTGTGAATCCAATAGGTGTTTTGTGTCATTGGATGAGCATTTAGGTCATTTTCGTCCTCGCTACACTTTATCTTGTCATATTAGGGTTTCTAACCAATCTTGTGCATCCAATTGGTGTTTTTGTGTCATTGGACGAACAACTAGGTCATTTTCGTCCTCTATGGGATAATTACTTGTCCATTTAGGGTTTTTAACCAATCTTGTGCATCCAATAGGTGTTTTTGTGTCATTGGATGAACATTTAGGTCATTTTCGTCCTTCCTAGGCAAATTCTTGTCCAATTAAGGTTTTTAACCAATGTTGTGCATCCAATTGGTGTTTTTGTGTCATTGAATGAACATTTAGGTCATTTTCGTCCTCCCTACACTTTATCTCTTCCAATTAGGGTTTCTAACCAATCGTGTACATCCAATTGGTGTTTTTGTGTCATTGGATGAACATTTAGGTCATTTTCGTCCTCCGTAAACTTATTCTTGTCCAATTAGGGTTTTTAACCAATCTTGTGCATCCAATAGGTGTTTTGTGTCATTGAATGAACATTTAGGTCATTTTCGTCCTCCCTAGGCTAATTCTTGTCCAATTAGGGTTTATAAACCAATCTTGTGCATCCAATAGGTGTTTTATGTCATTGGATGAATATTTAGGTCATTTTCGTCGTCCCTACACTTAATCTTGTCCAATTAGGGTTTTTAACTAATCTTGTGCATCCAATAGGTGTTTTGTGTCATTGAATGAAAATTTAGGTCATTTTCGTCCTCCCTAAACTTTATCTTGTCCAATTAGGATTTCTAACCAATCGTGTGCATCCAATTGGTGTTTTTGTTTCATTGGATGAACAAATAGGTCATTTTCTTCCTCCCTAAACTTAATCTTGTCCAATTAGGGTTTTTAACCAATCTTGTGCATCCAATAGGTGTTTTGTGTCATTGAATGAACATTTAGGTCATTTTCATCCTCCATAGGCTAATTCTTGTCCAATTAGGGTTTTTAACCAATCTTGTGCATCCAATAGGTGTTTTCTGTCATTAGATGAACATTTAGGTCCTTTTTGTCCTCCCAACACTTAGTCTTGTCCAATCAGGGTTTTTAACCAATCTTGTACATCCAATGGGTGTTTTTGTGTCATTGGATGAACAATTAGGTCATTTTCGTCCTCCCTAGGCTAATTCTTGTCCAATTAGGGTTTTTAACCAATCTTGTGCATCCAATAGGTGTTTTATGTCATTGGATGAATATTTAGGTCATTTTCGTCCTCCCTACACTTAATCTTGTCCAATTAGGGTTTTTAACTAATCTTTGGCATCCAATAGGTGTTTTGTGTCATTGGATGAAAATTTAGGTCATTTTGTTCCTCCCTACACTTTATCTTGTCCAATTAGGGTTTCTAACCAATCGTGTGCATCCAATTGGTGTTTTTGTGTCATTGGATGAACAAATAGGTCATTTTCTTCCTCCCTAAACTTATTCTTGTCCAATTAGGGTTTTTAACCAATCTTGTGCATCCAATAGGTGTTTTGTGTCATTGAATGAACATTTAGGTCATTTTCATCCTCCCTAGGCTAATTCTTATCCAATTAGGGGTTTTAACCAATCTTGTGCATCCAATAGGTGTTTTGTGTCATTGGATGAACATTTAGGTCATTTTTGTCCTCGCTACACTTTATCTTGTCAAATTAGGGTTTTTAACCAATCTTGTGCATCCAATTGGTGTTTTTGTGTTATTGGACGAACAATTAGGTCATTTTCGTCCTCTATGTGATAATTCTTGTCCAATTAGGGTTTTTGACCAATTTTGTGCATGCAATAGGTGTTTTGGTGTCATTGGATGAACATTTAGGTCATTTTCGTCCTCCCTAGGCAAATTTTTGTCCAATTAGGGTTTTTAACCAATGTTGTGCATCCAATAGGTGTTTTGTGTCATTGGATGAACATTTAGGTCATTTTCGTCCTCCCTAGGAAAAATCTTGTCCAATTAGGGTTTTTAACCAATGTTGTGCATCCAATAGGTGTTTTGTGTCAATGGATGAACATTTAGGTCATTTTCGTCCTCCCTACACTTTATCTTATCCAAATAGGGTTTCTAACCAATCGTGTGCATCCAATTGGTGTTTTTGTGTCATTGGATGAACAAATAAGTCATTTACTTCCTCCCTAGGATAATTCATGGCCAATTAGGGTTTTTAACCAAACTTGTGCTTCAAATAGGTGTTTTGTGTCATTGAATGAACAATTAGGTCATTTTCGTCCTCCCTAGGCTAATTCTTTTCCAATTAGGGTTTTTAACCAATCTTGTGCATCCAATAGGTGTTTTTCTGTCATTGGATGAACAATTAGGTCATTTTCGTCCTCCGTAGTATAATTCTTGTCGAATTAGGGTTTTTAACCAATCTTGTGCATCCAATTGGTGTTTTTGTGTCATTGGATGAACAATTAGGTCATTTTCGTCCTCCCTAGGCTAATTCTTGTCCAATTAGGGTTTTTAACCAATCTTGTGAATCCAATAGGTGTTTTGTGTCATTGGATGAACATTTAGCTCATTTTCGTCTTCGGTACACTTTATCTTGTCAAATTAGGGTTTCTAACCAATCTTGTGCATCCAATTGGTGTTTTTGTGTCATTGGACGAACAACTAGGTCATTTTCGTCCTCTATGGGATAATTCTTGTCCAATTAGGGTTTTTAACCAATCTTGTGCATCCAATAGGTGTTTTTGGACGAACATTTAGGTCATTTTCGTCCTTCCTAGGCAAATTCTTGTCCAATTAAGGTTTTTAACCAATGTTGTGCATCCAATTGGTGTTTTTGTGTCATTGAATGAACATTTAGGTCATTTTTGTCCTCCCTACACTTTATCTCTTCCAATTAGGGTTTCTAACCAATCCTGTACATCCAATTGGTGTTTTTGTGTCATTGGATGAACATTTAGGTCATTTTCGTCCTCCCTAAACTTATTCTTGTCCAATTAGGGTTTTTAACCAATCTTGTGCATCCAATAGGTGTTTTGTGTCATTGTGTGAACATTTAGGTCATTTTCGTCCTCCCTAGACAAATTCTTGTGCAATTAGGGTTTTTAACCAATCTTGTGCATCCAATAGGTGTTTTATGTCATTGGATGAATATTTAGGTCATTTTCGTCCTCCCTACACTTAATCTTGTCCAATTAGGGTTTTTAAATAATCTTGTGCATCCAATAGGTGTTTTGTGTCATTGGATGAAAATTTAGGTCATTTTCGTCCTCCCTACACTTTATCTTGTCCAATTAGGGTTTCTAACGAATCGTGTGCATCCAATTGGTGTTTTTGTGTCATTGGATGAACAAATAGGTCACTTTCTTCCTCCCTAAACTTAATCTTGTACAATTAGGGTTTTTAACCAATCTTGTGCATCCAATAGGTGTTTTGTGTCATTGAATGAACATTTAGGTCATTTTCGTCCTCCCTAGGCTAATTCTTGTCCAATTAGGGTTTTTAACCAATCTTGTGCATCCAATAGGTGTTTTGTGTCATTGAATTAAAATTTAGGTCATTTTCGTCCTCCCTAAACTTTATCTTGTCCAATTAGGATTTCTAACCAATCGTGTGCATCCAATTGGTGTTTTTGTGTCATTGGATGAACAAATAGGTCATTTTCTTCCTCCCTAAACTTAATCTTGTCCAATTAGGGTTTTTAACCAATCTTGTGCATCCAATAGGTGTTTTGTGTCATTGAATGAACATTTAGGTCATTTTCATCCTCCCTAGACTAATTCTTGTCCAATTAGGGTTTTTAACCAATCTTGTGCATCCAATAGGTGTTTTGTGTCATTGGATGAACATTTGGGTCATTTTTGTCCTCCTAACACTTAATCTTTTCCAATCAGGGTTTTTAACCAATCTTGTACATCCAATGGGTGTTTTTGTGTCATTGGATGAACAATTAGGTCATTTTCGTCCTCCCTAGGCTAATTCTTGTCCAATTAGGGTTTTTAACAAATCTTGTGCATCCAATAGGTGTTTTTGTGCCATTTGATGAACAATTAGGTCATTTTCGTCCTCCCTAGGCTAATTCTTTTCCAATTAGGGTTTTTAACAAATCTTGTGCATCCAATAGGTGTTTTGTGTCATTGGATGAATATTTAGGTCATTTTCGTCCTCCCTAAACATATTCTTGTCCAATTAGGGTTTTCAACCAATATTGTGCATCCAATAGGTGTTTTGTGTCATTGGATGAAAATTTAGGTCATTTTTGTCCTCCCTACACTTTATCTTGTCCAATTAGGGTTTCTAACCAATCGTGTGCATCCAATTGGTGTTTTTGTGTCATTGGAGGAACAAATAGGTCATTTTCTTCCTCCCTAAACTTATTCTTGTCCAATTAGGGTTTTTAACCAATCTTGTGCATCCAATAGGTGTTTTGTGTCATTGAATGAACATTTAGGTCATTTTCGTCCTCCCTAGGCTAATTCTTGTCCAATTAGGGTTTATAAACCAATCTTGTGCATCCAATAGGTGTTTTATGTCATTGGATGAATATTTAGGTCATTTTCGTCGTCCCTACACTTAATCTTGTCCAATTAGGGTTTTTAACTAATCTTGGGCATCTAATAGGTGTTTTGTGTCATTGGATGAACATTTAGGTCATTTTCATCCTCCCTAGGCTAATTCTTATCCAATTAGGGTTTTTAACCAATCTTGTGCATCCAATAGGTGTTTTGTGTCATTGGATGAACATTTAGGTCATTTTCGTCCTCTATGTGATAATTCTTGTCCAATTAGGGTTTTTAACCAATTTTGTGCATCCAATAGGTGTTTCTGTGTCATTGGATGAACATTTAGGTCATTTTCGTCCTCCCTAGGCAAATTCTTGTCCAATTAGGGTTTTTAACCAATGTTGTGCATCCAATAGGTGTTTTGTGTCACTGGATGAAAATTTAGGTCATTTTCGTCCTCCCTACACTTTATCTTATCCAAATAGGGTTTCTAACCAATCGTGTGCATCCAATTGGTGTTTTTGTGTCATTGGATGAACAAATAGGTCATTTTCTTCCTCCCTAGGATAATTCATGGCGAATTAGGGTTTTTAACCAAACTTGTGCTTCAAATAGGTGTTTTGTGTCATTGAATGAACAATTAGGTCATTTTCGTCCTCCCTAGGCTAATTCTTTTCCAATTAGGGTTTTTATCCAAACTTGTGCATCCAATAGGTGTTTTTCTGTCATTGGATGAACAATTAGGTCATTTTCGTCCTCCGTAGTATAATTCTTGTCGAATTAGGGTTTTTAACCAATCTTGTGCATCCAATTGGTGTTTTTGTGTCATTTGATGAACATTTAGGTAATTTTTGTCCTCGCTACACTTTATCTTGTCAAATTAGGGTTTCTAACCAATCTTGTGCATCCAATTGGTGTTTTTGTGTCATTGGACGAACAATTAGGTCATTTTCGTCCTCTATGGGATAATTCTTGTCCAATTAGGGTTTTTAACCAATCTTGTGCATCCAATAGGTGTTTTTGTGTCATTGGATGAATATTTAGGTCATTTTCGTCCTTCCTAGGCTAATTCTTTTCCAATTAGGGTTTTTAACCAATGTTGTGCATCCAATTGGTGTTTTTGTGTCATTGAATGAACATTTAGGTCATTTTCGTCCTCCCTACACTTTATCTCTTCCAATTAGGGTTTCTAACCAATCGTGTACATCCAATTGGTGTTTTTGTGTCATTTGATGAACATTTAGGTCATTTTCGTCCTCCCTAAACTTATTCTTGTCCAATTAGGGTTTTTAACCAATCTTGTGCATCCAATAGGTGTTTTATGTCATTGGATGAATATTTAGGTCATTTTCGTCCTCCCTACACATAATCTTGTCCAATTAGGGTTTTTAACCAATCTAGTGCATCGAATAGGTGTTTTGTGTCATTGAATGAACATTTAGGTCATTTTCGTCCTCCCTAGGCTAATTCTTGTCCAATTAGGGTTTTTAACCAATCTTGTGCATCTAATAGGTGTTTTATGTCATTGGATGAATATTTAGGTCATTTTCGTCTTCCCTACACTTAATCTTGACCAATTAGGGTTTTTAACTAATCTTGTGCATCCAATAGGTGTTTTGTGTCATTGAATGAAAATTTAGGTCATTTTCGTCCTCCCTAAACTTTATCTTGTCCAATTAGGATTTCTAACCAATCGTGTGCATCCAATTGGTGTTTTTGTTTCATTGGATGAACAAATAGGTCATTTTCTTCCTCCCTAAACTTAATCTTGTCCAATTAGGGTTTTTAACCAATCTTGTGCATCCAATAGGTGTTTTGTGTCATTGAATGAACATTTAGGTCATTTTGATCCTCCATAGGCTAATTCTTGTCTAATTAGGGTTTTTAACCAATCTTGTGCATCCAATAGGTGTTTTCTGTCATTGGATGAACATTTAGGTCCTTTTTGTCCTCCCAACACTTAATCTTGTCCAATCAGGGTTTTTAACCAATCTTGTACATCCAATGTGTGTTTTTGTGTCATTGGATGAACAATTAGGTCATTTTCGTCCTCCCTAGGCTAATTCTTGTCCAATTAGGGTTTTTAACCAATCTTGTGCATCCAATAGGTGTTTTATGTCATTGGATGAATATTTAGGTCATTTTCGTCCTCCCTACACTTAATCTTGTCCAATTAGGGTTTTTAACCAATCTTGTGCATCTAATGGGCGTTTTGTGTCATTGGATGAACATTTATGTCATTTTTGTCCTCCCTACACTTTATCTTGTCCAATTAGGGTTTTTAACCAATCTTGTGCATCCAATAGGTGTTTTTGTGTTATTGGATGAACATTTAGGTCATTTTCGTCCTCCCTAGGCAAATTCTTGTCCAATTAGGGTTTTTAACCAATGTTGTACATCCAATAGGTGTTTTGTGTCATTGGATGAACATTTAGGTCATTTTCGTCCTCCCTACACTTTATCTTATCCAAATAGGGTTTCTAACAATTCTTGTGCATCCAATTGGTGTTTTGTGTCATTGGATGAACAATTAGGTCATTTTCGTCCTTCCTAGGTTAATTCTTGTCCAATTAGGGTTTTTAACCAATCTTGTGCATCCAATAGGTGTTTTGGTGCCATTGGATGAACAATTAGGTCATTTTCGTCCCCCCTAGGCTAATTCTTGTCCAATTAGGGTTTTTAACCAATCTTGTGCATCCAATAGGTGTTTTGTGTCATTGGATGAACATTTAGGTCATTTTTGTCCTCCAAACACTTAATCTTGTCGAATTAGGGTTTTTAACCAATCTTGTGCATCCAATTGGTGTTTTTGTGTCATTGGATGAACAATTAGGTCATTTTCGTCTTCCCTAGGCTAATTCTTGTCCAATTAGGGTTTTTAACCAATCTTGTGCTTCCAATAGGTGTTTTATGTCATTGGATTAATATTTAGGTCATTTTCGTCCTCCCTACACTTAATCTTGTCCAATTAGGGTTTTTAACCAATCTTGTGCATCTAATGGGCGTTTTGTGTCATTGGATGAAAATTTATGTCATTTTTGTCCTCCCTACACTTTATCTTGTCCAATTAGGGTTTTTAACCAATCTTGTGCATCCAATAGGTGTTTTTGTGTCATTGGATGAACATTTAGGTCATTTTCGTCCTCCCTAAACTTAATCTTCTCCAATTAGGGTTTCTAACCAATCGTGCATCCAATAGGTGTGTTTGTGTCATTGGATAAACAATTAGGTCATTTTCGTCCTCCCTAGGCTAATTCTTGTCCAATTAGGGTTTTTAACCAATCTTGTGCATCCAATAGGTGTTTTATGTCATTGGATGAATATTTAGGTCATTTTCATCCTCCCTACACTTTATCTTGTCCAATTACGGTTTCTAACCAATTCTGTGCATCCAATTGGTGTTTTTGTGTCATTGGATGAACAAATAGGTCATTTTCTTCCTCCCTAGGATAATTCATGTCCAATTAGGGTTTTTAACCAATCATGTGCTTGAAATAGGTGTTTTGTGTCATTGAATGAACATTTAGGTCATTTTCGTCCTCCCTAGGCTAATTCTTGTCCAATTAGGGTTTTTAACCAATCTTGTGCATCCAATAGGTGTTTTGTGTCATTGGATGAACATTTAGGTCATTTTTGTCCTCCAAACATTTAATCTTGTCCAATTAGGGTTTTTAACCAATCTTGTACATCCAATTGGTGTTTTGTGTCATTGGATGAACATTTAGGTCATTTTTGTCCTCCAAACACTTAATCTTGTCCAATTAGGGTTTTTAACCAATCTTGTACATCCAATTGGTGTTTTTGTGGCATTGGATGAACAATTAGGTCATTTTCGTCCTCCCTAGGCTAATTCTTGTCCAATTAGGGTTTTTAACCAATCTTGTGCATCCAATAGGTGTTTCATGTCATTGGATGAATATTTAGGTCATTTTCGTCCTCCCTACACTTTATCTTGTCCAATTAGGGTTTCTAACCAATCTGGTGCATCCAATTGGTCTTTTGTGTCATTGGATGAACAATTAGGTCATTTTCGTCCTCCCTAGGTTAATTCTTGTCTAATTAGGGTTTTTAACCAATCTTGTGCATCCAATAGGTGTTTTTGTGCCATTGGATGAACAATTAAGTCATTTTCGTCCTCCCTAGGCTAATTCTTTTCCAATTAGGGTCTTTAACCAATCTTGTGCATCCAATAGGTGTTTTTCTGTCATTGGATGAACAATTAGGTCATTTTCGTCTTCCGTAGGATAATTCTTGTCGAATTTGGGTTTTTAACCAATCTTGTGCATCCAATTGGTGTTTTTGTGTCATTGGATGAACAATTAGGTCATTTTCGTCTTCCCTAGGCTAATTCTTGTCCAATTAGGTTTTTAACCAATCTTGTGCTTCCAATAGGTGTTTTATGTCATTGGATGAATATTTAGGTCATATTCGTCCTCCCTATACTTAATCTTGTCCAATAAGGGTTTTTAACCAATCTTGTGCATCCAATAGGCGTTTTGTGTCATTGGATGAACATTTAGGTTATTTTCGTTCTCCCTAGGCTAATTATTTTCCAATTAGGGTCTTTAACCAATCTTGTGCATCCAATAGGTGTTTTTCTGTCATTGGATGAACAATTAGGTCATTTTCGTCTTCCGTAGGATAATTCTTGTCGAATTAGGGTTTTTAACCAATCTTGTACATCCAATTGGTGTTTTTGTGGCATTGGATGAACAATTAGGTCATTTTCGTCCTCCCTAGGCTAATTCTTGTCCAATTAGGGTTTTTAACCAATCTTGTGCATCCAATAGGTGTTTTATGTCATTGGATGAATATTTAGGTCATTTTCGTCCTCCCTACACTTTATCTTGTCCAATTAGGGTTTCTAACCAATCGTGTGCATCCAATTGGTGTTTTTGTGTCATTGGATGAACAAATAGGTCATTTTCTTCCTCCCTAAACTTATTCTTGTCCAATTAGGGTTTTTAACCAATCTTGTGCATCCAATAGGTGTTTTGTGTCATTGAATGAACATTTAGGTCATTTTCATCCTCCCTAGGCTAATTCTTATCCAATTAGGGTTTTTAACCAATCTTGTGCATCCAATAGGTGTTTTGTGTCATTGGATGAACATTTAGGTCATTTTCGTCCTCTATGTGATAATTCTTGTCCAATTAGGGTTTTTAACCAATTTTGTGCATCCAATAGGTGTTTTTGTGTCATTGGATGAACATTTAGGTCATTTTCGTCCTCCCTACACTTTATCTTATCCAAATAGGGTTTCTAACCAATCGTGTGCATCCAATTGGTGTTTTTGTGTCATTGGATGAACAAATAGGTCATTTTCTTCCTCCCTAGGATAATTCATGGCCAATTAGGGTCTTTAACCAAACTTGTGCTTCAAATAGGTGTTTTGTGTCATTGAATGAACAATTAGGTCATTTTCGTCTTCCCTAGGCTAATTCTTGTCCAATTAGGGTTTTTAACCAATCTTGTGCTTCCAATAGGTGTTTTATGTCATTGGATTAATATTTAGGTCATTTTCGCCCTCCCTACACTTAATCTTGTCCAATTAGGGTTTTTAACCAATCTTGTGCATCTAATGGGCGTTTTGTGTCATTGGATGAAAATTTATGTCATTTTTGTCCTCCCTACACTTTATCTTGTCCAATTAGGGTTTTTAACCAATCTTGTGCATCCAATAGGTGTTTTTGTGTCATTGGATGAACATTTAGGTCATTTTCGTCCTCCCTAAACTTAATCTTCTCCAATTAGGGTTTCTAACCAATCGTGCATCCAATAGGTGTGTTTGTGTCATTGGATAAACAATTAGGTCATTTTCGTCCTCCCTAGGCTAATTCTTGTCCAATTAGGGTTTTTAACCAATCTTGTGCATCCAATAGGTGTTTTATGTCATTGGATGAATATTTAGGTCATTTTCATCCTCCCTACACTTTATCTTGTCCAATTACGGTTTCTAACCAATCCTGTGCATCCAATTGGTGTTTTTGTGTCATTGGATGAACAAATAGGTCATTTTCTTCCTCCCTAGGATAATTCATGTCCAATTAGGGTTTTTAACCAATCATGTGCTTCAAATAAGTGTTTTGTGTCATTGAATGAACATTTAGGTCATTTTCGTCCTCCCTAGGCTAATTCTTGTCCAATTAGGGTTTTTAACCAATCTTGTGCATCCAATAGGTGTTTTGTGTCATTGGATGAACATTTAGGTCATTTTTGTCCTCCAAACACTTAATCTTGTCCAATTAGGGTTTTTAACCAATCTTGTACATCCAATTGGTGTTTTGTGTCATTGGATGAACATTTAGGTCATTTTTGTCCTCCAAACACTTAATCTTGTCCAATTAGGGTTTTTAACCAATCTTGTACATCCAATTGGTGTTTTTGTGGCATTGGATGAACAATTAGGTCATTTTCGTCCTCCCTAGGCTAATTCTTGTCCAATTAGGGTTTTTAACCAATCTTGTCCATCCAATAGGTGTTTTATGTCATTGGATGAATATTTAGGTCATTTTCGTCCTCCCTACACTTTATCTTGTCCAATTAGGGTTTCTAACCAATCTGGTGCATCCAATTGGTGTTTTGTGTCATTGGATGAACAATTAGGTCATTTTCGTCCTCCCTAGGTTAATTCTTGTCTAATTAGGGTTTTTAACCAATCTTGTGCATCCAATAGGTGTTTTTGTGCCATTGGATGAACAATTAAGTCATTTTCGTCCTCCCTAGGCTAATTCTTTTCCAATTAGGGTCTTTAACCAATCTTGTGCATCCAATAGGTGTTTTTCTGTACTTGGATGAACAATTAGGTCATTTTCTTCTTCCGTAGGATAATTCTTGTCGAATTTGGGTTTTTAACCAATCTTGTGCATCCAATTGGTGTTTTTGTGTCATTGGATGAACAATTAGGTCATTTTCGTCTTCCCTAGGCTAATTCTTGTCCAATTAGGTTTTTAACCAATCTTGTGCTTCCAATAGGTGTTTTATGTCATTGGATGAATATTTAGGTCATATTCGTCCTCCCTATACTTAATCTTGTCCAATAAGGGTTTTTAACCAATCTTGTGCATCCAATAGGCGTTTTGTGTCATTGGATGAACATTTAGGTTATTTTCGTTCTCCCTAGGCTAATTATTTTCCAATTAGGGTCTTTAACCAATCTTGTGCATCCAATAGGTGTTTTTCTGTCATTGGATGAACAATTAGGTCATTTTCGTCTTCCGTAGGATAATTCTTGTCGAATTAGGGTTTTTAACCAATCTTGTACATCCAATTGGTGTTTTTGTGGCATTGGATGAACAATTAGGTCATTTTCGTCCTCCCTAGGCTAATTCTTGTCCAATTAGGGTTTTTAACCAATCTTGTGCAACCAATAGGTGTTTTATGTCATTGGATGAATATTTAGGTCATTTTCGTCCTCCCTACACTTTATCTTGTCCAATTAGGGTTTCTAACCAATCGTGTGCATCCAATTGGTGTTTTTGTGTCATTGGATGAACAAATAGGTCATTTTCTTCCTCCCTAAACTTATTCTTGTCCAATTAGGGTTTTTAACCAATCTTGTGCATCCAATAGGTGTTTTGTGTCATTGAATGAACATTTAGGTCATTTTCATCCTCCCTAGGCTAATTCTTATCCAATTAGGGTTTTTAACCAATCTTGTGCATCCAATAGGTGTTTTGTGTCATTGGATGAACATTTAGGTCATTTTCGTCCTCTATGTGATAATTCTTGTCCAATTAGGGTTTTTAACCAATTTTGTGCATCCAATAGGTGTTTTTGTGTCATTGGATGAACATTTAGGTCATTTTCGTCCTCCCTAGGCAAATTCTTGTCCAATTAGGGTTTTTAACCAATGTTGTGCATCCAATAGGTGTTTTGTGTCACTGGATGAACATTTAGGTCATTTTCGTCCTCCCTACACTTTATCTTATCCAAATAGGGTTTCTAACCAATCGTGTGCATCCAATTGGTGTTTTTGTGTCATTGGATGAACAATTAGGTCATTTTCTTCCTCCCTAGGATAATTCATGGCCAATTAGGGTTTTTAACCAAACTTGTGCTTCAAATAGGTGTTTTGTGTCATTGAATGAACAATTAGGTCATTTTCGTCCTCCCTAGGCTAATTCTTTTCCAATTAGGGTTTTTATCCATACTTGTGCATCCAATAGGTGTTTTTCTGTCATTGGATGAACAATTAGGTCATTTTCGTCCTATGTAGTATAATTCTTGTCGAATTAGGGTTTTTAACCAATCTTGTGCATCCAATTGGTGTTTTTGTGTCATTTGATGAACATTTAGGTCATTTTTGTCCTCGCTACACTTTATCTTGTCAAATTAGGGTTTCTAACCAATCTTGTGCATCCAATTGGTGTTTTTGTGTCATTGGACGAACAATTAGGTCATTTTCGTCCTCTATGGGATAATTCTTGTCCAATTAGGGTTTTTAACCAATCTTGTGCATCCAATAGGTGTTTTTGTGTCATTGGATGAACATTTAGGTCATTTTCGTCCTTCCTAGGCAAATTCTTGTCCAATTAAGGTTTTTAACCAATGTTGTGCATCCAATTGGTGTTTTTGTGTCATTGAATGAACATTTAGGTCATTTTCGTCCTCCCTACACTTTATCTCTTCCAATTAGGGTTTCTAACCAATCGTGTACATCCAATTGGTGTTTTTGTGTCATTGGATGAACATTTAGGTCATTTTCGTCCTCCCTAAACTTATTCTTGTCCAATTAGGGTTTTTAACCAATCTTGTGCATCCAATAGGTGTTTTATGTCATTGGATGAATATTTAGGTCATTTTCGTCCTCCCTACACATAATCTTGTCCAATTAGGGTTTTTAACCAATCTAGTGCATCGAATAGGTGTTTTGTGTCATTGAATGAACATTTAGGTCATTTTCGTCCTCCCTAGACAAATTCGTGTCCAATTAGGGTTTTTAACCAATCTTGTGCATCCAATAGGTGTTTTATGTCATTGGATGAATATTTAGGTCATTTTCGTCCTCCCTACACTTAATCTTGACCAATTAGGGTTTTTAACTAATCTTGTGCATCCAATAGGTGTGTTTGTGTCATTGGATGAATATTTAGGTCATTTTCATCCTCCCTACACTTTATCTTGTCCAATTAGGGTTTCTAACCAATCGTGTGCATCCAATTGGTGTTTTTGTGTCATTGGATGAACAAATAGGTCATTTTCTTCCTCCCTAAACTTATTCTTGTCCAATTAGGGTTTTTAATCAATCTTGTGCATCCAATAGGTGTTTTGTGTCATTGGATGAATATTTAGGTCATTTTCGTCCTCCCTAAACTTATTCTTGTCCAATTAGGGTTTTTAACCAATCTTGTGCATCCAATAGGTGTTTTTGTGCCATTGGATGAACAATTAGGTCATTTTCGTCCTCCCTAGGCTAATTCTTTTCCAATTAGGGTTTTTAACCAATCTTGTGCATCCAATAGGTGTTTTGTGTCATTGGATGAATATTTAGGTCATTTTCGTCCTCCCTACACTTAATCTTGTCAAATTAGGGTTTCTAACCAATCTTGTGCATCCAATTGGTGTTTTTGTGTCATTGGACGAACAACTAGGTCATTTTCGTCCTCTATGGGATAATTCTAGTCCAATTAGGGTTTTTAACCAATCTTGTGCATCCAATAGGTGTTTTTGTGTCATTGGATGAACATTTAGGTCATTTTCGTCCTTCCTAGGCAAATTCTTGTCCAATTAAGGTTTTTAACCAATGTTGTGCATCCAATTGGTGTTTTTGTGTCATTGAATGAACATTTAGGTCATTTTCGTCCTCCCTACACTTTATCTCTTCCAATTAGGGTTTCTAACCAATCGTGTACATCCAATTGGTGTTTTTGTGTCATTGGATGAACATTTAGGTCATTTTCGTCCTCCCTAAACTTATTCTTGTCCAATTAGGGTTTTTAACCAATCTTGTGCATCCAATAGGTGTTTTATGTCATTGGATGAATATTTAGGTCATTTTCGTCCTCCCTACACATAATCTTGTCCAATTAGGGTTTTTAACCAATCTAGTGCATCGAATAGGTGTTTTGTGTCATTGAATGAACATTTAGGTCATTTTCGTCCTCCCTAGGCTAATTCTTGTCCAATTAGGGTTTTTAACCAATCTTGTGCATCCAATAGGTGTTTTATGTCATTGGATGAATATTTAGGTCATTTTCGTCCTCCCTACACTTTATCTTGTCCAATTAGGGTTTCTAACCAATCTGGTGCATCCAATTGGTGTTTTGTGTCATTGGATGAACAATTAGGTCATTTTCGTCCTCCCTAGGTTAATTCTTGTTTAATTAGGGTTTTTAACCAATCTTGTGCATCCAGTAGGTGTTTTTGTGCCATTGGATGAACAATTAAGTCATTTTCGTCCTCCCTAGGCTAATTCTTTTCCAATTAGGGTCTTTGACCAATCTTGTGCATCCAATAGGTGTTTTTCTGTCATTGGATGAACAATTAGGTCATTTTCGTCTTCCGTAGGATAATTCTTGTCGAATTTGGGTTTTTAACCAATCTTGTGCATCCAATTGGTGTTTTTGTGTCATTGGATGAACAATTAGGTCATTTTCGTCTTCCCTAGGCTAATTCTTGTCCAATTAGGTTTTTAACCAATCTTGTGCTTCCAATAGGTGTTTTATGTCATTGGATGAATATTTAGGTCATATTCGTCCTCCCTATACTTAATCTTGTCCAATAAGGGTTTTTAACCAATCTTGTGCATCCAATAGGCGTTTTGTGTCATTGGATGAACATTTAGGTTATTTTCGTTCTCCCTAGGCTAATTATTTTCCAATTAGGGTCTTTAACCAATCTTGTGCATCCAATAGGTGTTTTTGTGTCATTGGATGAACAATTAGGTCATTTTCGTCCTCCCTAGGCTAATTCTTTTCCAATTAGGGTTTTTAACCAATCTTGTGCATCCAATAGGTGTTTTGTGTCATTGGATGAACATTTAGGTCATTTTTGTCCTCGCTACACTTTATCTTGTCAAATTAGGGTTTCTAACCAATCTTGTGCATCCAATTGGTGTTTTTGTGTCATTGGACGAACAATTAGGTCATTTTCGTCCTCTATGTGATAATTCTTGTCCAATTAGAGTTTTTAACCAATTTTGTGCATCCAATAGGTGTTTTTGTGTCATTGGATGAACATTTAGGTCATTTTCGTCCTCCCTAGGCAAATTATTGTCCAATTAGTGTTTTTAACCAATGTTGTGCATCCAATAGGTGTTTTGTGTCGTTGGATGAACATTTAGGTCATTTTCTTCCTCCCTACACTTTATCTTATCCAAATAGGGTTTCTAACCAATCGTGTGCATCCAATTGGTGTTTTTGTGTCATTGGATGAACAAATAGGTCATTTTCTTCCTCCCTAGGATAATTCATGGCCAATTAGGGTTTTTAACCAATCATGTGCTTCAAATAGGTGTTTTGTGTCATTGAATGAGCATTTAGGTCATTTTCTTCCTCCCTACACTTTATCTTGTCCAATTAGGGTTTCTAACCAATCGTGTGCATCCAATTGGTGTTTTTGTGTCATTGGATGAACAAATAGGTCATTTTCTTCCTCCCTAAACTTATTCTTGTCCAATTAGGGTTTTTAACCAATCTTGTGCATCCAATAGGTGTTTTACGTCATTGGTTGAATATTTAGGTCATTTTCGTCCTCCCTACACTTAATCTTGTCCAATAAGGGTTTTTAACTAATCTTTGGCATCAAATAGGTGTTTTGTGTCATTGGATGAAAATTTAGGTCATTTTCGTCCTCCCTACACTTTATCTTGTCCAATTAGGGTTTCTAACCAATCGTGTGCATCCAATTGGTGTTTTTGTGTCATTGGATGAACAAATAGGTCATTTTCTTCCTCCCTAAACTTATTCTAGTCCAATTAGGGTTTTTAACCAATCTTGTGCATCCAATAGGTGTTTTGTGTCATTGAATGAACATTTAGGTCATTTTCAACCTCCCAAGACTAATTCTTGTCCAATTAGGGTTTTTAACCAATCTTGTGCATCCAATAGGTGTTTTATGTCATTGGATGAATATTTAGGTCATTTTTGTCCTCCCTACACTTAATCTTGTCCAATTAGGGTTTTTAACCAATCTTGTGCATCCAATGCGCGTTTTGTGTCATTGGATGAACATTTTTGTCATTTTTGTCCTCCCTACACTTTATCTTGTCCAATTAGGGTTTTTAACCAATCTTG
>JBBPBS010000377.1:317160-335458 GCA_037974835.1 Cicer judaicum
GGTCATTTTTGTCCTCCCTACACTTAATCTTGTCCAATTAGGGTTTTTAACCAATCTTGTGCATCCAATGCGCGTTTTGTGTCATTGGATGAACATTTTTGTCATTTTTGTCCTCCCTACACTTTATCTTGTCCAATTAGGGTTTTTAACCAATCTTGAGCATCCAATAGATGTTTTTGTGCCATTGAATGAACAATTAGGTCATTTTCGTCCTCCCTAGGCTAATTCTTTTCCAATTAGGGTTTTTAACAAATCTTGTGCATCCAATAGGTGTTTTGTGTCATTGGATGAACATTTAGGTCATTTTTGTCCTCGCTACAATTTATCTTGTCAAATTAGGGTTTCTAACCAATCTTGTGCATCCAATAGGTGTTTTACGTCATTGGACGAACAATTAGGTCATTTTCGTCCTCCCTACACTTAATCTTGTCCAATAAGGGTTTTTAACTAATCTTTGGCATCAAATAGGTGTTTTGTGTCATTGGATGAAAATTTAGGTCATTTTCGTCCTCCCTACACTTTATCTTGTCCAATTAGGGTTTCTAACCAATCGTGTGCATCCAATTGGTGTTTTTGTGTCATTGGATGAACAAATAGGTCATTTTCTTCCTCCCTAAACTTATTCTAGTCCAATTAGGGTTTTTAACCAATCTTGTGCATCCAATAGGTGTTTTGTGTCATTGAATGAACATTTAGGTCATTTTCAACCTCCCGAGACTAATTCTTGTCCAATTAGGGTTTTTAACAAATCTTGTGCATCCAATAGGTGTTTTATGTCATTGGATGAATATTTTGGTCATTTTTGTCCTCCCTACACTTAATCTTGTCCAATTAGGGTTTTTAACCAATCTTGTGCATCCAATGCGCGTTTTGTGTCATTGGATGAACATTTTTGTCATTTTTGTCCTCCCTACACTTTATCTTGTCCAATTAGGGTTTTTAACCAATCTTGTGCATCCAATAGATGTTTTTGTGCCATTGGATGAACAATTAGGTCATTTTCGTCCTCCCTAGGCTAATTCTTTTCCAATTAGGGTTTTTAACAAATCTTGTGCATCCAATAGGTGTTTTGTGTCATTGGATGAACATTTAGGTCATTTTTGTCCTCGCTACAATTTATCTTGTCAAATTAGGATTTCTAACCAATCTTGTGCATCCAACTGGTGTTTTTGTGTCATTAGATGAACAATTAGGTCATTTTCGTCCTCTATGTGATAATTCTTGTCCAATTCGGGATTTTAACCAATCTTGTGCATCGAATAGTTTTTTTTGTGTCATTGGATGAACATTTAGGTCATTGTCGTCCTCCCTAGGCAAATTCTTGTCCAATTAAGGTTTTTAACCAATGTTCTGCATCCAATAGGTGTTTTTTGTCATTGGATGAACATTTAGGTCATTTTCGTCCTCCCTACACTTTATCTGGTCCAATTACGGTTTCAAACCAATCGTGTGCATCCAATTGGTGTTTTTGTGTCATTGGATGAACAATTAGGTCATTTTCGTCCTCCCTAGGCTAATTCTTTTCCAATTAGGGTTTTTAACCAATCTTGTGCATCCAATAGGTGTTTTGTGTCATTGGATGAACATTTAGGTCATTTTTGTCCTCGCTACACTTTATCTTGTCGAATTAGGGATTCTAACCAATCTTGTGCATCCAATTGGTGTTATTGTGTCATTGGACGAACAATTAAGTCATTTTCGTCCTCTATGTGATAATTCTCGTCCAATTAGGGTTTTTAACCAATCTTGTGCATCCAATAGGTTTTTTTGTGTCATTGGATGAACATTTAGGTCATTTTCGTCCTGCCTAAGCAAATTCTTGTCCAATTAGGTAATATAACCAATGTTGTGCATCCAATAGGTGTTTTGTGTCATCGGATGAACATTTAGGTCATTTTCGTCCTCCCTAGGCAAATTCTTGTCCAATTAGGGTTTTTAACCAATGTTGTGCATCCAATAGGTGTTTTGTGTCATTGGATGAACATTTAGGTCATTTTCGTCCTCCCTACAATTTATCTTGTCTAATTAGGGTTTCTAACCAATCGTTTGCATCCAATTGGTGTTTTTGTGTCATTGGATGAATAAATAGGTCATTTTCGTCCTCCCTAGACAAATGCTTGTTCAATTAAGGTTTTTAACCAATGTTGTGCATCCAATAGGTGTTTTGTGTCATTGGATGAACATTTAGGTCATTTTCGTCCTCCCTACACTTTATCTTGTCCAATTACGATTTCAAACCAATCGTGTGCATCCAATTGGTGTTTTTGTGTCATTGGATGAACAATTAGGTCATTTTCGTCCTCCCTAGGCTAATTCTTGTCCAATTAGGGTTTTTAAGCAATCTTGTGCATCCAATAGGTGTTTTATGTCATTGGTTGAATATTTAGGTCATTTTCGTCCTCCCTACACTTAATCTAGTCCAATTAGGGTTTTTAACTAATCTTTGGCATCAAATAGGTGTTTTGTGTCATTGGATGAAAATTTAGGTCATTTTCGTCCTCCTTACACTTTATCTTGTCCAATTAGGGTTTCTAACCAATCGTGTGCATCCAATTGGTGTTTTTATGCCATTGGATGAACAAATATGTCATTTTCTTCCTCCCTAAACTTATTCTTGTCCAATTAGGGTTTTTAACCAATCTTGTGTCATCCAATAGGTGTTTTGTGTCATTGAATGAACAATTAGGTCATTTTCGTCCTCCCTAGGCTTATTCTTGTCCAATTAGGGTTTTTAACCAATCTTGTGCATCCAATAGGTGTTTTATGTCATTGGATGAATATTTAGGTCATTTTCGTCCTCCCCACACTTAATCTTGTCCAATTAGGGTTTTTAACCAATCTTGTGCATCCAATGAGTGTTTTGTGTCATTGGATGAACATTTATGTCATTTTTGTCCTCCGTACACTTTATCTTGTCCAATTATGGTTTTTAACCAATCTTGCGCATCCAATAGATGTTTTTATGCCATTGGATGAACAATTAGGTCATTTTCGTCCTCCCTAGGCTAATTCTTTTCCAATTAGGGTTTTTAACCAATCTTGTGCATCCAATTGGTGTTTTTGTGTCATTGGATGAATAAATAGGTCATTTTCGTGCTCCCTACATTTAATGTTGTCCAATTAGGGTTTTTAACCAATGTTGTGCATCCAATAGGTGTTTTGTGTCATTGGATGAACATTTAGGTCATTTTCGTCCACCCTACACTTTATCTTGTCCAATTACGGTTTCAAACCAATCGTGTGCATCCAATTGGTGTTTTTGTGTCATTGGATGAACAATTAGGTCATTTTCGTCCTCCCTAGGCTAATTCTTTTCCAATTAGGGTTTTTAAGCATTCGTGTGCATCCAATTGGTGTTTTTGTGTCATTTGATGAACATTTAGGTCATTTTTGTCCTCGCTTCACTTTATCTTGTCAAATTAGGGTTTCTAACCAATCTTGTGCATCCAATTGGTGTTTTTGTGTCATTGGACAAACAATTAGGTCATTTTCGTCCTCTATGTGATAATTCTTGTCCAATTAGGGTTTTTAACCAATCTTGTGCATCCAATAGGTTTTTTTGTGTCATTGGATGAACATTTAGGTCATTTTCATCCTCCCTAGGCAAATTCTTGTCCAATTAGGTATTTTAACCAATGTTGTGCATCCAATAGGTGTTTTGTGTCATTGGATGAACATTTAGGTCATTTTCGTCCTCCCTAGGCAAATTCTTGTCCAATTAGGGTTTTTAACCAATGTTGTGCATCCAATAGGTGTTTTGTGTCATTGGATGAACATTTAGGTCATTTTCGTCCTCCCTACAATTTATCTAGTCCAATTAGGGTTTCTAACCAATCGTTTGCATCCAATTGGTGTTTTTGTGTCATTGGATGAATAAATAGGTCATTTTCGTCCTCCCTAGGCAAATTCTTGTCCAATTATGGTTTTAAACCAATCTTGTGCATCCAATAGGTGTTTTGTGTCATTGAATGAACAATTAGGTCATTTTCGTCCTCCCTAGGCTAATTCTTTTCCAATTAGGGTTTTTAAGCATTCGTGTGCATCCAATTGGTGTTTTTGTGTCATTTGATGAACATTTAGGTCATTTTTGTCCTCGCTACACTTTATCTTGTCAAATTAGGGTTTCTAACCAATCTTGTGCATCCAATTGGTGTTTTTGTGTCATTGGACAAACAATTAGGTCATTTTCGTCCTCTATGTGATAATTCTTGTCCAATTAGGGTTTTTAACCAATCTTGTGCATCCAATAGGTTTTTTTGTATCATTGGATGAACATTTAGGTCATTTTCATCCTCCCTAGGCAAATTCTTGTCCAATTAGGTATTTTAACCAATGTTGTGCATCCAATAGGTGTTTTGTGTCATTGGATGAACATTTAGGTCATTTTCGTCCTCCCTAGGCAAATTCTTGTCCAATTAGGGTTTTTAACCAATGTTGTGCATCCAATAGGTGTTTTGTGTCATTGGATGAACATTTAGGTCATTTTCGTCCTCCCTACAATTTATCTAGTCCAATTAGGGTTTCTAACCAATCGTTTGCATCCAATTGGTGTTTTTGTGTCATTGGATGAATAAATAGGTCATTTTCGTCCTCCCTAGGCAAATTCTTGTCCAATTAAGGTTTTTAACCAATCTTGTGCATCCAATAGGTGTTTTGTGTCATTGAACGAACAATTAGGTCATTTTCGTTCTCCCTAGGCTAATTCTTGTCCAATTAGGGTTTTTAACCAATCTTGTGCATCCAATAGGTGTTTTATGTCATTGGATGAATATTTAGGTCATTTTCGTCCTCCCTACACTTAATCTTGTCCAATTAGGGTTTTTAACCAATCTTGCGCATCCAATGAGCGTTTTGTGTCATTGGATGAACATTTATGTCATTTTTGTCCTCCCTACACTTTATCTTGTCCAATTAGGGTTTTTAACCAATCTTGTGCATCCAATAGATGTTTTTGTGCCATTGGATGAACAATTAGGTCATTTTCGTCCTCCCTAGGCTAATTCTTTTTCAATTAGGGTTTTTAACCAATCTTGTGCATCCGATAGGTGTTTTGTGTCATTGGACGAACAATTAGGTCATTTTCGTCCTCTATGTGATAATTCTTGTCCAATTCGGGATTTTAACCAATCTTGTGCATCGAATAGTTTTTTTTGTGTCATTGGATGAACATTTAGGTCATTTTCGTCCTCCCTAGGCAAATTCTTGTCCAATTAGGGTTTTTAACCAATGTCGTGCATCCAATAGGTGTTTTGTGTCATTGGATGAACATTTAGGTCATTTTCGTCCTCCCTACAATTTATCTTGTCCAATTAGGGTTTCTAACCAATCGTGTGCATCCAATTGGTGTTTTTGTGTCATTGGATGAATAAATAGGTCATTTTCGTCCTCCCTAGGCAAATTCTTGTCCAATTAAGGTTTTTAACCAATGTTGTGCATCCAATAGGTGTTTTGTGTCATTGGATGAACATTTAGGTCATTTTCGTCCTCCCTACACTTTATCTTGTCCAATTAGGGTTTTTAACCAATCTTGTGCATCCAATAGGTGTTTTTGTGTCATTGGATGAACATTTAAGCCATTTTCGTCCTCCCTAGGCAAATTCTTGTCCAATTAAGGTTTTTAACCAATCTTGTGCATCCAATAGGTGTTTTGTGTCATTGGATGAATATTTAGGTCATTTTCGTCTTCCCTACACTTAATCTTGTCCAATTAGGGTTTTTAACCAATCTTGTGCATCCAATAGGTGTTTTATGTCATTGGATGAATATTTAGGTCATTTTCGTCCTTCCTACACTTAATCTTGTCCAATTAGGGTTTTTAACTAATCTTGTGCATCCAATAGGTGTTTTGTGTCATTGGATGAAAATTTAGGTCATTTTCATCCTCCCTACACTTTATCTTGTCCAATTAGGGTTTCTAACCAATCGTGTGCATCCAATTGGTGTTTTTGTGTCATTGGATGAACAAATAGGTCATTTTCTTCCTCCCTAGGATAATTCATGTCCAATTAGGGTTTTTAACCAATCTTGTGCTTCAAATAGGTGTTTTGTGTCACTGAATGAACATTTAGGTCATTTTCGTCCTCCCTAGGCTAATTCTTTTCCAATTAGGGTTTTTAACCAATCTTGTGCATCCAATAGGTGTTTTGTGTCATTGGATGAATATTTAGGTCATTTTCGTCCTCCCTACACTTAATCTTGTCCAATTAGGGTTTTTAACCAATCTTGTGCATCCAATAGGTGTTTTATGTCATTGGATGAATATTTAGGTCATTTTCGTCCTCCCTACACTTATTCTTGTCCAATTAGGGTTTTTAACCAATCTTGTGCATCCAATAGGTGTTTTATGTCATTGGATGAATATTTAGGTCATTTTCGTCCTCCCTACACTTAATCTTGTCCAATTAGGGTTTTTAACTAATCTTTGGCATCCAATAGGTGTTTTGTGTCATTGGATGAAAATTTAGGTCATTTTGTTCCTCCCTACACTTTATCTTGTCCAATTAGGGTTTCTAACCAATCGTGTGCATCCAATTGGTGTTTTTGTGTCATTGGATGAACAAATAGGTCATTTTCTTCCTCCCTAAACTTATTCTTGTCCAATTAGGGTTTTTAACCAATCTTGTGCATCCAATAGGTGTTTTGTGTCATTGAATGAACATTTAGGTCATTTTCATCCTCCCTAGGCTAATTCTTATCCAATTAGGGTTTTTAACCAATCTTGTGCATCCAATAGGTGTTTTGTGTCATTGGATGAACATTTAGGTCATTTTCGTCCTCTATGTGATAATTCTTGTCCAATTAGGGTTTTTAACCAATTTTGTGCATCCAATAGGTGTTTTTGTGTCATTGGATGAACATTTAGGTCATTTTCGTCCTCCATAGGCAAATTCTTGTCCAATTAGGGTTTTTAACCAATGTTGTGCATCCAATAGGTGTTTTGTGTCACTGGATGAACATTTAGGTCATTTTCGTCCTCCCTACACTTTATCTTATCCAAATAGGGTTTCTAACCAATCGTGTGCATCCAATTGGTGTTTTTGTGTCATTGGATGAACAAATAGGTCATTTTCTTCCTCCCTAGGATAATTCATGGCCAATTAGGGTTTTTAACCAAACTTGTGCTTCAAATAGGTGTTTTGTGTCATTGAATGAACAATTAGGTCATTTTCGTCCTCCCTAGGCTAATTCTTTTCCAATTAGGGTTTTTATCCAAACTTGTGCATCCAATAGGTGTTTTTCTGTCATTGGATGAACAATTAGGTCATTTTCGTCCTATGTAGTATAATTCTTGTCGAATTAGGGTTTTTAACCAATCTTGTGCATCCAATTGGTGTTTTTGTGTCATTTGATGAACATTTAGGTCATTTTTGTCCTCGCTACACTTTATCTTGTCAAATTAGGGTTTCTAACCAATCTTGTGCATCCAATTGGTGTTTTTGTGTCATTGGACGAACAATTAGGTCATTTTCGTCCTCTATGGGATAATTCTTGTCCAATTAGGGTTTTTAACCAATCTTGTGCATCCAATAGGTGTTTTTGTGTCATTGGATGAACATTTAGGTCATTTTCGTCCTTCCTAGGCAAATTCTTGTCCAATTAAGGTTTTTAACCAATGTTGTGCATCCAATTGGTGTTTTTGTGTCATTGAATGAACATTTAGGTCATTTTCGTCCTCCCTACACTTTATCTCTTCCAATTAGGGTTTCTAACCAATCGTGTACATCCAATTGGTGTTTTTGTGTCATTGGATGAACATTTAGGTCATTTTCGTCCTCCCTAAACTTATTCTTGTCCAATTAGGGTTTTTAACCAATCTTGTGCATCCAATAGGTGTTTTGTGTCATTGTGTGAACATTTAGGTCATTTTCGTCCTCCCTAGACAAATTCTTGTCCAATTAGGGTTTTTAACCAATCTTGTGCATCCAATAGGTGTTTTATGTCATTGGATGAATATTTAGGTCATTTTCGTCCTCCCTACACTTAATCTTGTCCAATTAGGGTTTTTAAATAATCTTGTGCATCCAATAGGTGTTTTGTGTCATTGGATGATAATTTAGGTCATTTTCGTCCTCCCTACACTTTATCTTGTCCAATTAGGGTTTCTAACGAATCGTGTGCATCCAATTGGTGTTTTTGTGTCATTGGATGAACAAATAGGTCATTTTCTTCCTCCCTAAACTTAATCTTGTCCAATTAGGGTTTTTAACCAATCTTGTGCATCCAATAGGTGTTTTGTGTCATTGGATGAACATTTAGGTCATTTTCGTCCTCCCTACACTTTATCTTTTCCAATTAGGGTTTTTAACCAAACTTGTGCATCCAATAGGTGTTTTTGTGTCTTTGGATGAACAATTAGGTCCTTTTCGTCCTCCTTAGGATAATTCTTGTCCAATTAGGATTTTTAACCAATCTTGTGCATCCAATAGGTGTTTTGTGTCATTGGATGAACATTTAGGTCATTTTCGTCCTCCTTAGACAAATTCTTGTCCAATTAGGGTTTTTAACCAATCTTGTATATCCTATGGATGTTTTTGTGTCATTGGATGAACAATTACGTCATTTTCATCCTCCCTAGGCTAATTCTTGTCCAATTAGGGTTTTTAACCAATCTTGTGCATCCAATAGGTGTTTTATGTCATTGGATGAATATTTAGGTCATTTTCGTCCTCCCTACACTTAATCTTGTCCAATTAGGGTTTTTAACCAATCTTGCGCATCCAATGAGCGTTTTGTGTCATTGGATGAACATTTATGTCATTTTTGTCCTCCCTACACTTTATCTTGTCCAATTAGGGTTTTTAACCAATCTTGTGCATCCAATAGATGTTTTTGTGCCATTGGATGAACAATTAGGTCATTTTCGTCCTCCCTAGGCTAATTCTTTTTCAATTAGGGTTTTTAACCAATCTTGTGCATCCGATAGGTGTTTTGTGTCATTGGACGAACAATTAGGTCATTTTCGTCCTCTATGTGATAATTCTTGTCCAATTCGG
This sequence comes from Cicer judaicum, assembly GCA_037974835.1. Taxonomy (NCBI): domain Eukaryota; kingdom Viridiplantae; phylum Streptophyta; class Magnoliopsida; order Fabales; family Fabaceae; genus Cicer; species Cicer judaicum. The sequence goes on from JBBPBS010000377.1 coordinate 326,154, forward strand.
GATTTTAACCAATCTTGTGCATCGAATAGTTTTTTTTGTGTCATTGGATGAACATTTAGGTCATTTTCGTCCTCCCTAGGCAAATTCTTGTCCAATTAGGGTTTTTAACCAATGTCGTGCATCCAATAGGTGTTTTGTGTCATTGGATGAACATTTAGGTCATTTTCGTCTTCCCTACAATTTATCTTGTCCAATTAGGGTTTCTAACCAATCGTGTGCATCCAATTGGTGTTTTTGTGTCATTGGATGAATAAATAGGTCATTTTCGTCCTCCCTAGGCAAATTCTTGTCCAATTAAGGTTTTTAACCAATGTTGTGCATCCAATAGGTGTTTTGTGTCATTGGATGAACATTTAGGTCATTTTCGTCCTCCCTACACTTTATCTTGTCCAATTACGGTTTCAAACCAATCGTGTGCATCCAATTGGTGTTTTTGTGTCATTGGATGAACAATTAGGTCATTTTCGTCCTCCCTAGGCTAATTCTTTTCCAATTAGGGTTTTTAACCAATGTTGTGCATCCAATTGGTGTTTTTGTGTCATTGGATGAATAAATAGGTCATTTTCGTCCTCCCTACATTTAATGTTGTCCAATTAGGGTTTTTAACCAATGTTGTGCATCCAATAGGTGTTTTGTGTCATTGGATGAACATTTAGGTCATTTTCGTCCTCCCTACACTTTATCTTGTCCAATTACGGTTTCAAACCAATCGTGTGCATCCAATTGGTGTTTTTGTGTCATTGGATGAACAATTAGGTCATTTTCGTCCTCCCTAGGCTAATTCTTTTCCAATTAGGGTTTTTAACCTATGTTGTGCATCCAATTGGTGTTTTTGTGTCATTGGATGAATAAATAGGTCATTTTCGTCCTCCCTAGGCAAATTCTTGTCCAATTAAGGTTTTTAACCAATGTTGTGCATCCAATAGGTGTTTTGTGTCATTGGATGAACATTTAGGTCATTTTCGTCCTCCCTACACTTTATCTTGTCCAATTACGGTTTCAAACCAATCGTGTGCATCCAATTGGTGTTTTTGTGTCATTGGATGAACAATTAGGTCATTTTCGTCCTCCTTAGGCTAATTCTTTTCCAATTAGGGTTTTTAACCAATGTTGTGCATCCAATTGGTGTTTTTGTGTCATTGGATGAATAAATAGGTCATTTTCGTCCTCCCTACATTTAATGTTGTCCAATTAGGGTTTTTAACCAATGTTGTGCATCCAATAGGTGTTTTGTGTCATTGGATGAACATTTAGGTCATTTTCGTCCTCCCTACACTTTATCTTGTCCAATTACGGTTTCAAACCAATCGTGTGCATCCAATTGGTGTTTTTGTGTCATTGGATGAAGAATTAGGTCATTTTCGTCCTCCCTAGGCTAATTCTTTTCCAATTAGGGTTTTTAAGCATTCGTGTGCATCCAATTGGTGTTTTTGTGTCATTTGATGAACATTTAGGTCATTTTTGTCCTCGCTACACTTTATCTTGTCAAATTAGGGTTTCTAACCAATCTTGTGCATCCAATTGGTGTTTTTGTGTCATTGGACAAACAATTAGGTCATTTTCGTCCTCTATGTGATAATTCTTGTCCAATTAGGGTTTTTAACCAATCTTGTGCATCCAATAGGTTTTTTTGTATCATTGGATGAACATTTAGGTCATTTTCATCCTCCCTAGGCAAATTCTTGTCCAATTAGGTATTTTAACCAATGTTGTGCATCCAATAGGTGTTTTGTGTCATTGGATGAACATTTAGGTCATTTTCGTCCTCCCTAGGCAAATTCTTGTCCAATTAGGGTTTTTAACCAATGTTGTGCATCCAATAGGTGTTTTGTGTCATTGGATGAACATTTAGGTCATTTTCGTCCTCCCTACAATTTATCTAGTCCAATTAGGGTTTCTAACCAATCGTTTGCATCCAATTGGTGTTTTTGTGTCATTGGATGAATAAATAGGTCATTTTCGTCCTCCCTAGGCAAATTCTTGTCCAATTAAGGTTTTTAACCAATCTTGTGCATCCAATAGGTGTTTTGTGTCATTGAATGAACAATTAGGTCATTTTCGTTCTCCCTAGGCTAATTCTTGTCCAATTAGGGTTTTTAACCAATCTTGTGCATCCAATAGGTGTTTTATGTCATTGGATGAATATTTAGGTCATTTTCGTCCTCCCTACACTTAATCTTGTCCAATTAGGGTTTTTAACCAATCTTGCGCATCCAATGAGCGTTTTGTGTCATTGGATGAACATTTATGTCATTTTTGTCCTCCCTACACTTTATCTTGTCCAATTAGGGTTTTTAACCAATCTTGTGCATCCAATAGATGTTTTTGTGCCATTGGATGAACAATTAGGTCATTTTCGTCCTCCCTAGGCTAATTCTTTTTCAATTAGGGTTTTTAACCAATCTTGTGCATCCGATAGGTGTTTTGTGTCATTGGACGAACAATTAGGTCATTTTCGTCCTCTATGTGATAATTCTTGTCCAATTCGGGATTTTAACCAATCTTGTGCATCGAATAGTTTTTTTTGTGTCATTGGATGAACATTTAGGTCATTTTCGTCCTCCCTACAATTTATCTTGTCCAATTAGGGTTTCTAACCAATCGTGTGCATCCAATTGGTGTTTTTGTGTCATTGGATGAATAAATAGGTCATTTTCGTCCTCCCTAGGCAAATTCTTGTCCAATTAAGGTTTTTAACCAATGTTGTGCATCCAATAGGTGTTTTGTGTCATTGGATGAACATTTAGGTCATTTTCGTCCTCCCTACACTTTATCTTGTCCAATTACGGTTTCAAACCAATCGTGTGCATCCAATTGGTGTTTTTGTGTCATTGGATGAACAATTAGGTCATTTTCGTCCTCCTTAGGCTAATTCTTTTCCAATTAGGGTTTTTAACCAATGTTGTGCATCCAATTGGTGTTTTTGTGTCATTGGATGAATAAATAGGTCATTTTCGTCCTCCCTACATTTAATGTTGTCCAATTAGGGTTTTTAACCAATGTTGTGCATCCAATAGGTGTTTTGTGTCATTGGATGAACATTTAGGTCATTTTCGTCCTCCCTACACTTTATCTTGTCCAATTACGGTTTCAAACCAATCGTGTGCATCCAATTGGTGTTTTTGTGTCATTGGATGAACAATTAGGTCATTTTCGTCCTCCCTAGGCTAATTCTTTTCCAATTAGGGCTTTTAAGCATTCGTGTGCATCCAATTGGTGTTTTTGTGTCATTTGATGAACATTTAGGTCATTTTTGTCCTCGCTACACTTTATCTTGTCAAATTAGGGTTTCTAACCAATCTTGTGCATCCAATTGGTGTTTTTGTGTCATTGGACAAACAATTAGGTCATTTTCGTCCTCTATGTGATAATTCTTGTCCAATTAGGGTTTTTAACCAATCTTGTGCATCCAATAGGTTTTTTTGTATCATTGGATGAATATTTAGGTCATTTTCATCCTCCCTAGGCAAATTCTTGTCCAATTAGGTATTTTAACCAATGTTGTGCATCCAATAGGTGTTTTGTGTCATTGGATGAACATTTAGGTCATTTTCGTCCTCCCTAGGCAAATTCTTGTCCAATTAGGGTTTTTAACCAATGTTGTGCATCCAATAGGTGTTTTGTGTCATTGGATGAACATTTAGGTCATTTTCGTCCTCCCTACAATTTATCTAGTCCAATTAGGGTTTCTAACCAATCGTTTGCATCCAATTGGTGTTTTTGTGTCATTGGATGAATAAATAGGTCATTTTCGTCCTCCCTAGGCAAATTCTTGTCCAATTAAGGTTTTTAACCAATCTTGTGCATCCAATAGGTGTTTTGTGTCATTGAATGAACAATTAGGTCATTTTCGTCCTCCCTAGGCTAATTCTTGTCCAATTAGGGTTTTTAACCAATCTTGTGCATCCAATAGGTGTTTTATGTCATTGGATGAATATTTAGGTCATTTTCGTCCTCCCTACACTTAATCTTGTCCAACTAGGGTTTTTAACCAATCTTGCGCATCCAATGAGCGTTTTGTGTCATTGGATGAACATTTATGTCATTTTTGTCCTCCCTACACTTTATCTTGTCCAATTAGGCTTTTTAACCAATCTTGTGCATCCAATAGATGTTTTTGTGCCATTGGATGAACAATTAGGTCATTTTCGTCCTCCCTAGGCTAATTCTTTTTTAATTAGGGTTTTTAACCAATCTTGTGCATCCGATAGGTGTTTTGTGTCATTGGACGAACAATTAGGTCATTTTCGTCCTCTATGTGATAATTCTTGTCCAATTCGGGATTTTAACCAATCTTGTGCATCGAATAGTTTTTTTTGTGTCATTGGATGAACATTTAGGTCATTTTCGTCCTCCCTAGGCAAATTCTTGTCCAATTAGGGTTTTTAACCAATGTTGTGCATCCAATAGGTGTTTTGTGTCATTGGATGAACATTTAGGTCATTTTCGTCCTCCCTACAATTTATCTTGTCCAATTAGGGTTTCTAACCAATCGTGTGCATCCAATTGGTGTTTTTGTGTCATTGGATGTATAAATAGGTCATTTTCGTCCTCCCTAGGCAAATTCTTGTCCAATTAAGGTTTTTAACCAATGTTGTGCATCCAATAGGTGTTTTGTGTCATTGGATGAACATTTAGGTCATTTTCGTCCTCCCTACACTTTATCTTGTCCAATTACGGTTTCAAACCAATCGTGTGCATCCAATTGGTGTTTTTGTGTCATTGGATGAACAATTAGGTCATTTTCGTCCTCCCTAGGCTAATTCTTTTCCAATTAGGGTTTTTAACCAATCTTGTGCACCCAATAGGTGTTTTGTATCATTGGATGAACATTTAGGTCATTTTTGTCCTCGCTACACTTTATCTTGTCAAATTAGGGTTTCTAACCAATCTTGTGCATCCAATTGGTGTTTTTGTGACATTGGACGAACAATTAGGTCATTTTCGTCCTCTATGTAATAATTCTTGTCCAATTAGGGTTTTTCACCAATCTTGTGCATCCAATAGGTTTTTTTGTGTCATTGGATGAACATTTAGGTCATTTTCGTCCTCCCTAGGCAAATTCTTGTACAATTAGGTATTTTAACCAATGTTGTGCATCCAATAGGTGTTTTGTGTCATTGAATGAACATTTAGGTCATTTTCGTCCTCCCTACACTTTATCTTGTCCAATTAGGGTTTCTAACCAATCGTGTGCATCCAATTGGTGTTTTTGTATCATTGGATGAACAAATAGGTCATTTTCTTCCTCCCAAGGATAATTCATGTCCAATTAGGGTTTTTAACCAATCTTGTGCTTCAAATATGTGTTTTGTGTCATTGAATGAACATTTAGGTCATTTTCGTCCTCCCTACACTTTATCTTGTCCAATTAGGGTTTCTAACCAATCGTGTGCATCCAATTGGTGTTTTTGTGTCATTGGATGAATATTTAGGTCATTTTCGTCCTCCCTACACTTAATCTTGTCCAATTAGGGTTTTTAACTAATCTTGTGCATCCAATTGGTTTTTGTGTCATTGGATGAAAAGTTAGGTCATTTTTGTCCTCCCTACACTTTATCTTGTCCAATTAGGGTTTCTAACCAATCATGTGCATCCAATTGGTGTTTTTGTGTCATTGAATGAACATTTAGGTCATTTTCGTCCTCCCTAGGCTAATTCTAGTCCAATTAGGGTTTTTAACCAATCTAGTGCATCGAATAGGTGTTTTGTGTCATTGGATGAACATTTAGGTCATTTTTGTCCTCCCAACACTAAATCTTGTCCAATTAGGGGTTTTAACCAATCTTGTACATCCAATGGGTGTTTTTGTGTCATTGGATGAACAATTAGGTCATTTTCGTCTTCCCTAGGCTAATTCTTGTTCAATTAGGGTTTTTAACCAATCTTGTGCATCCAATAGGTGTTTTATGTCATTGGATGAATATTTAGGTCATTTTCGTCCTCCCTACACTTAATCTTGTCCAATTAGGGTTTTTAACCAATCTTGTGCATCCAATAGGCGTTTTGTGTCATTGGATGAACATTTAGGTCATTTTTGTCCTCCCTACACTTTATCTTGTCCAATTAGGGTTTTTAACCAATCTTGTGCATCCAATAGGTGTTTTTGTGCCATTGGATGAACAATTTGGTCATTTTCGTCCTCCCTAGGCTAATTCTTGTCCAATTAGGGTTTTTAACCAATCTTGTGCATCCAATAGGTGTTTTGTGTCATTGGATGAACATTTAGGTCATTTTCGTCGTCGCTACACTTTATCTTGTCAAATTAGGGTTTCTTACCAATCTTGTGCATCCAATTGGTGTTTTTGTGTCATTGGACGAACAATTAGGTCATTTTCGTCCTCTATGGGATAATTCTTCTCCAATTAGGGTTTTTAACCAATCTTGTGCATCCAATAGGTGTTTTGTGTCATTGGATGAACATTTAGGTCATTTTCGTCCTCGCTACACTTTATCTTGTCAAATTAGGGTTTCTAACCAATCTTGTGCATCCAATTGGTGTTTTTGTGTCATTGGACGAACAATTAGGTCATTTTCGTCCTCTATGGGATAATTCTTGTCAAATTAGGGTTTTTAACCAATCTTGTGCATCCAATAGGTGTTTTGTGTCATTGGATGAACATTTAGGTCATTTTCGTCCTCCCTAGGCTAATTCTTGTCAAATTAGGGTTTTTAACCAATCTTGTGCATCCAATAGGTGTTTTGCGTCATTGGTTGAATATTTAGGTCATTTTCGTCCTCCCTACACTCAATCTTGTCCAATTAGGGTTTTTAACCAATCTTGTGCATCCAATACGTGTTTTGTGTCATTGTGTGAACATTTAGGTCATTTTCGTCCTCCCTAGACAAATTCTTGTCCAATTAGGGTTTTTAACCAATCTTGTGCATCCAATAGGTGTTTTTGTGTCATTGGATGAACATTTAGGTCATTTTCGTCCTCCCTATACTTTATCTTTTGCAATTAGGGTTTTTAACCAAACTTGTGCATCCAAATTGGTGTTTTTTTGTCATTGGATGAACAATTAGGTCATTTTCGTCCTCCCTAGGCTAATTCTTGTCAAATTAGGGTTTTTAACCAATCTTGTGCATCCAATAGGTGTTTTGTGTCATTGAATGAACATTTACGTCATTTTCGTCCTCCTTAGGATAATTCTTGTCCAATTAGGGTTTTTAACCAATCTTGTGCATCCAATTGGTGTTTTTGTGTCATTGGATAAACAATTTGGTCATTTTCGTCCTCCCTAGGCTAATTCTTGTAAAATTAGGGTTTTTAACCAATCTTGTACATCCAATGGGTGTTTTTGTGTCATTGGATGAAAATTAGGTCATTTTCGTCCTACCTAGGCTAATTCTTGTCCGATTAGGGTTTTTAACCAATCTTGTGCATCCAATAGGTGTTTTATGTCATTGGATGAATATTTAGGTCATTTTCGTCCTCCCTACACTTAATCTTGTCCAATTAGGGTTTTTAACCAATCTTGTGCATCCAATAGGTGTTTTTGTGTCATTGGATGAACAATTCGGTCATTTTTGTCCTCCTTAGGATAATTCTTGTCCAATTAGGGTTTTTAACCAATCTTGTGCATCCAATTGGTGTTTTTGTGTCAGTGGATGAACAATTAGGTCATTTTCGTCCTCCCTAGGCTAATTCTTGTCAAATTAGGGTTTTTAACCAATCTTTTGCATCCAATAGGTGTTTTGCGTCATTGGTTGAATATTTAGGTCATTTTCGTCCTCCCTACACTCAATCTTGTCCAATTAGGGTTTTTAACCAATCTTGTGCATCCAATAGGTGTTTTCTGTCATTGGATGAACATTTAGGTCATTTTCATCCACCCTACACTTTATCTTGTCCATTTAGGGTTTCTAACCAATCGTGTGCATCCAATTGGTGTTTTTTTGTCATTGGACGAACAATTTGGTCATTTTTGTCCTCCCTAGGATAATTCATGTCCAATTAGGATTTTTAACCAATCTTGTGGATCCAATAGGTGTTTTGTGTCATTGAATGCACATTTAGGTCATTTTCGTCCTCCATAGGCAAATTCTTGTCCAATTAGGGTTTTTGACCAATCTTGTGCATCCAATAGGTGTTTTTGTGTCATTGGATGAACATTTAGGTCATTTTCGTCCTCCATAAACTTTATCCTTTCCAATTAGGATTTTTAACCAAACTTGTGCATCCAATAGGTGTTTTTGTGTCATTGGATGAACAATTAGGTCATTTTCGTCCTCCCTAGGCTAATTCTTGTCAAATTAGGGTTTTTAACCAATCTTGTGCATCCAATAGGTGTTTTGTGTCATTGAATGAACATTTACGTCATTTTCGTCCTCCTTAGGATAATTCTTGTCCAATTAGGGTTTTTAACCAATCTTGTGCATCCAATTGGTGTTTTTGTGTCATTGGATAAACAATTTGGTCATTTTCGTCCTCCCTAGGCTAATTCTTGTAAAATTAGGGTTTTTAACCAATCTTGTACATCCAGTGGGTGTTTTTGTGTCATTGGATGAACAATTAGGTCATTTTCGTCCTACCTAGGCTAATTCTTGTCCAATTAGGGTTTTTAACCAATCTTGTGCATCCAATAGGTGTTTTATGTCATTGGATGAATATTTAGGTCATTTTCGTCCTCCCTACACTTAATCTTGTCCAATTAGGGTTTTTAACCAATCTTGTGCATCCAATAGGTGTTTTTGTGTCATTGGATGAACAATTCGGTCATTTTTGTCCTCCTTAGGATAATTCTTGTCCAATTAGGGTTTTTAACCAATCTTGTGCATCCAATTGGTGTTTTTGTGTCATTGGATGAACAATTAGGTCATTTTCGTCCTCCCTAGGCTAATTCTTGTCCAATTAGGGTTTTTAACCAATCTTGTGCATCCAATAGGTGTTTTTGTGTCATTGGATGAACATTTAGGTCATTTTCGTCCTCCCTACACTTTATCTTTTCCAATTAGGGTTTTTGACCAATCTTGTGCATCCAATAGGTGTTTTTGTGTCATTGGATGAACATTTAGGTCATTTTCGTCCTCCCTAAACTTTATCTTTTCCAATTAGGATTTTTAACCAAACTTGTGCATCCAATAGGTGCTTTTGTGTCATTGGATGAACAACTAGGTCATTTTCGTCCTCCTTAGGATAATTCTTGTCCAATTAGGGTTTTTAACCAATCTTGTGCATCCAATTGGTGTTTTTGTGTCATTGGATGAACAATTAGGTCATTTTCGTCCTCCCTAGGCTAATTCTTGTCAAATTAGGGTTTTTAACCAATCTTGTGCATCCAATAGGTGTTTTGCGTCATTGG
>JBBPBS010000377.1:343541-361468 GCA_037974835.1 Cicer judaicum
ATCTTTTCCAATTAAGGTTTTTAACCAAACTTGTGCATCCAATAGGTGTTTTTGTGTCATTGGATGAACAACTAGGTCATTTTCGTCCTCCTTAGGATAATTCTTGTCCAATTAGGGTTTTTAACCAATCTTGTGCATCCAATTGGTGTTTTTGTGTCATATGATGAACAATTAGGTCATTTTTGTCCTCCCTAGGCTAATTCTTGTCAAATTAGGGTTTTTAACCAATCTTGTGCATCCAATAGGTGTTTTGCGTCATTGGTTGAATATTTAGGTCATTTTCGTCCTCCCTACACTCAATCTTGTCCAAGTAGGGTTTTTAACCAATCTTGTGCCTCCAATAGGTGTTTTTGTGTCATTGGATGAACATTTAGGTCATTTTCATCCTCCCTAGGCTAATTCTTGTCCAATTAGGGTTTTTAACCAAACTTGTGCATCCAATAGGTGTTTTGTGTCATTGGATGAACATTTAGGTCCTTTTTGTCCACCCAACACTTTATCTTGTCCAATTAGGGTTTTTAACCAATCTTGTACATCCAATGGGTGTTTTTGTGTCATTGGATGAACAATTAGGTCTTTTTCGTCCTCCCTAGGCTAATTCTTCTCCAATTAGGGTTTTTAACCGATCTTGTGCATCCAATAGGTGTTTTTGTGTCATTGGATGAACAATTAGGTCATTTTCGTCTTCCATAAGCTAATTCTTGTCCAATTAGGGTTTTTAACCAATCTTGTGCATCCAATAGGTGTTTTTGTGTCATTGGATGAACATTTAGGTCATTTTCGTCCTCCCTACACTTTATCTTTTCCAATTAGGGTTTTTAACCAAACTTGTGCATCCAATGGGTTATTTTGTGTCATTGGATGAACAATTAGGTCATTTTCGTCCTCCTTAGGATAATTCTTGTCCAATTAGGGTTTTTAACCAATCTTGTGCATCCAATTGGTGTTTTTGTGTCATTGGATGAACAATTAGGTCATTTTCGTCCTCCATAGGCTAATTCTTGTCCAATTAGGGATTTTAACCAATCTTGTGCATCCAATAGGTGTTTTATGTCATTGGATGAATATTTAGGTCATTTTCGTCCTCCCTACACTTAATCTTGTCCAATTAGGGTTTTTAACCGATCTTGTGCATCCAATAGATGTTTTTGTGTCATTGAATGAACAATTAGGTCATTTTCGTCCTCCATAGGCTAATTCTTGTCCAATTAGGGTTTTTAACCAATCTAGTGTATCCAATAGGTGTTTTGTGTCGTTGGATGAACATTTAGGTCCTTTTCGTCCTCCCTTCACTTAATCTTGTCCAATTAGGGTTTCTAACCAATCTTGTGCATCCAATAGGTATTTTTGTGTCATTGGATGAACATTTAGGTCATTTTCATCCTCCCTAGGCTAATTCTTGTCCAATTAGGGTTTTTAACCAAACTTGTGCATCCAATAGGTGTTTTGTGTCATTGGATGAACATTTAGGTCCTTTTTGTCCACCCAACACTTTATCTTGTCCAATTAGGGTTTTTAACCAATCTTGTACATCCAATGGGTGTTTTTGTGTCATTGGATGAACAATTAGGTCATTTTCGTCCTCCTTAGGATAATTCTTGTCCAATTAGGGTTTTTAACCGATCTTGTGCATCCAATAGGTGTTTTTGTGTCATTGGATGAACAATTAGGTCATTTTCGTCCTCCATAGGCTAATTCTTGTCCAATTAGGGATTTTAACCAATCTTGTGCATCCAATAGGTGTTTTATGTCATTGGATGAATATTTAGGTCATTTTCGTCCTCCCTACACTTAATCTTGTCCAATTAGGGTTTTTAACCGATCTTGTGCATCCAATAGGTGTTTTGTGTCATTGGATGAACATTTAGGTCATTTTCGTCCTCCCTAGGCTAATTCTTGTCCAATTAGGGTTTTTAACCAATCTTGTGCATCCAATAGGTGTTTTATGTCATTGGATGAATATTTAGGTCATTTTCGTCCTCCCTACACTTAATCTTGTCCAATTAGGGTTTTTAACTAATCTTGTGCATCCAATAGTGGTTTTGTATCATTGGATGAAAATTTAGGTCATTTTCGTCCTCCCTACACTTTATCTTGTCCAATTAGGGTTTCTAACGAATCGTGTGCATCCAATTGGTGTTTTTGTGTCATTGGATGAACAAATAGGTCATTTTCTTCCTCCCTAAACTTAATCTTGTCCAATTAGGGTTTTTAACCAATCTTGTGCATCCAATAGGTGTTTTGTGTCATTGAATGAACATTTAGGTCATTTTCATCCTCCCTAGGCTAACTCTTGTCAAATTAGGGTTTTTAACCAATCTTGTGCATCCAATAGGTGTTTATGTCATTGGATGAACATTTAGGTCCTTTCTGTCCTCCCAACACTTTATCTTGTCCAATTAGGGTTTTTAACCAATCTTGTACATCCAATAGGTGTTTTTGTGTCATTGGATGAACAATTAGGTCATTTTCGTCCTCCCTAGGCTAATTCTTGTCCAATTAGGGTTTTTAACCAATCTTGTGCATCCAATAGGTGTTTTATGTCATTGGATGAATATTTAGGTCATTTTCGTCCTCCCTACACTTAATCTTGTCCAATTAGGGTTTTTAACCAATCTTGTGCATCCAATAGGTGTTTTATGTCATTGGATGAATATTTAGGTCATTTTCGTCCTCCATACACCTATTCTTGTCCAGTTAGGGTTTTTAACCAATCTTGTGCATCCAATAGGTGTTTTGTGTCATTGTGTGAACATTTAGGTCATTTTCGTCCTCCCTACACTTTATCTTGTCCAATTAGGGTTTCTAACCAATCGTGTGCATCCAATTGGTGTTTTTGTGTCATTGGATGAACAATTAGGTCATTTTCGTCGTCCCTAGGATAATTCATTTTCGTTGTCCAATTAGGGTTTTTAACCAATCTTGTGCATCCAATAGGTGTTTTGTGTCATTGGAAGAACATTTAGGTCATTTTCGTCCTCCCTAGAAAAATTCATTTCCAATTAGGGTTTTTAACCAAACTTGTGCATCGAATAGGTGTTTTATGTCATTGGATGAATATTTAGGTCATTTTCGTCCTCCCTACACCTATTCTTGTCCAGTTAGGGTTTTTAACCAATCTTGTGCATCCAATAGGTGTTTTGTGTCATTGTGTGAACATTTAGGTCATTTTCGTCCTCCCTAGACAAATTCTTGTCCAATTAGGGTTTTTAACCAATCTTGTGCATCCAATAGGTGTTTTATGTCATTGGATGAATATTTAGGTCATTTTCGTCCTCCCTACACTTAATCTTGTCCAATTAGGGTTTTTAACCAATCTTGTGCATCCAATAGGTGTTTTGTGTCATTGGATGAACATTTAGGTCATTTTCGTCCTCCCTAGGCTAATTCTTGTCCAATTAGGGTTTTTAACCAATCTTGTGCATCCAATAGGTGTTTTGTGTCATTGGATGAACATTTAGGTCCTTTTTGTCCTCCCAACACTTTATCTTGTCCAATTAGAGTTTTTAACCAATCTTGTACATCCAATGGGTGTTTTTGTGTCATTGGATGAACAATTAGGTCATTTTCGTCCTCCCTATGCTAATTCTTGTCCAATTAGGGTTTTTAACCAATCTTGTGCATCCAATAGGTGTTTTATGTTATTGGATGAATATTTAGGTCATTTTCGTCCTCCCTACACTTAATCTTGTCCAATTAGGGTTTTTAACCGATCTTGTGCATCCAATAGGTGTTTTTGTGTCATTGGATGAACAATTAGGGCATTTTCGTCTTCCATAGGCTAATTCTTGGCCAATTAGGGTTTTTAACCAATCTTGTGTATCCAATAGGTGTTTTGTGTCGTTGGATGAACATTTAGGTCCTTTTCGTCCTCCCTACACTTAATCTTGTCCAATTAGGGTTTATAACCAATCTTGTGCATCCAATAGGTGTTTTTGTGTCATTGGATGAACATTTAGGTCATTTTTGTCCTCCCTAGGCTAATTCTTGTCCAATTAGGGTTTTTAACCAATCTTGTGCATCCAATAGGTGTTTTATGTCATTGGATGAATATTTAGGTCATTTTCGTCCTCCCTACACTTAATCTTGTCCAATTAGGGTTTTTAACCGATCTTGTGCATCCAATAGGTGTTTTTGTGTCATTGGATGAACAATTAGGTCATTTTCGTCCTCCATAGGCTAATTCTTGTCCAATTAGGGATTTTAACCAATCTTGTGCATCCAATAGGTGTTTTATGTCATTGGATGAATATTTAGGTCATTTTCGTCCTCCCTACACTTAATCTTGTCCAATTAGGGTTTTTAACCGATCTTGTGCATCCAATAGATGTTTTTGTGTCATTGAATGAACAATTAGGTCATTTTCGTCCTCCATAGGCTAATTCTTGTCCAATTAGGGTTTTTAACCAATCTAGTGTATCCAATAGGTGTTTTGTGTCGTTGGATGAACATTTAGGTCCTTTTCGTCCTCCCTTCACTTAATCTTTTCCAATTAAGGTTTTTAACCAAACTTGTGCATCCAATAGGTGTTTTTGTGTCATTGGATGAACAACTAGGTCATTTTCGTCCTCCTTAGGATAATTCTTGTCCAATTAGGGTTTTTAACCAATCTTGTGCATCCAATTGGTGTTTTTGTGTCATATGATGAACAATTAGGTCATTTTTGTCCTCCCTAGGCTAATTCTTGTCAAATTAGGGTTTTTAACCAATCTTGTGCATCCAATAGGTGTTTTGCGTCATTGGTTGAATATTTAGGTCATTTTCGTCCTCCCTACACTCAATCTTGTCCAAGTAGGGTTTTTAACCAATCTTGTGCCTCCAATAGGTGTTTTTGTGTCATTGGATGAACATTTAGGTCATTTTCATCCTCCCTAGGCTAATTCTTGTCCAATTAGGGTTTTTAACCAAACTTGTGCATCCAATAGGTGTTTTGTGTCATTGGATGAACATTTAGGTCCTTTTTGTCCACCCAACACTTTATCTTGTCCAATTAGGGTTTTTAACCAATCTTGTACATCCAATGGGTGTTTTTGTGTCATTGGATGAACAATTAGGTCTTTTTCGTCCTCCCTAGGCTAATTCTTCTCCAATTAGGGTTTTTAACCGATCTTGTGCATCCAATAGGTGTTTTTGTGTCATTGGATGAACAATTAGGTCATTTTCGTCTTCCATAAGCTAATTCTTGTCCAATTAGGGTTTTTAACCAATCTTGTGCATCCAATAGGTGTTTTTGTGTCATTGGATGAACATTTAGGTCATTTTCGTCCTCCCTACACTTTATCTTTTCCAATTAGGGTTTTTAACCAAACTTGTGCATCCAATGGGTTATTTTGTGTCATTGGATGAACAATTAGGTCATTTTCGTCCTCCTTAGGATAATTCTTGTCCAATTAGGGTTTTTAACCAATCTTGTGCATCCAATTGGTGTTTTTGTGTCATTGGATGAACAATTAGGTCATTTTCGTCCTCCATAGGCTAATTCTTGTCCAATTAGGGATTTTAACCAATCTTGTGCATCCAATAGGTGTTTTATGTCATTGGATGAATATTTAGGTCATTTTCGTCCTCCCTACACTTAATCTTGTCCAATTAGGGTTTTTAACCGATCTTGTGCATCCAATAGATGTTTTTGTGTCATTGAATGAACAATTAGGTCATTTTCGTCCTCCATAGGCTAATTCTTGTCCAATTAGGGTTTTTAACCAATCTAGTGTATCCAATAGGTGTTTTGTGTCGTTGGATGAACATTTAGGTCCTTTTCGTCCTCCCTTCACTTAATCTTGTCCAATTAGGGTTTCTAACCAATCTTGTGCATCCAATAGGTATTTTTGTGTCATTGGATGAACATTTAGGTCATTTTCATCCTCCCTAGGCTAATTCTTGTCCAATTAGGGTTTTTAACCAAACTTGTGCATCCAATAGGTGTTTTGTGTCATTGGATAAACATTTAGGTCCTTTTTGTCCACCCAACACTTTATCTTGTCCAATTAGGGTTTTTAACCAATCTTGTACATCCAATGGGTGTTTTTGTGTCATTGGATGAACAATTAGGTCTTTTTCGTCCTCCCTAGGCTAATTCTTCTCCAATTAGGGTTTTTAACCAATCTTGTGCATCCAATAGGTGTTTTTGTGTCATTGGATGAACATTTAGGTCATTTTCGTCCTCCCTACACTTTATCTTTTCCAATTAGGGTTTTTAACCAAACTTGTGCATCCAATGGGTTATTTTGTGTCATTGGATGAACAATTAGGTCATTTTCGTCCTCCTTAGGATAATTCTTGTCCAATTAGGGTTTTTAACCGATCTTGTGCATCCAATAGGTGTTTTTGTGTCATTGGATGAACAATTAGGTCATTTTCGTCCTCCATAGGCTAATTCTTGTCCAATTAGGGATTTTAACCAATCTTGTGCATCCAATAGGTGTTTTATGTCATTGGATGAATATTTAGGTCATTTTCGTCCTCCCTACACTTAATCTTGTCCAATTAGGGTTTTTAACCGATCTTGTGCATCCAATAGATGTTTTTGTGTCATTGAATGAACAATTAGGTCATTTTCGTCCTCAATAGGCTAATTCTTGTCCAATTAGGGTGTTTAACCAATCTAGTGTATCCAATAGGTGTTTTGTGTCGTTGGATGAACATTTAGGTCCTTTTCGTCCTCCCTTCACTTAATCTTGTCCAATTAGGGTTTCTAACTAATCTTGTGCATCCAATAGGTGTTTTGTGTCATTGGATGAATATTTAGGTCATTTTCGTCCTCCCTACACTTTATCTTGTCCAATTAGGGTTTTTAACCAATCTTGTGCATCCAATACGTGTATTTGTGTCATTGGATGAACATTTAGGTCATTTTCTTCCTCCCAAGGCTAATTCTTGTCCAATTAGGGTTTTTAACCAATCTTGTGCATCCAATAGGTGTTTTGTGTCATCGGATGAACATTTAGGTTATTTTGGTCCTCCCTACACTTAATCTTGTCCAATTAGGGTGTTTAACCAATCTTGTGCATCCAATAGGTCTTTTCGTGTCATAGGATGAATATTTAGGTCATTTTCGTCCTCCCTCCACTTAATGTTGTCCAATTAGGGTTTTTAACCAATCTTGTGCATCCAATGGGTGTTTTTGTGTTTTTGGATGAACAATTAGGTCATTTTCGTCCTCCCTAGGCTAAATCTTGTCCAATTAGGGTTTTTATCCAATCTTGTCCATCCAATAGGTGTTTTGTGTCATTGGATGAACATTTAGGTAATTTTCGTCCTCCCTAGACTGAATCTTGTCCAATTAGGGTTTCTAACCAATCTTGTGCATCCAATAGGTGTTTTATGTTATTGGATGAATATTTAGGTCATTTTCGTCCTCCCTACACTTAATCTTGTCCAATTAGGGTTTTTAACCGATCTTGTGCATCCAATAGGTGTTTTTGTGTCATTGGATGAACAATTAGGGCATTTTCGTCTTCCATAGGCTAATTCTTGGCCAATTAGGGTTTTTAACCAATCTTGTGTATCCAATAGGTGTTTTGTGTCGTTGGATGAACATTTAGGTCCTTTTCGTCCTCCCTACACTTAATCTTGTCCAATTAGGGTTTATAACCAATCTTGTGCATCCAATAGGTGTTTTTGTGTCATTGGATGAACATTTAGGTCATTTTTGTCCTCCCTAGGCTAATTCTTGTCCAATTAGGGTTTTTAACCAATCTTGTGCATCCAATAGGTGTTTTATGTCATTGGATGAATATTTAGGTCATTTTCGTCCTCCCTACACTTAATCTTGTCCAATTAGGGTTTTTAACCGATCTTGTGCATCCAATAGGTGTTTTTGTGTCATTAGATGAACAATTAGGTCATTTTCGTCCTCCATAGGCTAATTCTTGTCCAATTAGGGATTTTAACCAATCTTGTGCATCCAATAGGTGTTTTATGTCATTGGATGAATATTTAGGTCATTTTCGTCCTCCCTACACTTAATCTTGTCCAATTAGGGTTTTTAACCGATCTTGTGCATCCAATAGATGTTTTTGTGTCATTGAATGAACAATTAGGTCATTTTCGTCCTCCATAGGCTAATTCTTGTCCAATTAGGGTTTTTAACCAATCTAGTGTATCCAATAGGTGTTTTGTGTCGTTGGATGAACATTTAGGTCCTTTTCGTCCTCCCTTCACTTAATCTTGTCCAATTAGGGTTTCTAACTAATCTTGTGCATCCAATAGGTGTTTTGGGTCATTGGATGAATATTTAGGTCATTTTCGTCCTCCCTACACTTTATCTTGTCCAATTAGGGTTTTTAACCAATCTTGTGCATCCAATACGTGTATTTGTGTCATTGGATGAACATTTAGGTCATTTTCGTCCTCCCAAGGCTAATTCTTGTCCAATTAGGGTTTTTAACCAATCTTGTGCATCCAATAGGTGTTTTATGTCATTGGATGAATATTTAGGTCATTTTCGTCCTCCCTACACTTAATCTTGTCCAATTAGGGTTTTTAACCGATCTTGTGCATCCAATAGATGTTTTTGTGTCATTGAATGAACAATTAGGTCATTTTCGTCCTCCATAGGCTAATTCTTGTCCAATTAGGGTTTTTAACCAATCTAGTGTATCCAATAGGTGTTTTGTGTCGTTGGATGAACATTTAGGTCCTTTTCGTCCTCCCTTCACTTAATCTTGTCCAATTAGGGTTTCTAACCAATCTTGTGCATCCAATAGGTATTTTTGTGTCATTGGATGAACATTTAGGTCATTTTCATCCTCCCTAGGCTAATTCTTGTCCAATTAGGGTTTTTAACCAAACTTGTGCATCCAATAGGTGTTTTGTGTCATTGGATGAACATTTAGGTCCTTTTTGTCCACCCAACACTTTATCTTGTCCAATTAGGGTTTTTAACCAATCTTGTACATCCAATGGGTGTTTTTGTGTCATTGGATGAACAATTAGGTCATTTTCGTCCTCCTTAGGATAATTCTTGTCCAATTAGGGTTTTTAACCGATCTTGTGCATCCAATAGGTGTTTTTGTGTCATTGGATGAACAATTAGGTCATTTTCGTCCTCCATAGGCTAATTCTTGTCCAATTAGGGATTTTAACCAATCTTGTGCATCCAATAGGTGTTTTATGTCATTGGATGAATATTTAGGTCATTTTCGTCCTCCCTACACTTAATCTTGTCCAATTAGGGTTTTTAACCGATCTTGTGCATCCAATAGGTGTTTTTGTGTCATTGGATGAACAATTAGGTCATTTTCGTCCTCCATAGGCTAATTCTTGTCCAATTAGGGTTTTTAACCAATCTTGTGCATCCAATAGGTGTTTTATGTCATTGGATGAATATTTAAGTCATTTTCGTCCTCCTTACACTTAATCTTGTCCAATTAGGGTTTTTAACCGATCTTGTGCATCCAATAGATGTTTTTGTGTCATTGAATGAACAATTAGGTCATTTTCGTCCTCCCTAGGCTAATTCTTATCCAATTAGGGTTTTTAACCAAACTTGTGCATCCAATAGGTGTTTTATGTCATTGGATGAATATTTAGGTCATTTTCGTCCTCCCTACACTTAATCTTGTCCAATTAGGGTTTTTAACCGATCTTGTGCATCCAATAGGTGTTTTTGTGTCATTGGATGAACAATTAGGTCATTTTCGTCTTCCATAGGCTAATTCTTGTCCAATTAGGGTTTTTAACCAATCTTGTGCATCCAATAGGTGTTTTGTGTCGTTGGATGAATATTTAAGTCATTTTCGTCCTCCCTACACTTAATCTTGTCCAATTAGGGTTTTTAACCGATCTTGTGCATCCAATAGGTGTTTTTGTGTCATTGGATGAACATTTAGGTCATTTTCGTCCTCCCTACACTTTATCTTTTCCAATTAGGGTTTTTAACCAAACTTGTGCATCCAATGGGTGTTTTTGTGTCATTGGATGAACAATTAGGTCATTTTCGTCCTCCTTAGGATATTTCTTGTCCAATTAGGGTTTTTAACCAATCTTGTGCATCCAATTGGTGTTTTTGTGTCATTGGATGAACATTTAGGTCATTGTCGTCCTCCCTAGGGTAATTCTTGTCCAATTAGGGTTTTTAACCAATCTTGTGCATCCAATAGGTGTTTTATGTCATTGGATGAATATTTAAGTCATTTTCGTCCTCCCTACACTTAATCTTGTCCAATTAGGGTTTTTAACCGATCTTGTGAACCCAATAGGTGTTTTTGTGTCATTGGATGAACAATTAGGTCATTTTCGTCTTCCATAGGCTAATTCTTGTCCAATTAGGGTTTTTAACCAATCTTGTGTATCCAATAGGTGTTTTGTGTCGTTGGATGAACATTTAGGTCCTTTTCGTCCTCCCTTCACTTAATCTTGTCCAATTAGGGTTTCTAACCAATCTTGTGCATCCAATAGGTGTTTTTGTGTCATTGGATGAACATTTAGGTCATTTTCATCCTCCCTAGGCTAATTCTTGTCCAATTAGGGTTTTTAACCAAACTTGTGCATCCAATAGGTGTTTTGTGTCATTGGATGAACATTTAGGTCCTTTTTGTCCACCCAACACTTTATCTTGTCCAATTAGGGTTTTTAACCAATCTTGTACATCCAATGGGTGTTTTTGTGTCATTGGATGAACAATTAGGTCTTTTTCGTCCTCCCTAGGCTAATTCTTCTCCAATTAGGGTTTTTAACCAATCTTGTGCATCCAATAGGTGTTTTTGTGTCATTGGATGAACATTTAGGTCATTTTCGTCCTCCCTACACTTTATCTTTTCCAATTAGGGTTTTTAACCAAACTTGTGCATCCAATGGGTTATTTTGTGTCATTGGATGAACAATTAGGTCATTTTCGTCCTCCTTAGGATAATTCTTGTCCAATTAGGGTTTTTAACCGATCTTGTGCATCCAATAGGTGTTTTTGTGTCATTGGATGAACAATTAGGTCATTTTCGTCCTCCATAGGCTAATTCTTGTCCAATTAGGGTTTTTAACCAATCTTGTGCATCCAATAGGTGTTTTGTGTCATTGGATGAACATTTAGGTCCTTTTTGTCCACCCAACACTTTATCTTGTCCAATTAGGGTTTTTAACCGATCTTGTACATCCAATGGGTGTTTTTGTGTCATTGGATGAACAATTAGGTCATTTTCGTCCTCCCTAGGCTAATTCTTGTCCAATTAGGGTTTTTAGCCAATCTTGTGCATCCAATAGGTGTTTTTGTGTCATTGGATGAACATTTAGGTCATTTTCGTCCACCCTACACTTTATCTTTTCCAATTAGGGTTTTTAACCAAACTTGTGCGTCCAATAGATGTTTTTGTGTCATTGAATGAACAATTAGGTCATTTTCGTCCTCCATAGGCTAATTCTTGTCCAATTAGGGTTTTTAACCAATCTTGTGTATCCAATAGGTTTTTCGTGTCGTTGGATGAACATGTAGGTCCTTTTCGTCCTCCCTTCACTTAATCTTGTCCAATTAGGGTTTCTAACTAATCTTGTGCATCCAATAGGTGTTTTGTGTCATTGGATGAATATTTTGGTCATTTTCGTCCTCCCTACACTTTATCTTGTCCAATTAGGGTTTTTAACCAATCTTGTGCATCCAATACGTGTATTTATGTCATTGGATGAACATTTAGGTCATTTTCGTCCTCCCAAGGCTAATTCTTGTCCAATTAGGGTTTTTAACCAATCTTGTGCATCCAATAGGTGTTTTGTGTCATTGGATGAACATTTAGGTCATTTTGGTCCTCCCTACACTTAATCTTGTCCAATTAGGGTGTTTAACCAATCTTGTGCATCCAATAGGTCTTTTCGTGTTATAGGATGAATATTTAGGTCATTTTCGTCCTCCCTACACTTAATGTTATCCAATTAGGGTTTTTAACCAATCTTGTGCATCCAATGGGTGTTTTTGTGTTATTGGATGAACAATTAGGTCATTTTCATCCTCCCTAGGCTAATTCTTGTCCAATTAGGGTTTTTATCCAATCTTGTCCATCCAATAGGTGTTTTGTGTCATTGGATGAACATTTAGGTAATTTTCGTCCTCCCTAGACTGAATCTAGTCCAATTAGGGTTTCTAACCAATCTTGTGCATCCAATAGGTGTTTTATGTCATTGGATGAATATTTAGGTCATTTTCGTCCTCCCTACACTTAATCTTGTCCAATTAGCGTTTTTAACCGATCTTGTGCATCCAATAGGTGTTTTTGTGTCATTGGATGAAAAATTAGGTCATTTTCGTCTTCCAAAGGCTAATTCTTGTCCAATTAGGGTTTTTAACCAATCTTGTGTATCCAATAGGTGTTTTGTGTCGTTGGATGAACATTTAGGTCCTTTTCGTCCTCCCTACACTTAATCTTGTCCAATTAGGGTTTCTAACCAATCTTGTGCATCCAATAGGTGTTTTTGTGTCATTGGATAAACATTTAGGTCATTTTCGTCCTCCCTAGGCTAATTCTTGTCCAATTATGGTTTTTAACCAATCTTTTGCATCCAATAGGTCTTTTATGTCATTGGATGAATATTTAGGTCATTTTCGTCCTCCCTACACTTAATCTTGTCCAATTCGGGTTTTTAACCGATCTTGTGCATCCAATAGGTGTTTTTGTGTCATTGGATGAACAATTAGGTCATTTTCGTCTTCCATAGGCTAATTCTTGTCCAATTAGGGTTTTTAACCAATCTTGTGTATCCAATAGGTGTTTTGTGTCGTTGGATGAACATTTAGGTCCTTTTCGTCCTCCCTACACTTAATCTTGTCCAATTAGGGTTTCTAACCAATCTTGTGCATCCAATAGGTGTTTTTGTGTCATTGGATGAACATTTAGGTCATTTTCGTCCTCCCTAGGCTAATTCTTGTCCAATTAGGGTTTTTAACCAATCTTGTGCATCCAATAGGTCTTTTATGTCATTGGATGAATATTTAGGTCATTTTCGTCCTCCCTACACTTAATCTTGTCCAATTAGGGTTTTTAACCGATCTTGTGATAGGTGTTTTTGTGTCATTGGATGAACAATTAGGTCATTTTCGTCCTCCATAGGCTAATTCTTGTCCAATTAGGGTTTTTAACCAATCTTGTGCATCCAATAGGTGTTTTATGTCATTGGATGAATATTTAAGTCATTTTCGTCCTCCCTACACTTAATCTTGTCCAATTAGGGATTTTAACCGATCTTGTGCATCCAATAGATGTTTTTGTGTCATTGAATGAACAATTAGGTCATTTTCGTCCTCCATATTCTAATTCTTGTCCAATTAGGGTTTTTAAACAATCTTGTGTATCCAATAGGTGTTTTGTGTCGTTGGATGAACATTTAGGTCCTTTTCGTCCTCCCTACACTTAATCTTGTCCAATTAGGGTTTCTAACCAATCTTGTGCATCCAATAGGTGTTTTGTGTCATTGGATGAATATTTAGGTCATTTTCGTCCTCCCTACACTTTATCTTGTCCAATTAGGGTTTTTAACCAATCTTGTGCATCCAATACGTGTATTTGTGTCATTGGATGAACATTTAGGTCATTTCGTCCTCCCAAGGCTAATTCTTGTCCAATTAGGGTTTTTAACCAATCTTGTGCATCCAATAGGTGTTTTTGTGTCATTGGATGGACATTTAGGTCATTTTCGTCCTCCCTAGGCTAATTCTTGTCCAATTAGGGTTTTTAACCAATCTTGTGCATCCAATAGGTGTTTTATGTCATTGGATGAATATTTAGGTCATTTTCGTCCTCCCTACACTTAATCTTGTCCAATTAGGGTTTTAAACCAATTTTGTGCATCCAATAGAGGTTTTTGTGTCATTGAATGAACAATTAGGTCATTTTCGTCCTCCATAGGCTAATTCTTGTCCAATTAGGGTTTTTAACCAATCTTGTGTATCCAATAGGTGTTTTGTGTCGTTGGATGAACATTTAGGTCCTTTTCGTCCTCCCTTCACTTAATCTTGTCCAATTAGGGTTTCTAACCAATCTTGTGCATCCAATAGGTGTTTTGTGTCATTGGATGAATATTTAGGTCATTTTCGTCCTCCCTACATTTTATCTTGTCCAATTAGGGTTTTTAACCAATCTTGTGCATCCAATACGTGTATTTGGGTCATTGGAAGAACATTTAGGTCATTTTCGTCTTCCATAGGCTAATTCTTGTCCAATTAGGGTTTTTAACCAATCTTGTGCATCCAATAGGTGTTTTGTGTCATTGGATGAACAATTAGGTCATTTTCATCCTCGCTAGGCTAAGTCTTGTCCAATTAGGGTTTTTAACCAATCTTTTGCGTCCAATAGGTGTTTTATGTCATTGGATGAATATTTAGGTCATTTTCGTCCTCCCTACACTCAATCTTGTCCAATTAGGGTTTTTAACCAATCTTGTGCATCCAATAGGTGTTTTGTGTCATTGGATGAACATTTAGGTCATTTTTGTGTCATTTTGGTCCTCCCTAAACTTAATCTTGTCCAATTAGGGTGTTTAACCAATCTTGTGCATCCAATAGGTGTTATCGTGTCATAGGATGAATATTTAGGTCAATTTCGTCCTCCCTACACTTAATCTTGTCCAATTAGGGTTTTTAACCGATCTTGTGATAGGTGTTTTTGTGTCATTGGATGAACAATTAGGTCATTTTCGTCCTCCATAGGCTAATTCTTGTCCAATTAGGGTTTTTAACCAATCTTGTGCATCCAATAGGTGTTTTATGTCATTGGATGAATATTTAAGTCATTTTCGTCCTCCCTACACTTAATCTTGTCCAATTAGGGATTTTAACCGATCTTGTGCATCCAATAGATGTTTTTGTGTCATTGAATGAACAATTAGGTCATTTTCGTCCTCCATATTCTAATTCTTGTCCAATTAGGGTTTTTAACCAATCTTGTGTATCCAATAGGTGTTCTGTGTCATTGGATGATTATTTAGGTCATTTTCGTCCTCCCTACACTTTATCTTGTCCAATTAGGGTTTCTAACCATTCTTGTGCATCCAATAGATGTTTTGTGTCATTGGATGAACATTTAGGTCATTTTCGTCCTCCCTACACTTAATCTTGTCCAATTAGGGTTTTTAACCAATCTTGTGCATCCAATACGTGTATTTGTGTCATTTGATGAACATTTAGGTCATTTCGTCCTCCTAAGGCTAATTGTTGTCCAATTAGGGTTTCTAACCAATCTTGTACATCCAATTGGTGTTTTTTTGTCATTGGATGAACAATTAGGTCATTTTCGTTTTCCCTAGGCCAATTCTTGTCCAATTAGGGTTTTTAACCAATCTTGTGCATCCAATAGGTGTTTTTTGTCATTGGATGAACATTTAGGTAATTTCCGTCCTCCCTAGACTTAATCATGTCCAATTAGGGTTTCTAACCAATCTTGTGCATCCAATAGGTGTTTTTGTGTCATTGGATGAATATTTAGGTCATTTTCGTCCTCCGTAGGCTAATTCTTGTCCAATTAGGGTTTTTACCCAATCTTGTGCATCCAATAGGTGTTTTGTGTCAATGGATGAATATTTAGGTCGTTTTCGTCCACCCTACACTTTATCTTGTCCAATTAGGGTTTCTAACCATTCTTGTGCATCCAATAGGTGTTTTGTGTCATTGGATGAATATTTAGGTCATTTTCGTCCTCCCTACATTTTATCTTGTCCAATTAGGGTTTTTAACCAATCTTGTGCATCCAATACGTGTATTTGTGTCATTGGAAGAACATTTAGGTCATTTTCGTCTTCCATAGGCTAATTCTTGTCCAATTAGGGGTTTTAACCAATCTTGTGCATCCAATAGGTGTTTTGTGTCATTGGATGAACAATTAGGTCATTTTCATCCTCGCTAGGCTAAGTCTTGTCCAATTAGGGTTTTTAACCAATCTTTTGCGTCCAACAGGTGTTTTCTGTCATTGGATGAACATTTAGGTCATTTTCGTCCTCCCTACACTTTATCTTGTCCAACTAGGGTTTCTAACCAATCGTGTGTATCCAATTAGTGTTTTTGTGTCATTGGATGAACATTTAGGTCATTTTCGTCCTCCCAAGGCTAATTCTTGTCAAATTAGGGTTTTTAACCAATCTTGTGCATCCAATAGGTGTTTTGTGTCATTGGATGAACATTTAGGTCATTTTTGTGTCATTTTGGTCCTCCCTAAACTTAATCTTGTCCAATTAGGGTGTTTAACCAATCTTGTGCATCCAATAGGTGTTATCGTGTCATAGGATGAATATTTAGGTCATTTTCGTCCTCCCTACACTTAATGTTGTCCAATTAGGGTTTTTAACCAATCTTGTGCATCCAATGGGTGTTTTTGTGTTTTTGGATGAACAATTAGGTCATTTTCGTCCTCCCTAGGCTAAATCTTGTCCAATTAGGGTTTTTATCCAATCTTGTCCATCCAATAGGTGTTTTGTGTCATTGGATGAACATTTAGGTTATTTTCGTCCTCCCTAGACTAAATCTTGTGCAATTAGGGTTTCTAACCAATCTATTTAGGTCATTTTCGTCCTCCCTACACTTTATCTTGTCCAATTAGGGTTTCTAACCATTCTTGTGCATCCAATAGATGTTTTGTGTCATTGGATGAACATTTAGGTCATTTTCGTCCTCCCTACACTTAATCTTGTCCAATTAGGGTTTTTAACCAATCTTGTGCATCCAATACGTGTATTTGTGTCATTTGATGAACATTTAGGTCATTTCGTCCTCTCAAGGCTAATTGTTGTCCAATTAGGGTTTCTAACCAATCTTGTACATCCAATTGGTGTTTTTTTGTCATTGGATGAACAATTAGGTCATTTTCGTCCTCCCTAGGCCAATTCTTGTCCAATCAGGGTTTTTAACCAATCTTGTCCATCCAATAGGTGTTTTTTGTCATTGGATGAACATTTAGGTAATTTCCGTCCTCCCTAAACTTAATCATGTCCAATTAGGGTTTCTAACCAATCTTGTGCATCCAATAGGTGTTTTTGTGTCATTGGATGAATATTTAGGTCATTTTCGTCCTCCGTAGGCTAATTCTTGTCCAATTAGGGTTTTTACCCAATCTTGTGCATCCAATAGGTGTTTTGTGTCAATGGATGAATATTTAGGTCATTTTCGTCCACCCTACACTTTATCTTGTCCAATTAGGGTTTCTAACCATTCTTGTGCATCCAATAGGTGTTTTGTGTCATTTGATGAATATTTAGGTCATTTTCGTCCTCCCTACATTTTATCTTGTCCAATTAGGGTTTTTAACCAATCTTGTGCATCCAATACGTGTATTTGTGTCATTGGAAGAACATTTAGGTCATTTTCGTCTTCCATAGGCTAATTCTTGTCCAATTAGGGTTTTTAACCAATCTTGTGCATCCAATAGGTGTTTTGTGCCATTGGATGAACAATTAGGTCATTTTCATCCTCGCTAGGCTAAGTCTTGTCCAATTAGGGTTTTTAACCAATCTTTTGCGTCCAATAGGTGTTTTATGTCATTGGATGAATATTTAGGTCATTTTCGTCCTCCCTACACTCAATCTTGTCCAATTAGGGTTTTTAACCAATCTTGTGCATCCAACAGGTGTTTTCTGTCATTGGATGAACATTTAGGTCATTTTCGTCCTCCCTACACTTTATCTTGTCCAATTAGGGTTTCTAACCAATCTTGTCCATCCAATAGGTGTTTTGTGTCATTGGATGAACATTTAGGTAATTTCTGTCCTCCCCAGACTTAATCATGTCCAATTAGGGTTTCTAACCAATCTTGTGCATCCAATAGGTGTTTTTGTGTCATTGGATGAATATTTAGGTCATTTTCGTCCTCCGTAGGCTAATTCTTGTCCAATTAGGGTTTTTACCCAATCTTGTGCATCCAATAGGTGTTTTGTGTCAATGGATGAATATTTAGGTCATTTTCGTCCACCCTACACTTTATCTTGTCCAATTAGGGTTTCTAACCATTCTTGTGCATCCA
>JBBPBS010000377.1:361681-398984 GCA_037974835.1 Cicer judaicum
AGACTTAATCATGTCCAATTAGGGTTTCTAACCAATCTTGTGCATCCAATAGGTGTTTTTGTGTCATTGGATGAATATTTAGGTCATTTTCGTCCTCCGTAGGCTAATTCTTGTCCAATTAGGGTTTTTACCCAATCTTGTGCATCCAATAGGTGTTTTGTGTCAATGGATGAATATTTAGGTCATTTTCGTCCACCCTACACTTTATCTTGTCCAATTAGGGTTTCTAACCATTCTTGTGCATCCAGTAGGTGTTTTGTGTCGTTGGATGAACAATTAGGTCATTTTCGTCCTCCATAGGCAAATTCTTGTCCAATTAGGGTTTTTAACCAATCTTGTGTATCCAATAGGTGTTTTGTGTCGTTGGCTGAACATTTAGGTCCTTTTCGTCCTCCCTTCACTTAATCTTGTCCAATTAGGGTTTCTAACCAATCTTGTGCATCCAATAGGTGTTTTGTGTCATTGGATGAATATTTAGGTCATTTTCGTCCTCCCTACATTTTATCTTGTCCAATTAGGGTTTTTAACCAATCTTGTGCATCCAATACGTGTATTTGTGTCATTGGAAGAACATTTAGGTCATTTTCGTCTTCCATAGGCTAATTCTTGTCCAATTAGGGTTTTTAACCAATCTTGTGCATCCAATAGGTGTTTTGTGTCATTGGATGAACAATTAGGTCATTTTCATCCTCGCTAGGCTAAGTCTTGTCCAATTAGGGTTTTTAACCAATCTTTTGCGTCCAATAGGTGTTTTATGTCATTGGATGAATATTTAGGTCATTTTCGTGCTCCCTACACTCAATCTTGTCCAATTAGGGTTTTTAACCAATCTTGTGCATCCAACAGGTGTTTTCTGTCATTGGATGAACATTTAGGTCATTTTCGTCCTCCCTACACTTTATCTTGTCCAACTAGGGTTTCTAACCAATCGTGTGTATCCAATTAGTGTTTTTGTGTCATTGGATGAACATTTAGGTCATTTTCGTCCTCCCAAGGCTAATTCTTGTCCAATTACGGTTTTTATCCAATCTTGTCCATCCAATAGGTGTTTTGTGTCATTGGATGAACAATTAGGTCATTTTCGTCCTCCCTAGACTGAATCTTGTCCAATTAGGGTTTCTAACCAATCTTGTGCATCCAATAGGTGTTTTTGTGTCATTGGATGAACATTTAGGTCATTTTCGTCCTCCCTAGGCTAATCCTTGTCCAATTAGGGTTTTTAACCAATCTTGTGCATCCAATAGGTGTTTTATGTCATTGGATGAATATTTAGGTCATTTTCGTCCTCCCTACACTTAATCTTGTCCAATTAGGGTTTTTAACCGATCTTGTGCATCCAATAGGTGTTTTGTGTCATTGGATGAACATTTAGGTCATTTTCATCCTCCCTAGGCTAATTCTTGTCCAATTAGGGTTTTTAACCAATCTTGTGCATCCAATAGGTGTTTTGTGTCATTGGATGAACATTTAGGTCCTTTTTGTCCTCCCAACACTTTATCTTGTCCAATTAGGGTTTTTAACTAATCTTGTACATCCAATGGGTGTTTTTGTGTCATTGGATGAACAATTAGGTCATTTTCATCCTCCCTAGGGTAATTCTTGTCCAATTAGGGTTTTTAACCAATCTTGTGCATGCAAAAGGTGTTTTTGTGTCATTGGATGAACAAATAGGTCATTTTCTTCCTCCCTAAACTTAATCTTGTCCAATTAGGGTTTCTAACCAATCTTGTGCATCCAATAGGTGTTTTTGTGTCATTGGATGAATATTTAGGTCATTTTCGTCCTCCCTAGGCTAATCCTTGTCCAATTAGGGTTTTTAACCAATCTTGTGCATCCAATAGGTGTTTTATGTCATTGGATGAATATTTAGGTCATTTTCGTCCTCCCTACACTTAATCTTTTCCAATTAGGGTTTTTAACCGATCTTGTGCATCCAATAGGTGTTTTGTGTCATTGCATGAACATTTAGGTCATTTTCATCCTCCCTAGGCTAATTCTTGTCCAATTAGGGTTTTTAACCAATCTTGTGCATCCAATAGGTGTTTTGTGTCATTGGATGAACATTTAGGTCCTTTTTGTCCTCCCAATACTTTATCTTGTCCAATTAGGGTTTTTAACTAATCTTGTACATCCAATGGGTGTTTTTGTGTCATTGGATGAACAATTAGGTCATTTTCGTCCTCCCTAGGGTAATTCTTGTCCAATTAGGGTTTTTAACCAATCTTGTGCATGCAAAAGGTGTTTTTGTGTCATTGGATGAACATTTAGGTCATTTTCGTCCTCCCGACACTTTATCTTTTCCAATTAGGGTTTTTAACCAAACTTGTGCATCCAATAGGTGTTTTTGTGTAATTGGATGAAGAATTAGGTCATTTTCGTCCCCTTAGGATAATTCTTTTCAATTTAGGGTTTTTAACCAATCTTGTGCATCCAATTGGTGTTTTTGTGTCATTGGTTGAGCAATTATGTCATTTTGGTCCTCCCTAGGCTAATTCTTGTCCAATTAGGGTTTTTAGCCAATCTTGTGCATCCAATAGGTGTTTTGCGTCATTGGTTGAATATTTAGGTCATTTTCGTCCTCCCTACACTCAATCTTGTCCAATTAGGGTTTTTAACCAATCTTGTGCATCCAACAGGTGTTTTCTGTCATTGGATTAACATTTAGGTGATTTTCGTCCTCCCTACACTTTATCTTGTCCAATTAGGGTTTCTAACCAATCGTGTGCATCCAATTGGTGTTTTTGTGTCATTGGATGAACATTTAGATCATTTTCGTCCTCCCTAAACATAATCTTGTCCAATTACGATTTCTAACCAATAGGTGTGTTTGTGTCATTGGATGAACAATTAGGTCATTTTCGTCCTCCCTAGGCTAATTCTTGTCCAATTAGGGTTTTTAACCAATCTTGTGCATCCAATAGCTGTTTTGTGTCATTTGATGAACATTTAGGTCATTTTGTCGTCCCTACACTTAATCTTGTCCAATTAAGATTTTTAACCAATCTTGTGCATCCAATAGGTGTTTTCGTGTCATAGGATGAATATTTAGGTCATTTTCGTCCTCCCTACACTTAATGTTGTCCTATTAGGGTTTTTAACCAATCTTGTGCATCCAATGGGTGTTTTTGTGTCATTGGATGAACAATTAGGTCATTTTCGTCCTCCATAGGCTAATTCTTGTCCAATTAGGGTTTTTATCCAATCTTGTCCATCCAATAGGTGTTTTGTGTCATTGGATGAACAATTAGGTCATTTTCGTCCTCCCTAGACTGAATCTTGTCCAATTAGGGTTTCTAACCAATCTTGTGCATCCAATAGGTGTTTTTGTGTCATTGGATGAACATTTAGGTCATTTTCGTCCTCCCTAGGCTAATCCTTGTCCAATTAGGGTTTTTAACCAATCTTGTGCATCCAATAGGTGTTTTATGTCATTGGATGAATATTTAGGTCATTTTCGTCCTCCCTACACTTAATCTTGTCCAATTAGGGTTTTTAACCGATCTTGTGCATCCAATAGGTGTTTTGTGTCATTGGATGAACATTTAGGTCATTTTCATCCTCCCTAGGCTAATTCTTGTCCAATTAGGGTTTTTAACCAATCTTGTGCATCCAATAGGTGTTTTGTGTCATTGGATGAACATTTAGGTCCTTTTTGTCCTCCCAACACTTTATCTTGTCCAATTAGGGTTTTTAACTAATCTTGTACATCCAATGGGTGTTTTTGTGTCATTGGATGAACAATTAGGTCATTTTCATCCTCCCTAGGGTAATTCTTGTCCAATTAGGGTTTTTAACCAATCTTGTGCATGCAAAAGGTGTTTTTGTGTCATTGGATGAACAAATAGGTCATTTTCTTCCTCCCTAAACTTAATCTTGTCCAATTAGGGTTTCTAACCAATCTTGTGCATCCAATAGGTGTTTTTGTGTCATTGGATGAATATTTAGGTCATTTTCGTCCTCCCTAGGCTAATCCTTGTCCAATTAGGGTTTTTAACCAATCTTGTGCATCCAATAGGTGTTTTATGTCATTGGATGAATATTTAGGTCATTTTCGTCCTCCCTACACTTAATCTTGTCCAATTAGGGTTTTTAACCGATCTTGTGCATCCAATAGGTGTTTTGTGTCATTGGATGAACATTTAGGTCATTTTCATCCTCCCTAGGCTAATTCTTGTCCAATTAGGGTTTTTAACCAATCTTGTGCATCCAATAGGTGTTTTGTGTCATTGGATGAACATTTAGGTCCTTTTTGTCCTCCCAACACTTTATCTTGTCCAATTAGGGTTTTTAACCAATCTTGTACATCCAATGGATGTTTTTGTGTCATTGGATGAACAATTAGGTCATTTTCATCCTCCCTAGGCTAATTCATGTCCAATTAGGGTTTTTAACCAATCTTGTGCATCCAATAGGTGTTTTATGTCATTGGATGAATATTTAGGTCATTTTCGTCCTCCCTACACTTAATCTTGTCCAATTAGGGTTTTTAACCAATCTTGTGCATCCAATAGGCGTTTTGTGTCATTGGATGAACATTTAGGTCCTTTTTGTCCTCCCAACACTTTATCTTGTCCAATTAGGGTTTTTAACCAATCTTGTACATCCAATGGGTGTTTTTGTGTCATTGGATGAACAATTAGGTCATTTTCGTCTTCCCTTGGCTAATTCTTGTCCAATTAGGGTTTTTAACCAATCTTGTGCATCCAATAGGTGTTTTATGTCATTGGATGAATATTTAGGTCATTTTCGTCCTCCCTACACTTAATCTTGTCCAATTAGGGTTTTTAACTAATCTTGTGCATCCAATAGGTGTTTTGTGTCATTGAATGAAAATTTAGGTCATTTTCGTCCTCCCTACACTTTATCTTGTCCAATTAGGGTTTCTGACCAATCGTGTGCATCCAATAGGTGTTTTGTGTCATTGAATGAACATTTAGGTCATTTTCATCCTCCCTAGGCTAATTCTTGTCCAATTAGGGTTTTTAACCAATCTTGTGCATCCAATAGGTGTTTTGTGTCATTGGATGAACATTTAGGTCATTTTTGTCCTCCCAACACTTTATCTTGTCCAATTAGGGTTTTTAACCAATCTTGTACATCCAATGGGTGTTTTTGTGTCATTGGATGAACAATTAGGTCATTGTTGTCCTCCCTAGGCTAATTCTTGTCCAATTAGGGTTTTTAACCAATCTTGTGCATCCAATTGGTGTTTTATGTCATTGGATGAACATTTAGGTCATTTTCGTCCTCCCTACACTTTATCTTTTCCAATTAGGGTTTTTAACCAAACTTGTGCATCCAATAGGTGTTTGTGTGTCATTGGATGAACAATTAGATCATTTTCGTCCTCCTTAGGATAATTCTTGTCCAATTAGGTTTTTTAACCAATCTTGTGCATCCAATTGGTGTTTTTGTGTCATTGGATGAACAATTAGGTCATTTTGGTCCTCCCTAGGCTAATTCTTGTCAAATTAGGGTTTTTAACCAATCTTGTGCATCCAATAGGTGTTTTGCGTCATTGGATGAATATTTAGGTCATTTTCGTCGTCCCTACACTCAATCTTGTCCAATTAGTGTTTTTAACCAATCTTGTGCATCCAATAGGTGTTTTATGTCATTGGATGAATATTTAGGTCATTTTCGTCCTCCCTACACTTAATCTTGTCCAATTAGGGTTTTTAACCGATCTTGTGCATCCAATAGGTGTTTTGTGTCATTGGATGAACATTTAGGTCATTTTCGTCCTCCCTAGACAAATTCTTGTCCAATTAGGGTTTTTAACCAATCTTGTGCATCCAATAGGTGTTTTATGTCATTGGATGAACATTTAGGTCATTTTCGTCCTCCCTACACTTAATCTTGTCCAATTAGGGTTTTTAACCAATGTTGTGCATCCAATAGGTGTTTTATGTCATTGGATGAATATTTAGGTCATTTTCGTCCTCCCTACACTTAATCTTGTCCAATTAGGGTTTTTAACCAATCTTGTGCATCCAATAGGTGTTTTCTGTCATTGGATGAACATTTAGGTCGTTTTCGTCCTCCCTACACTTAATCTTGTCCAATTAGGGTTTTTAACCGATCTTGTGCATCCAATAGGTGTTTTATGTCATTGGATGAATATTTAGGTCATTTTCGTCCTCCCTACACTTAATCTTGTCCAATTAGGGTTTTTAACCGATCTTGTGCATCCAATAGGTGTTTTGTGTCATTAGATGAACATTTAGGTCATTTTCGTCCTCCCTCGACAAATTCTTGTCCAATTAGGGTTTTTAACCAATCTTGTGCATCCAATAGGTGTTTTATGTCATTGGATGAATATTTAGGTCATTTTCGTCCTCCCTACACTTAATCTTGTCCAATTAGGGTTTTTAACCAATCTTGTGCATCCAATGGGTGTTTTTGTGTCATTGGATGAACAATTAGGTCATTTTCGTCCTCCCTAGGCTAATTCTTGTCCAATTAGGGTTTTTAACCAATCTTGTGCATCCAATAGGTGTTTTGTGTCATTGGATGAACATTTAGGTCATTTTCGTCCTCGCTAAACTTAATCTTGTCCAATTAGGGTTTCTAACCAATCTTGTGCATCCAATAGGTATTTTTGTGTCCTTGGATGAACATTTAGGTCATTTTCGTCCTCCCTAGGCTTATGCTTGTCCAATTAGGGTTTCTAACCAATCTTGTGCATCCAATAGGTGTCTTTGTGTCATTGGATGAACAATTTGTCATTTTCGTCCACCCTAGGCTAATTCTTGTCCAATTAGGGTTTTTAACCAATCTTGTGCATCCAATAGGTGTTTTGTGTCATTGGATGAACAATTAGGTCATTTTCGTCCTCCCTAGGCTTATACTTGTCAAATTAGGGTTTCTAACCAATCTTGTGCGTCCAATAGGTGTTTTTGTGTCATTGGAAGAATATTTACGTCATAATCGTCCTCCCTACACTTAATCTTGTCCAATTAGTGTTTTTAACCAATCTTTTGCATCCAATAGGTGTTTTGTGTCATTGGATGAATATTTATGTCATTTTCGTCCTCCCTACACTTAATCTTGTCCAATTAGGGTTTCTAACCAATCTTGTGCGTCCAATAGGTGTTTTTGTGTCATTGGAAGAACAATTAGGTGATTTTCGTCCTCCCTAAGCTAATTCTTGTCCAATTAGGGTTTCTAACCAATCTTGTGCAATCAATAGGTGTTTTTGTGTCATTGGATGAACATATAGGTCTTTTTCTTCCTCCCTAAACTTAATCTTGTCCAATTAGGGTTTCTAACCAATCTTGTGCATCCAATAGGTGTTTTTGTGTCATTGGATGAACAATTAGGTCATTTTCGTCCTCCCTAGGCTAATTCTTGTCCAATTAGGGATTTTAACCAATCTTGTGCATCCAATAGGTGTTTTGTGTCATTGGATGAACATTTAGGTCGTTTTTGTCCTCCCAACACTTTATCTTGTCCAATTAGGGTTTTTAACTAATCTTGTACATCCAATGGGTGTTTTTGTGTCATTGGATGAACAATTAGGTCATTTTCGTCCTCCCTAGGCTAATTCTTGTCCAATTAGGGTTTTTAACCAATCTTGTGCATCCAATAGCTGTTTTGTGTCATTTGATGAACATTTAGGTCATTTTGTCGTCCCTACACTTAATCTTGTCCAATTAAGATTTTTAACCAATCTTGTGCATCCAATAGGTGTTTTCGTGTCATAGGATGAATATTTAGGTCATTTTCGTCCTCCCTACACTTAATGTTGTCCTATTAGGGTTTTTAACCAATCTTGTGCATCCAATGGGTGTTTTTGTGTCATTGGATGAACAATTAGGTCATTTTCGTCCTCCATAGGCTAATTCTTGTCCAATTAGGGTTTTTATCCAATCTTGTCCATCCAATAGGTGTTTTGTGTCATTGGATGAACAATTAGGTCATTTTCGTCCTCCCTAGACTGAATCTTGTCCAATTAGGGTTTCTAACCAATCTTGTGCATCCAATAGGTGTTTTTGTGTCATTGGATGAACATTTAGGTCATTTTCGTCCTCCCTAGGCTAATCCTTGTCCAATTAGGGTTTTTAACCAATCTTGTGCATCCAATAGGTGTTTTATGTCATTGGATGAATATTTAGGTCATTTTCGTCCTCCCTACACTTAATCTTGTCCAATTAGGGTTTTTAACCGATCTTGTGCATCCAATAGGTGTTTTGTGTCATTGGATGAACATTTAGGTCATTTTCATCCTCCCTAGGCTAATTCTTGTCCAATTAGGGTTTTTAACCAATCTTGTGCATCCAATAGGTGTTTTGTGTCATTGGATGAACATTTAGGTCCTTTTTGTCCTCCCAACACTTTATCTTGTCCAATTAGGGTTTTTAACTAATCTTGTACATCCAATGGGTGTTTTTGTGTCATTGGATGAACAATTAGGTCATTTTCATCCTCCCTAGGGTAATTCTTGTCCAATTAGGGTTTTTAACCAATCTTGTGCATGCAAAAGGTGTTTTTGTGTCATTGGATGAACAAATAGGTCATTTTCTTCCTCCCTAAACTTAATCTTGTCCAATTAGGGTTTCTAACCAATCTTGTGCATCCAATAGGTGTTTTTGTGTCATTGGATGAATATTTAGGTCATTTTCGTCCTCCCTAGGCTAATCCTTGTCCAATTAGGGTTTTTAACCAATCTTGTGCATCCAATAGGTGTTTTATGTCATTGGATGAACATTTAGGTCATTTTCGTCCTCCCTACACTTTATGTTGTCCAATTAGGGTTTCTAACCAATCGTGTGCATCCAATAGGTGTTTTTGTGTCATTGGATGAAGAATTAGGTCATTTTCGTCCCCTTACGATAATTCTTTTCAATTTAGGGTTTTTAACCAATCTTGTGCATCCAATTGGTGTTTTTGTGTCATTGGTTGAGCAATTATGTCATTTTGGTCCTCCCTAGGCTAATTCTTGTCCAATTAGGGTTTTTAGCCAATCTTGTGCATCCAATAGGTGTTTTGCGTCATTGGTTGAATATTTAGGTCATTTTCGTCCTCCCTACACTCAATCTTGTCCAATTAGGGTTTTTAACCAATCTTGTGCATCCAACAGGTGTTTTCTGTCATTGGATTAACATTTAGGTGATTTTCGTCCTCCCTACACTTTATCTTGTCCAATTAGGGTTTCTAACCAATCGTGTGCATCCAATTGGTGTTTTTGTGTCATTGGATGAACATTTAGATCATTTTCGTCCTCCCTAAACATAATCTTGTCCAATTACGATTTCTAACCAATAGGTGTGTTTGTGTCATTGGATGAACAATTAGGTCATTTTCGTCCTCCCTAGGCTAATTCTTGTCCAATTAGGGTTTTTAACCAATCTTGTGCATCCAATAGGTGTTTTATGTCATTGGATGAATTTTAGTTCATTTTCGTCCTCTCTACACCTAATCTTGTCCAATTAGGGTTTTTAACCGATCTTGTGCATCCAATAGGTGTTTTTGTGTCATTGGATGGACAATTAGGTCGTATTCGTCCTCCATAGGCTAATTCTTGTCCAATTAGGGTTTTTCACCAATCTTGGGTGTCCAATAGGTGTTTTGTGTCGTTGGATGAACATTTAGCTCCTTTTCGTCCTCCCTACACTTAATCTTGTCCAATTAGGGTTTCTAAGCAATCTTGTGCATCCGATAGGTGTTTTTGTGTCATTGGATGAATATTTAGGTCATTTTCGTCCTCCCAAGGCTAATTCTTTTCCAATTAGGGTTTTTAACCAATCTTGTGCATCCAATAGGTGTTTTATGTCATTGGATGAACATTTAGGTCATTTTGGTCCTCCCTACACTTAATCTTGTCCAATTATGGTGTTTAACCAATCTTGTGCATCCAATAGGTGTTTTCGTGTCATAGGATGAATATTTAGGTCATTTTCGTTCTCCCTACACTTAATGTTGTCCAATTAGGGTTTTTAACCAATCTTGTGCATCCAATGGGTGTTTTTGTGTCATTGGATGAACAATTAGGTCATTTTCGTCCTCCCTAGGCTAATTCTTGTCCAATTAGGGTTTTTAACCAATCTTGTGCATGCAAAAGGTGTTTTTGTGTCATTGGATGAACATTTAGGTCATTTTCGTCCTCCCGACACTTTATCTTTTCCAATTAGGGTTTTTAACCAAACTTGTGCATCCAATAGGTGTTTTTGTGTCATTGGATGAAGAATTAGGTCATTTTCGTCCCCTTAGGATAATTCTTTTCAATTTAGGGTTTTTAACCAATCTTGTGCATCCAATTGGTGTTTTTGTGTCATTGGTTGAGCAATTATGTCATTTTGGTCCTCCCTAGGCTAATTCTTGTCCAATTAGGGTTTTTAGCCAATCTTGTGCATCCAATAGGTGTTTTGCGTCATTGGTTGAATATTTAGGTCATTTTCGTCCTCCCTACACTCAATCTTGTCCAATTAGGGTTTTTAACCAATCTTGTGCATCCAACAGGTGTTTTCTGTCATTGGATTAACATTTAGGTGATTTTCGTCCTCCCTACACTTTATCTTGTCCAATTAGGGTTTCTAACCAATCGTGTGCATCCAATTGGTGTTTTTGTGTCATTGGATGAACATTTAGATCATTTTCGTCCTCCCTAAACATAATCTTGTCCAATTACGATTGCTAACCAATAGGTGTGTTTGTGTCATTGGATGAACAATTAGGTCATTTTCGTCCTCCCTAGGCTAATTCTTGTCCAATTAGGGTTTTTAACCAATCTTGTGCATCCAATAGGTGTTTTATGTCATTGGATGAATTTTAGTTCATTTTCGTCCTCTCTACACCTAATCTTGTCCAATTAGGGTTTTTAACCGATCTTGTGCATCCAATAGGTGTTTTTGTGTCATTGGATGGACAATTAGGTCATATTCGTCCTCCATAGGCTAATTCTTGTCCAATTAGGGTTTTTCACCAATCTTGGGTGTCCAATAGGTGTTTTGTGTCGTTGGATGAACATTTAGCTCCTTTTCGTCCTCCCTACACTTAATCTTGTCCAATTAGGGTTTCTAAGCAATCTTGTGCATCCGATAGGTGTTTTTGTGTCATTGGATGAATATTTAGGTAATTTTCGTCCTCCCAAGGCTAATTCTTTTCCAATTAGGGTTTTTAACCAATCTTGTGCATCCAATAGGTGTTTTGTGTCATTGGATGAACATTTAGGTCATTTTGGTCCTCCCTACACTTAATCTTGTCCAATTATGGTGTTTAACCAATCTTGTGCATCCAATAGGTGTTTTCGTGTCATAGGATGAATATTTAGGTCATTTTCGTTCTCCCTACACTTAATGTTGTCCAATTAGGGTTTTTAACCAATCTTGTGCATCCAATGGGTGTTTTTGTGTCATTGGATGAACAATTAGGTCATTTTCGTCCTCCCTAGGCTAATTCTTGTCCAATTAGGGTTTTTAACCAATCTTGTGCATCCAATAGGTGTTTTATGTCATTGGATGAATATTTAGTTCATTTTCGTCCTCTCTACACTTAATCTTGTCCAATTAGGGTTTTTAACCGATCTTGTGCATCCAATAGGTGTTTTTGTGCCATTGGATGGACAATTAGGTCATATTCGTCCTCCATAGGCTAATTCTTGTCCAATTAGCGTTTTTAACCAATCTTGTGTGTCCAATAGGTGTTTTGTGTCGTTGGATGAACATTTAGCTCCTTTTCGTCCTCCCTAAACTTAATCTTGTCCAATTAGGGTTTCTAAGCAATCTTGTGCATCCGATAGGTGTTTTTGTGTCATTGGATGAATATTTAGGTCATTTTCGTCCTCCCAAGGCTAATTCTTGTCCAATTAGGGTTTTTAACCAATCTTGTGCATCCAATAGGTGTTTTGTGTCATTGGATGAACATTTAGGTCATTTTGGTCCTCCCTACACTTAATCTTGTCCAATTATGGTGTTTAACCAATCTTGTGCATCCAATAGGTGTTTTCGTGTCATAGGATGAATATTTAGGTCATTTTCGTCCTCCCTACACTTAATGTTGTCCAATTAGGGTTTTTAACCAATCTTGTGCATCCAATGGGTGTTTTTGTGTCATTGGATGAACAATTAGGTCATTTTCGTCCTCCCTAGGCTAATTCTTGTCCAATTAGGGTTTTTAACCAATCTTGTGCATCCAATAGGTGTTTTGTGTCATTGGATGAACATTTAGGTCGTTTTTGTCCTCCCAACACTTTATCTTGTCCAATTAGGGTTTTTAACTAATCTTGTACATCCAATGGGTGTTTTTGTGTCATTGGATGAACAATTAGGTCATTTTCGTCCTCCCTAGGCTAATTCTTGTCCAATTAGGGTTTTTAACCAATCTTGTGCATCCAATAGCTGTTTTGTGTCATTTGATGAACATTTAGGTCATTTTGTCGTCCCTACACTTAATCTTGTCCAATTAAGATTTTTAACCAATCTTGTGCATCCAATAGGTGTTTTCGTGTCATAGGATGAATATTTAGGTCATTTTCGTCCTCCCTACACTTAATGTTGTCCTATTAGGGTTTTTAACCAATCTTGTGCATCCAATGGGTGTTTTTGTGTCATTGGATGAACAATTAGGTCATTTTCGTCCTCCATAGGCTAATTCTTGTCCAATTAGGGTTTTTATCCAATCTTGTCCATCCAATAGGTGTTTTGTGTCATTGGATGAACAATTAGGTCATTTTCGTCCTCCCAAGACTGAATCTTGTCCAATTAGGGTTTCTAACCAATCTTGTGCATCCAATAGGTGTTTTTGTGTCATTGGATGAATATTTAGGTCATTTTCGTCCTCTCTAGGCTAATCCTTGTCCAATTAGGGTTTTTAACCAATCTTGTGCATCCAATAGGTGTTTTGTGTCATTGGATGAACATTTAAGTCATTTTGGGGGTCCCTACACTTAATCTTGTCCAATTATGGTGTTTAACCAATCTTGTGCATCCAATAGGTGTTTTCGTGTCATAGGATGAATATTTAGGTCATTTTCGTCCTCCCTACACTTAATGTTGTCCAATTAGGGTTTTTAACCAATCTTGTGCATCCAATGGGTGTTTTTGTGTCATTGGATGAACAATTAGGTCATTTTCGTCCTCCCTAGGCTAATTCTTGTCCAATTAGGGTTTTTTACCAATCTTGTGCATCCAATAGGTGTTTTGTGTCATTGGATGAACATTTAGGTCGTTTTTGTCCTCCCAACACTTTATC
Organism: Cicer judaicum; assembly: GCA_037974835.1. Taxonomy (NCBI): domain Eukaryota; kingdom Viridiplantae; phylum Streptophyta; class Magnoliopsida; order Fabales; family Fabaceae; genus Cicer; species Cicer judaicum. Next base: position 374,873 of record JBBPBS010000377.1, read on the forward strand.
TTGTCCAATTAGGGTTTTTAACTAATCTTGTACATCCAATGGGTGTTTTTGTGTCATTGGATGAACAATTAGGTCATTTTCGTCCTCCCTAGGCTAATTCTTGTCCAATTAGGGTTTTTAACCAATCTTGTGCATCCAATAGCTGTTTTGTGTCATTTGATGAACATTTAGGTCATTTTGTCGTCCCTACACTTAATCTTGTCCAATTAAGATTTTTAACCAATCTTGTGCATCCAATAGGTGTTTTCGTGTCATAGGATGAATATTTAGGTCATTTTTGTCCTCCCTACACTTAATGTTGTCCGATTAGGGTTTTTAACCAATCTTGTGCATCCAATGGGTGTTTTTGTGTCATTGGATGAACAATTAGGTCATTTTCGTCCTCCATAGGTTAATTCTTGTCCAATTAGGGTTTTTATCCAATCTTGTCCATCCAATAGGTGTTTTGTGTCATTGGATGAACAATTAGGTCATTTTCGTCCTCCCTAGGCTAATTCTTGTCCAATTAGGGTTTTTAACCAATCTTGTGCATCCAATAGGTGTTTTATGTCATTGGATGAATTTTAGTTCATTTTCGTCCTCTCTACACTTAATCTTGTCCAATTAGGGTTTTTAACCGATCTTGTGCATCCAATAGGTGTTTTTGTGTCATTGGATGGACAATTAGGTCATATTCGTCCTCCATAGGCTAATTCTTATCCAATTAGGGTTTTTCACCAATTTTGGGTGTCCAATAGGTGTTTTGTGTCGTTGGATGAACATTTAGCTCCTTTTCGTCCTCCCTACACTTAATCTTGTCCAATTAGGGTTTCTAAGCAATCTTGTGCATCCGATAGGTGTTTTTGTGTCATTGGATGAATATTTAGGTCATTTTCGTCCTCCCAAGGCTAATTCTTGTCCAATTAGGGTTTTTAACCAATCTTGTGCATCCAATAGGTGTTTTGTGTCATTGGATGAACATTTAGGTCATTTTGGTCCTCCCTACACTTAATCTTGTCCAATTATGGTGTTTAACCAATCTTGTGCATCCAATAGGTGTTTTCGTGTCATAGAATGAATATTTAGGTCATTTTCGTCCTCCCTACACTTAATGTTGTCCAATTAGGGTTTTTAACCAATCTTGTGCATCCAATGGGTGTTTTTGTGTCATTGGATGAACAATTAGGTCATTTTCGTCCTCCCTAGGCTAATTCTTGTCCAATTTGGGTTTTTAACCAATCTTGTGCATCCAATAGGTGTTTTATGTCATTGGATGAATATTTAGTTCATTTTCGTCCTCTCTACACTTAATCTTGTCCAATTAGGGTTTTTAACCGATCTTATGCATCCAATAGGTGTTTTTGTGTCATTGGATGGACAATTAGGTCATATTCGTCCTCCATAGGCTAATTCTTGTCCAATTAGCGTTTTTAACCAATCTTGTGTGTCCAATAGGTGTTTTGTGTCGTTGGATGAACATTTAGCTCCTTTTCGTCCTCCCTAAACTTAATCTTGTCCAATTAGGGTTTCTAAGCAATCTTGTGCATCCGATAGGTGTTTTTGTGTCATTGGATGAATATTTAGGTCATTTTCGTCCTCCCAAGGCTAATTCTTGTCCAATTAGGGTTTTTAACCAATCTTGTGCATCCAATAGGTGTTTTGTGTCATTGGATGAACATTTAGGTCATTTTGGTCCTCCCTACACTTAATCTTGTCCAATTATGGTGTTTAACCAATCTTGTGCATCCAATAGGTGTTTTCGTGTCATAGGATGAATATTTAGGTCATTTTCGTCCTCCCTACACTTAATGTTGTCCAATTAGGGTTTTTAACCAATCTTGTGCATCCAATGGGTGTTTTTGTGTCATTGGATGAACAATTAGGTCATTTTCGTCCTCCCTAGGCTAATTCTTGTCCAATTTGGGTTTTTAACCAATCTTGTGCATCCAATAGGTGTTTTGTGTCATTGGATGAACATTTAGGTCGTTTTTGTCCTCCCAACACTTTATCTTGTCCAATTAGGGTTTTTAACTAATCTTGTACATCCAATGGGTGTTTTTGTGTCATTGGATGAACAATTAGGTCATTTTCGTCCTCCCTAGGCTAATTCTTGTCCAATTAGGGTTTTTAACCAATCTTGTGCATCCAATAGCTGTTTTGTGTCATTTTATGAACATTTAGGTCATTTTGTCGTCCCTACACTTAATCTTGTCCAATTAAGATTTTTAACCAATCTTGTGCATCCAATAGGTGTTTTCGTGTCATAGGATGAATATTTAGGTCATTTTCGTCCTCCCTACACTTAATGTTGTCCTATTAGGGTTTTTAACCAATCTTGTGCATCCAATGGGTGTTTTTGTGTCATTGGATGAACAATTAGGTCATTTTCGTCCTCCATAGGCTAATTCTTGTCCAATTAGGGTTTTTATCCAATCTTGTCCATCCAATAGGTGTTTTGTGTCATTGGATGAACAATTAGGTCATTTTCGTCCTCCCAAGACTGAATCTTGTCCAATTAGGGTTTCTAACCAATCTTGTGTATCCAATAGGTGTTTTTGTGTCATTGGATGAATATTTAGGTCATTTTCGTCCTCTCTAGGCTAATCCTTGTCCAATTAGGGTTTTTAACCAATCTTGTGCATCCAATTGGTGTTTTGTGTCATTGGATGAACATTTAGGTCATTTTGGTCCTCCCTACACTTAATCTTGTCCAATTATGGTGTTTAACCAATCTTGTGCATCCAATAGGTGTTTTCGTGTCATAGGATGAATATTTAGGTCATTTTCGTCCTCCCTACACTTAATGTTGTCCAATTAGGGTTTTTAACCAATCTTGTGCATCCAATGGGTGTTTTTGTGTCATTGGATGAACAATTAGGTCATTTTCGTCCTCCCGAGGCTAATTCTTGTCCAATTAGGGTTTTTACCCAATCTTGTGCATCCAATAGGTGTTTTGTGTCATTGGATGAACATTTAGGTCGTTTTTGTCCTCCCAACACTTTATCTTGTCCAATTAGGGTTTTTAACTAATCTTGTACATCCAATGGGTGTTTTTGTGTCATTGGATGAACAATTAGGTCATTTTCGTCCTCCCTAGGCTAATTCTTGTCCAATTAGGGTTTTTAACCAATCTTGTGCATCCAATAGCTGTTTTGTGTCATTTGTTGAACATTTAGGTCATTTTGTCGTCCCTACACTTAATCTTGTCCAATTAAGATTTTTAACCAATCTTGTGCATCCAATAGGTGTTTTCGTGTCATAGGATGAATATTTAGGTCATTTTTGTCCTCCCTACACTTAATGTTGTCCGATTAGGGTTTTTAACCAATCTTGTGCATCCAATGGGTGTTTTTGTGTCATTGGATGAACAATTAGGTCATTTTCGTCCTCCATAGGTTAATTCTTGTCCAATTAGGGTTTTTATCCAATCTTGTCCATCCAATAGGTGTTTTGTGTCATTGGATGAACAATTAGGTCATTTTCGTCCTCCCAAGACTGAATCTTGTCCAATTAGGGTTTCTAACCAATCTTGTGCATCCAATAGGTGTTTTTGTGTCATTGGATGAATATTTAGGTCATTTTCGTCCTCTCTAGGCTAATCCTTGTCCAATTAGGGTTTTTAACCAATCTTGTGCATCCAATAGGTGTTTTATGTCATTGGATGAATATTTAGGTCATTTTCGTCCTCCCTACACTTAATCTTGTCCAATTAGGGTTTTTAACCGATCTTGTGCATCCAATAGGTGTTTTGTGTCATTGGATGATCATTTAGGTCATTTTCATCCTCCCTAGGCTAATTCTTGTCCAATTAGGGTTTTTAACCAATCTTGTGCATCCAATAGGTGTTTTGTGTCATTGGATGAACATTTAGGTCCTTTTTGTCCTCCTAACACTTTATCTTGTCCAATTAGGTTTTTAACTAATCTTGTACATCCAATGGGTGTTTTTGTGTCATTGGATGAACAATTAGGTCATTTTCGTCCTCCCTAGGGTAATTCTTGTCCAATTAGGGTTTTTAACCAATCTTGTGCATGCAAAAGGTGTTTTTGTGTCATTGGATGAACAAATAGATCATTTTCGTCCTCCCTAGGCTAATTCTTGTCCAATTAGGGTTTTTAACCAATCTTGTGCATCCAATAGGTGTTTTGTGTCATTGGATGAACATTTAGGTCATTTTGTCGTCCCTACACTTAATCTTGTCCAATTAAGATTTTTAACCAATCTTGTGCATCCAATAGGTGTTTTCGTGTCATAGGATGAATATTTAGGTCCTTTTTTTCCTCCCTACACTTAATGTTGTCCGATTAGGGTTTTTAACCAATCTTGTGCATCCAATGGGTGTTTTTGTGTCATTGGATGAACAATTAGGTCATTTTCGTCCTCCATAGGTTAATTCTTGTCCAATTAGGGTTTTTATCCAATCTTGTCCATCCAATAGGTGTTTTGTGTCATTGGATGAACAATTAGGTCATTTTCGTCCTCCCAAGACTGAATCTTGTCCAATTAGGGTTTCTAACCAATCTTGTGCATCCAATAGGTGTTTTTGTGTCATTGGATGAATATTTAGGTCATTTTCGTCCTCTCTAGGCTAATCCTTGTCCAATTAGGGTTTTTAACCAATCTTGTGCATCCAATAGGTGTTTTATGTCATTGGATGAATATTTAGTTCATTTTCGTCCTCCCTACACTTAATCTTGTCCAATTAGGGTTTTTAACCGATCTTGTGCATCCAATAGGTGTTTTGTGTCATTGGATGATCATTTAGGTCATTTTCATCCTCCCTAGGCTAATTCTTGTCCAATTAGGGTTTTTAACCAATCTTGTGCATCCAATAGGTGTTTTGTGTCATTGGATGAACATTTAGGTCCTTTTTGTCCTCCTAACACTTTATCTTGTCCAATTAGGTTTTTAACTAATCTTGTACATCCAATGGGTGTTTTTGTGTCATTGGATGAACAATTAGGTCATTTTCGTCCTCCCTAGGGTAATTCTTGTCCAATTAGGGTTTTTAACCAATCTTGTGCATGCAAAAGGTGTTTTTGTGTCATTGGATGAACAAATAGATCATTTTCGTCCTCCCTAGGCTAATTCTTGTCCAATTAGGGTTTTTAGCCAATCTTGTGCATCCAATAGGTGTTTTGCGTCATTGGTTGAATATTTAGGTCATTTTCGTCCTCCCTACACTCAATCTTGTCCAATTAGGGTTTTTAACCAATCTTGAGCATCCAACAGGTGTTTTCTATCATTGGATTAACATTTAGGTGATTTTCGTCCTCCCTACACTTTATCTTGTCCAATTAGGGTTTCTAACCAATCGTGTGCATCCAATTGGTGTTTTTGTGTCATTGGATGAACATTTAGATCATTTTCGTCCTCCCTAAACATAATCTTGTCCAATTACGGTTTCTAACCAATAGGTGTGTTTGTGTCATTGGATGAACAATTAGGTCATTTTCGTCCTCCCTAGGCTAATTCTTTTACAATTAGGGTTTTTAACCAATCTTGTGCATCCAATAGGTGTTTTATGTCATTGGATGAATATTTAGTTCATTTTCGTCCTCTCTACACTTAATCTTGTCCAATTATGGTTTTTAACCGATCTTGTGCATCCAATAGGTGTTTTTGTGTCATTGGATGGACAATTAGGTCATATTCGTCCTCCATAGGCTAATTCTTGTCCAATTAGGGTTTTTAACCAATCTTGTATGTCCAATAGTTGTTTTATGTCATTGGATGAATATTTAGTTCATTTTCGTCCTCTCTACACTTAATCTTGTCCAATTAGGGTTTTTAACCGATCTTGTGCATCCAATAGGTGTTTTTGTGTCATTGGATGGACAATTAGGTCATATTCGTCCTCCAAAGGCTAATTCTTGTCCAATTAGGGTTTTTAACCAATCTTGGGTGTCCAATAGGTGTTTTGTGTCGTTGGATGAACATTTAGCTCCTTTTCGTCCTCCCTACACTTAATCTTGTCCAATTAGGGTTTCTAAGCAATCTTGTGCATCCGATAGGTGTTTTTGTGTCATTGGATGAATATTTAGGTCATTTTCGTCCTCCCAAGGCTAATTCTTGTCCAATTAGGGTTTTTAACCAATCTTGTGCATCCAATAGGTGTTTTGTGTCATTGGATGAACATTTAGGTCATTTTGGTCCTCCCTACACTTAATCTTGTCCAATTATGGTGTTTAACCAATCTTGTGCATCCAATAGGTGTTTTCGTGTCATAGGATGAATATTTAGGTCATTTTCGTTCTCCCTACACTTAATGTTGTCCAATAAGGGTTTTGAACCAATCTTGTGCATCCAATAGGTGTTTTGTGTCATTGGATGAACATTTAGGTCATTTTGGTCCTCCCTACACTTAATCTTGTCCAATTAGGGTGTTTAACCAATCTTGTGCATCCAATAGGTGATTTCGTGTCATAGGATGAATATTTAGGTCATTTTCGTCCTCCCTACACTTAATGTTGTCCAATTAGGGTTTTTAACCAATCTTGTGCATCCAATGGGTGTTTTTGTGTCATTGGATGAACAATTAGGTCATTTTCGTCCTCCCTAGGCTAATTCTTGTCCAATTAGGGTTTTTAACCAATCTTGTGCATCCAATAGGTGTCTTATGTCATTGGATGAAAATTTAGTTCATTTTCGTCCTCTCTACACTTAATCTTGTCCAATTAGGGTTTTTAACCGATCTTGTGCATCCAATAGGTGTTTTTGTGTCGTTGGATGGACAATTAGGTCATATTCGTCCTCCATAGGCTAATTCTTGTCCAATTAGGGTTTTTAACCAATCTTGTGTGTCCAATAGGTAATTTGTGTCGTTGGATGAACATTTAGCTCCTTTTCGTCCTCCCTACACTTAATCTTGTCCAATTAGGGTTTCTAAGCAATCTTGTGCATCCGATAGGTGTTTTTGTGTCATTGGATGAATATTTAGGTCATTTTCGTCCTCCCAAGGCTAATTCTTGTCCAATTAGGGTTTTTAACCAATCTTGTGCATCCAATAGGTGTTTTGTGTCATTGGATGAACATTTAGGTCATTTTGGTCCTCCCTACACTTAATCTTGTCCAATTATGGTGTTTAACCAATCTTGTGCATCCAATAGGTGTTTTCGTGTCATAGGATGAATATTTAGGTCATTTTCGTTCTCCCTACACTTAATGTTGTCCAATTAGGGTTTTTAACCAATCTTGTGCATCCAATGGGTGTTTTTGTGTCATTGGATGAACAATTAGGTCATTTTCGTCCTCCCTAGGCTAATTCTTGTCCAATTAGGGTTTTTAACCAATCTTGTGCATCCAATAGGTGTTTTATGTCATTGGATTAATATTTAGTTCATTTTCGTCCTCTCTACACTTAATCTTGTCCAATTAGGGTTTTTAACCGATCTTGTGCATCCAATAGGTGTTTTTGTGTCATTGGATGGACAATTAGGTCATATTCGTCCTCCATAGGCTAATTCTTGTCCAATTAGGGTTTTTAACCAATCTTGTGTGTCCAATAGGTGTTTTGTGTCGTTGGATGAACATTTAGCTCCTTTTCGTCCTCCCTACACTTAATCTTGTCCAATTAGGGTTTCTAAGCAATCTTGTGCATCCGATAGGTGTTTTTGTGTCATTGGATGAATATTTAGGTCATTTTCGTCCTCCCAAGGCTAATTCTTGTCCAATTAGGGTTTTTAACCAATCTTGTGCATCCAATAGGTGTTTTGTGTCATTGGATGAACATTTAGGTCATTTTGGTCCTCCCTACACTTAATCTTGTCCAATTATGGTGTTTAACCAATCTTGTGCATCCAATAGGTGTTTTCGTGTCATAGGATGAATATTTAGGTCATTTTCGTTCTCCCTACACTTAATGTTGTCCAATTAGGGTTTTTAACCAATCTTGTGCATCCAATGGGTGTTTTTGTGTCATTGGATGAACAATTAGGTCATTTTCGTCCTCCCTAGGCTAATTCTTGTCCAATTAGGGTTTTTAACCAATCTTGTGCATCCAATAGCTGTTTTGTGTCATTTGATGAACATTTAGGTCATTTTGTCGTCCCTACACTTAATCTTGTCCAATTAAGATTTTTAACCAATCTTGTGCATCCAATAGGTGTTTTCGTGTCATAGGATGAATATTTAGGTCATTTTTGTCCTCCCTACACTTAATGTTGTCCGATTAGGGTTTTTAACCAATCTTGTGCATCCAATGGGTGTTTTTGTGTCATTGGATGAACAATTAGGTCATTTTCGTCCTCCATAGGTTAATTCTTGTCCAATTAGGGTTTTTATCCAATCTTGTCCATCCAATAGGTGTTTTGTGTCATTGGATGAACAATTAGGTCATTTTCGTCCTCCCAAGACTGAATCTTGTCCAATTAGGGTTTCTAACCAATCTTGTGCATCCAATAGGTGTTTTTGTGTCATTGGATGAATATTTAGGTCATTTTCGTCCTCTCTAGGCTAATCCTTGTCCAATTAGGGTTTTTAACCAATCTTGTGCATCCAATAGGTGTTTTATGTCATTGGATGAATATTTAGGTCATTTTCGTCCTCCCTACACTTAATCTTGTCCAATTAGGGTTTTTAACCGATCTTGTGCATCCAATAGGTGTTTTGTGTCATTGGATGAACATTTAGGTCATTTTCGTCCTCCCTAGGCTAATTCTTGTCCAATTAGGGTTTTTAACCAATCTTGTGCATCCAATAGGTGTTTTATGTCATTGGATGAATATTTAGGTCATTTTCGTCCTCCCTACACTTAATCTTGTCCAATTAGGGTTTTTAACCGATCTTGTGCATCCAATAGGTGTTTTTGTGTCATTGGATGAACAATTAGGGCATTTTCGTCTTCCATAGGCTAATTCTTGGCCAATTAGGGTTTTTAACCAATCTTGTGTATCCAATAGGTGTTTTGTGTCGTTGGATGAACATTTAGGTCCTTTTCGTCCTCCCTACACTTAATCTTGTCCAATTAGGGTTTATAACCAATCTTGTGCATCCAATAGGTGTTTTTGTGTCATTGGATGAACATTTAGGTCATTTTTGTCCTCCCTAGGCTAATTCTTGTCCAATTAGGGTTTTTAACCAATCTTGTGCATCCAATAGGTGTTTTATGTCATTGGATGAATATTTAGGTCATTTTCGTCCTCCCTACACTTAATCTTGTCCAATTAGGGTTTTTAACCGATCTTGTGCATCCAATAGGTGTTTTATGTCATTGGATGAATATTTAGGTCATTTTCGTCCTCCCTACACTTAATCTTGTCCAATTAGGGTTTTTAACCAATCTTGTGCATCCAATAGGTGTTTTATGTCATTGGATGAATATTTAGGTCATTTTCGTCCTCCCTACTCTTAATCTTGTCCAATTAGGGTTTTTAACCAATCTTGTGCATCCAATAGGTGTTTTGTGTCATTGGATGAACATTTAGGTCATTTTCGTCCTCCCTACACTTAATCTTGTCCAATTAGGGTTTTTAACCAATCTTGTGCATCCAATAGGTGTTTTGTGTCATTGGATGAACAATTAGGTCATTTTCGTCCTCCCCAAACTTAATCTTGTCCAATTAGGGTTTCTAACCAATCTGGTGCATCCAATAGGTGTTTTGTGTCATTGGATGAACATTTAGGTCATTTTCGTCCTCCCTACACTTAATCTTGTCCAATTAGGGTTTTTAACCAATCTTGTGCATCCATTAGGTGTTTTGTGTCATTGGATGAACAATTAGGTCATTTTCGTCCTCCCTACACTTAATCTTGTCCAATTAGGGTTTTTAACCAATCTTGTGCATCCAATAGGTGTTTTGTGTCATTGGATGAACATTTAGGTCATTTTCGTCCTCGCTAAACTTAATCTTGTCCAATTAGGGTTTCTAACCAATCTTGTGCATCCAATAGGTGTTTTTGTGTCATTGGATGAACATTTAGGTCATTTTCTTCCTCCCTAGGCTTATGCTTGTCCAATTAGGGTTTCTAACTAATCTTGTGCATCCAATAGGTGTTTTTGTGTCATTGGATGAACAATTAGGTCATTTTCGTCCTCCCTAGGCTAATTCTTGTCCAATTAGGGTTTCTAACCAATCTTGTGCATCCAATAGGTGTTTTGTGTCATTGGATGAACATTTAGGTCATTTTCGTCCTCCCTACACTTAATCTTGTCCAATTAGGGTTTCTAACCAATCTTGTGCATCCAAGAGGTGTTTTTGTGTCATTGGATGAACAATTAGGTCATTTTCGTCCTCCCTAGGCTAATTCTTGTCCAATTAGGGTTTTTAACCAATCTTGTGCATCCAATAGGTGTTTTGTGTCATTGGATGAACATTTTAGTCATTTTCGTCCTCCCTACACTTAATCTTGTCCAATTAGGGTTTCTAACCAATCTTGTGCATCCAATTGTTGTTTTTGTCTCATTGGATGAACATTGATGTCATTTTCGTCCTCCCTAAACTTAATCTCTTCCAATTAGTGTTTCTAACCAATCTTGTGCATCCAATAGGTGTTTTTGTGTAATTGGATGAACAATTAGGTCATTTTCGTCCTCCCTAGGCTAATTCTTGTCCAATTAGGGTTTTTAACCAATCTTGTGCATCCAATAGGTGTTTTGTGTCATTGGATGAACATTTAGGTCATTTTCGTCCTCCTTAGGCTAATTCTTATCAAATTAGGGTTTTTAACCAATCTTGTGCATCCAATAGGTGTTTTGTGTCATTGGATGAACATTTAGGTCATTTTCGTCCTCCCTACACTTAATCTTGTCCAATTAGGGTTTCTGACCAATCTTGTGCATCCGACAGGTGTTTTTGTGTCATTGGATGAACAATTAGGTCATTTTCGTCCTCCCTAGGCTAATTCTTGTCCAATTAGGGTTTTTAACCAATCTTGTGCATCCAATAGGTGTTTTGTGTCATTGGATGAACAATTAGGTCATTTTTGTCCTCCCTAGGGTTATGCTTGTCAAATTAGGGTTTCTAACCAATCTTGTGCATCCAATAGGTGTTTTCTGTCGTTGGATGAACAATTAGGTCATTTTCGTCCTCCCTAAACTTAATCTTGTCCAATTAGGGTTTTTAACCAATCTTGTGCATCCAATAGGTGTTTTTGTGTCATTGGATGAACATTTAGGTCATTTTCGTCCTCCCTAGGCTAATTCTTGTCCAATTAGGGTTTTTAACCAATCTTGAGCATCCAATAGGTGATTTTGTGTCAGTTGATGAACATTTAGGTCATTTTCATCCTCCCTAGGCTTATGCTCGTCCAATTAGGGTTTCTAACCAATCTTGTGCATCCAATAGGTGTTTTTGTGTCATTGGATGAACAATTAGGTCATTTTCGACCTAACTAGGCTTATTCTTGTCCTATTAGGGTTTCTAACCAATCTTGTGCATCCAATAGTTGTGTTTGTGTCATTGGATGAACAATTAGGTCATTTTCGACCTCCATAGGCTTATTCTTGTCCAATTAGGGTTTCTAACAAGTCTCGTGCATCCAATAGGTGTGTTTGTGTCATTCGATGAACAATTAAGTCATTTACGTCCTCCCTATGCTTATCCTTGTCCAATTAGGGTTTTTAACCAATCTTGTGCATCCAATAGGTGTTTTGTGTCATTGGATGAACATTTAGGTCATTTTGGTCCTCCGTACACTTAATCTTGTCCAATTAGGGTTTTTAACCAATCTTGTGCATCCAATAGGTGTTTTCGTGTCATAGGATGAATATTTAGGTCATTTTCGTCCTCCCTACACTTAATGTTGTCCAATTAGGGTTTTTAACCAATCTTGTGCATCCAATGGGTGTTTTTGTGTCATTGGATGAACAATTAGGTCATTTTCGTCCTCCCTAGGCTAATTCTTGTCCAATTAGGGATTTTAACCAATCTTGTGCATCCAATAGGTGTTTTGTGTCATTGGATGAACATTTAGGTCGTTTTTGTCCTCCCAACACTTTATCTTGTCCAATTAGGGTTTTTAACTAATCTTGTACATCCAATGGGTGTTTTTGTGTCATTGGATGAACAATTAGGTCATTTTCGTCCTCCCTAGGCTAATTCTTGTCCAATTAGGGTTTTTAACCAATCTTGTGCATCCAAAAGGTGTTTTTGTGTCATTGGATGAATATTTAGGTCATTTTCGTCCTCCCTACACTTTATCTTTTCCAATTAGGGTTTTTAACCAAACTTGTGCATCCAATAGTTGTTTTTGTGTCATTGGATGAACAATTAGGTCATTTTCGTCCCAATAGGATAATTCTTGTCCAATTAGGGTTTTTAACCAATCTTGTGCATCCAATTGGTGTATTTGTGTCATTGGATGAACAATTAGGTCATTTTGGTCCTCCCTAGGCTAATTCTTGTCAAATTAGGGTTTTTAGCCAATCTTGTGCATCCAATAGGTGGTTTGGGTCATTGGTTGAATATTTAGGTCATTTTCGTCCTCCCTACACTCAATCTTGTCCAATTAGGGTTTTTAATCAATCTTGTGCATCCAACAGGTGTTTTGTGTCATTGGATGAACATTTAGGTAATTTTCGTCCTCCCTAGACTGAATCTTGTCCAATTAGGGTTTCTAACCAATCTTGTGCATCCAATAGGTGTTTTTGAGTCATTGGATGAATATTTCGGTCATTTTCGTCCTCCCCAGGCCAATTCTTGTCCTATTAGGGTTTTTACCCAATCTTGTGCATCCAATAGGTGTTTTGTGTCATTGGATGAATATTTAGGTCATTTTCGTCCTCCCTACACTTTATCTTTTCCAATTAGGGTTTCTAACCATTCTTGTGCATCCAATAGATGTTTTGTGTCATTGGATGAACATTTAGGTCATTTTCGTCCTCCCTACACTTAATCTTGTCCAATTAGGGTTTTTAACCAATCTTGTGCATCCAATACGTGTATTTGTGTCATTGGATGAACATTTAGCTCATTTCGTCCTCCCAATGCTAATTCTTGTCCAATTAGGGTTTTTAACCAAACTTGAGCATCCAATAGGTGTTTTTGTGTCAGTGGATGAACATTTAGATTATTTTCATCCTCCCTAGGCTTATGCTCATCCATTTAGGGTTTCTAACCAATCTTGTGCATCCAATAGTTGTGTTTGTGTCATTGGATGAACAATTAGGTCATTTTCGACGTCCCTAGGCTTATTCTTGTCCAATTAGGGTTTCTAACAAATCTCGTGCATCCAATAGGTGTGTTTGTGTCATTCGATGAACAATTAAGTCATTTACGTCCTCCCTATGCTTATCCTTGTCCAATTAGGGTTTTTAACCAATCTTGTGCATCCAATAGTTGTGTTTGTGTCATTGGATGAACAATTAGGTCATTTTCAACCTCCCTAAACTTGATCTTGTCCAATTAGGGTTTCTAACCAATCTGGTGCATCGAATAGGTGTTTTTGTTTTATTGGATGAACAATTAGGTCATTTTTGTCCTCCCTAGGCTAATTATTGTCCAATTAGGGTTTTTAACCAATCTTGTGCATCCAATAGGTGTTTTGTGTCATTGGATGAACATTTAGGTCATTTTGGTCCTCCCTACACTTAATCTTGTCCAATTTGGGTTTTTAACCAATCTTGTGCATCCAATAGGTGTTTTTTTGTCATTGGATGAACCATTAGGTCATTTTCGTCCTCCCTAGGCTAATTCTTGTCCAATTAGGGTTTTTAACCAATCTTGTCCTTCCAATAGGTGTTTTGTGTCATTGGATGAACATTTAGGTAATTTCCGTCCCCCCTAGACTTAATCATGTCCAATTAGGATTTCTAACCAATCTTGTGCGTCCAATAGGTGTGTTTGTGTCATTGGATGAACAATTAGGTCATTTTGAACCTCCCTAAACTTAATCTTGTCCAATTAGGGTTTCTAACCAATCTTGTGCATCGAATAGGTTATTTTGTGTTATTGGATGAATAATTAGGTCATTTTTGTCCTCCCTAGGCTAATTATTGTCCAATTAGGGTTTTTAACCAATCTCGTGCATCCAATAGTTGTGTTTGTGTAATTGGATGAACAATTAGGTCATTTTCGACGTCCCTATGCTTATTCTTGTCCAATTAGGGTTTCTAACAAATCTCGTGCATCCAATAGGTGTGTTTGTGTCATTCGATGAACAATTAAGTCATTTACGTCCTCCCTATGCTTATCCTTGTTCAATTAGGCTTTTTAACCAATCTTGTGCATCCAATAGTCGTGTTTGTGTCATTGGATGAACAATTAGGTCATTTTCAACCTCCCTAAACTTGATCTTGTCCAATTAGGGTTTCTAACCAATCTGGTGCATCGAATAGGTGTTTTTGTTTTATTGGATGAACAATTAGGTCATTTTTGTCCTCCCTATGCTAATTATTGTCCAATTAAGGTTTTTAACCAATCTTGTGCATCCAATAGGTCTTTTGTGTCATTGGATGAACATTTAGGTCATTTTGGTCCTCCCTACACTTAATCTTGTCCAATTAGGGTTTTTAACCAATCTTGTGCATCCAATAGGTGTTTTTTTTTCATTGGATGAACCATTAGGTCATTTTCGTCCTTCCTAGGCTAATTCTTGTCTAATTAGGGTTTTTAACCGATCTTGTCCTTCCAATAGGTGTTTTGTGTCATTGGATGAACATTTACGTAATTTCCGTCCCCCCTAGACTTAATCATGTCCAATTAGGGTTTCTAACCAATCTTGTGTGTCCAATAGGTGTTTTTCTGTCATTGGATGATTATTTAGGTCATTTTCGTCCTCCCTAGGCTAATTCTTGTCCAATTAGGGTTTTTACCCAATCTTGTGCATCCAATAGGTGTTTTGTGTCATTGGATGAATATTTAGGTCATTTTTTTCCTCCCTACACTTAATCTTGTCCAATTAGGGGTTTTAACCAATCTTGTGAATCCAATAGGTGTTTTTGTGTCATTGGATGAACATTTAGGTAATTTCCGTCCCCCCTAGACTTAATCATGTCCAATTAGGGTTTCTAACCAACTTGTGTGTCCAATAGGTGTTTTTGTGTCATTGGATGAATATTTAGGTCATTTTCGTCCTCCCTAGGCTAATTCTTGTCCAATTAGGGTTTTTACCCAATCTTGTGCATCCAATAGGTGTTTTGTGTCATTGGATGAATATTTAGGTCATTTTTTTCCTCCCTACACTTAATCTTGTCCAATTAGGGGTTTTAACCAATCTTGTGCATCCAATAGGTGTTTTTGTGTCATTAGATGAACATTTAGGTCATTTTCGTCCTCCCTAGGCTAATTCTTGTCCAATTAGGGTTTTTACCCAAGCTTGTCCATCCAATAGGTGTTTTTGTGTCATTGGATGAACATTTTAGGTCATTTTCAATCTCCCTAGGCTTATGCTTGTCCAATTAGGGTTTCTAACCAATCTTGTGCATGCAATAGTTGTGTTTGTGTCATTAGATGAACATTTAGGTCATTTTCGTCCTCCCTAACTTAATCTTGTCCAATTAAGGTTTCTAACCAATCTTGTACATCCAATTGGTGTTTTTTTGTCATTGGATGAACAATTAGGTCATTTTCGTCCTCCCTAGGCTAATTCTTGTCCAATTAGGGTTTTTAACCAATCTTGTCCATCCAATAGGTGTTTTTTGTCATTGGATGAACATTTAGGTAATTTCCGTCCTCCCTAGACTTAATCATGTCCAATTAGGGTTTCTAACCAATCTTGTGCATCCAATAGGTGTTTTTGTGTCAGTGGATGAACATTTAGGTCATTTTCATCCTCCCTAGGCTTATGCTCATCCAATTAGGGTTTCTAACCAACCTTGTGCATCCAATAGTTGTGTTTGTGTCATTAGATGAACATTTAGGTCATTTTCGACATAACTAGGCTTATTCTTGTCCAATTAGGGTTTCAAACAAATCTCGTGCATCCAATAGGTGTTTTTGTGTCATTGGATGAACAATTAGGTCATTTTGGTCCTCCCTAGGCTAATTCTTGTCAAATTAGGGATTTTAACCAATCTTGTGCATCCAATAGGTGTTTTGTGTCATTGGATGAACATTTAGGTCATTTTCATCATCCCTAGGCTATTTTTTGTCCAATTAGGGTTTTTAACCAATCTTGTGCATCCAATACATGTTTTGTGTCATTGGATGAACATTTAGGTCCTTTTTGTCCTCCCAACACTTTATCTTGTCCAATTAGGGTTTTTAACCAATCTTGTACATCCAATGGGTGTTTTTGTGTCATTGGATGAACAATTAGGTCATTTTCGTCCTCCCTAGGCTAATCCTTGTCCAATTAGGGTTTTTAACCAATCTTGTGCATCCAATAGGTGTTTTTGTGTCATTGGATGAACATTTAGGTCATTTTCGTCCTCCCTACACTTTATCTTTTCCAATTAGGGTTTTTAACCAAACTTGTGCATCCAATAGGTGTTTTTGTGTCATTGGATGAACAATTAGGTCATTTTCGTCCTCCTTAGGATAATTCTTGTCCAATTAGGGTTTTTAACCAATCTTGTGCATCCAATTGGTGTTTTTGTGTCATTGGATGAACAATTAGGTCATTTTGGTCCTCCCTAGGCTAATTCTTGTCAAATTAGGGATTTTAACCAATCTTGTGCATCCAATAGGTGTTTTGCGTCATTGGTTGAATATTTAGGTCATTTTCGTCCTCCCTACACTCAATCTTGTCCAATTAGGGTTTTTGTGTCATTGGATGAATATTTAGGTCATTTTTGTCCTCCCTACACTTAATCTTGTCCAATTAGGGTTTTTAACCGATCTTGTGCATCCAATAGGTGTTTTGTGTCATTGGATGAACATTTAGGTCATTTTCATCATCCCTAGGCTATTTCTTGTCCAATTAGGGTTTTTAACCAATCTTGTGCATCCAATACGTGTTTTGTGTCATTGGATGAACATTTAGGTCCTTTTTGTCCTCCCAACACTTTATCTTGTCCAATTAGGGTTTTTAACCAATCTTGTACATCCAATGGGTGTTTTTGTGTCATTGGATGAACAATTAGGTCATTTTCGTCCTCCCTAGGTTAATCCTTGTCCAATTAGGGTTTTTAACCAATCTTGTGCATCCAATAGGTGTTTTTGTGTCATTGGATGAACATTTAGGTCATTTTCGTCCTCCCTACACTTTATCTTTTCCAATTAGGGTTTTTAACCAAACTTGTGCATCCAATAGGTGTTTTTGTGTCATTGGATGAACAATTAGGTCATTTTCGTCCTCCTTAGGATAATTCTTGTCCAATTAGGGTTTTTAACCAATCTTGTGCATCCAATTGGTGTTTTTGTGTCATTGGATGAACAATTAGGTCATTTTGGTCCTCCCTAGGCTAATTCTTGTCAAATTAGGGATTTTAACCAATCTTGTGCATCCAATAGGTGTTTTGCGTCATTGGTTGAATATTTAGGTCATTTTCGTCCTCCCTACACTCAATCTTGTCCAATTAGGGTTTTTGTGTCATTGGATGAACAATTAGGTCATTTTCGTCCTCCCTAGGCAAATTCTTGTCCAATTAGGGTTTTTAACCAATCTTGTCCATCCAATAGGTGTTTTTGTGCCATTGGATGAACATTTAGGTCATTTTCAATTTCCCTAGGCTTATGCTTATCTAATTAGGGTTTCTAACCAATCTTGTGCATCCAATAGTTGTGTTTGTGTCATTAGATGAACATTTAGGTCATTTTTGTCTTCCCTCACTTAATCTTGTCCAATTAAGGTTTCTAACCAATCTTGTATATCCAATAGGTGTTTTTTTGTCATTGGATGAACCATTAGGTCATTTTCGTCCTCCCTAGGATAATTCTTGTCCAATTAGGGTTTTTAACCAATCTCGTCCATCCAATAGGTGTTTTGTGTCATTGGTTGAACATTTAGGTAATTTCCGTCCTCCCTAGACTTAATCATGTCCAATTAGGGTTTCTAACCAATCTTGTGCATCCAATAGGTGTTTTTGTGTCATTGGATGAATATTTGGGTCATTTTCGTCCTCCCTATGCTAATTCTTGTCCAATTTGGGTTTTTGACCCAATCTTGTGCATCCAATAGGTGTTTTGTGTCATTGGATGAATATTTAGGTCATTTTCGTCCTCCCTACACTTTATCTTGTCCAATTAGGGTTTCTAACCATTCTTGTGCATCCAGTAGGTGTTTTGTGTCGTTGGATGAACATTAAGGTCATTTTCGTCCTCCCTACACTTAATCTTGTCCAATTAGGGTTTTTAACCAATCTTGTGCATCCAATAGGTGTTTTTGTGTCATTGGAAGAACATTTAGGTCATTTTCGTCCTCCCTAGGCTTATTCTTGTCCAATTAGGGTTTTTAACCAATCTTGAGCATCCAATAGGTGTTTTTGTGATAGTGGATGAACATTTAGGTCATTTTCATCCTCCCTAGGCTTATGCTCGTCCAATTAGGGTTTCTAACCAATCTTGTGCATCCAATAGGTGTTTTTGAGTCATTGGAAGAACAATTAGGTCATTTTCGACCTAACTAGGGTTATTCTTGTCCAATTATCCAATAGGTGTGTTTGTGTCATTGGATGAACAATTAGGTCATTTTCGACCTCCCTAGGCTTATTCTTGTCCAATTAGGGTTTCTAACAAGTCTCGTGCATCCAATAGGTGTGTTTGTGTAATTCGATGAACAATTAAGTCATTTACGTCCTCCCTATGCTTATCCTTGTCCAATTGGGGTTTTTAACCAATCTTGTGCATCCAATAGTTGT
Source organism: Cicer judaicum (assembly GCA_037974835.1). Taxonomy (NCBI): domain Eukaryota; kingdom Viridiplantae; phylum Streptophyta; class Magnoliopsida; order Fabales; family Fabaceae; genus Cicer; species Cicer judaicum. The sequence goes on from JBBPBS010000377.1 coordinate 393,531, forward strand.
GTTAGTGTCATTGGATGAACAATTAGGTCATTTTCGACCTCCCTAAACTTAATATTGTCCAATTAGGGTTTCTAACCAATCTTGTGCAGCGAATAGGTGTTTTTGTGTCATTGGATGAACAATTAGGTCATTTTCGTACTTCCTAGGCTTATTCTTGTCCTATTAGGGTTTTTAACCAATCTTTAGCATCCAATAGGTATTTTTATGTCAGTTGATGAACATTAAGGTTATTTTCTTCCTCCCTAGGCTTATGCTCGTCCAATTAGGGTTTCTAACCAATCTTGTGCATCCAATATGTGTTTTTGTGTCATTGGATGAACATTTAGCTCATTTTCATCCTCCCTAGGCTTATGCTTGTCCAATTAGAGTTTCAAACCAATCTTGTGCATCCAATAGGTGTGTTTGGGTCATTAGTTGAATATATAGGTCATTTTCGTCCTCCCTCACTTAATCTTGTCCAATTAGGGTTTCTAACCAATCTTGTACATCCAATAGGTGTTTTTGTGTCATTGGATGAACAAGTAGGTCATTTTCGTCCTCCCTAGGCTAATTCTAGTCCTATTAGGGTTTTTAACCAATCTTGTCCATCCAATAGGTGTTTTGTGTCATTGGATGAACATTTAGGTAATTTTCGTCCTCCCTACACTTAATCATGTCTAATTAGGGTTTCTAACCAATCTTGTGCATCCAATAGGTGTTTTTGTGTCATTGGATGAATATTTAGGTCATTTTCATCCTCCCTAGGCTAATTCACGTCCAATTAGGGTTTTTAACCAATCTTGTGCATCCAATAGGTGTTTTTGTGTCATTGGATGAACATTTAGGTCATTATTGACCTAACTAGGCTTATTCTTGTTCTATTGGGGTTTCTAACCAATCTTGTGCATCCAATAGTTGTGTTTGTGTCATTGGATGAACAATTAGGTCGTTTTCGACCTCCATAGGCTTATTCTTGTCCAATTAGGGTTTCTAACAAGTCTCGTGCATCCAATAGGTGTGTTTGTGTCTTTCGATGAACAATTAAGTCATTACGTCCTCCCTATGCTTATCCTTGTCCAATTATGGTTTTTAACCAATCTTGTGCATCCAATAGTTGTGTTTGTGTCATTCGATGAACAACTAAGTCATTTACGTCCTCCCTATGCTTATCCTTGTCCAATTAGGGTTTTTAACCAATCTTGTGCATCCAATAGTTGTGTTTGTGTCATTGGATGAACAATTAGGTCACTTTCGTCCTCCCTAGGCTTATTCTTGTCCCATTAGGGTTTTTAACCAATCTTGAGCATCCAGTAGGTGTTTTTGTGTCAGATGATGAACATTTAGGTCATTTTCATCCTCCCTAGGCTTATGCTCGTCCAATTAGGGTTTCTAACCAATCTTGTGCATCCAATAGGTGTTTTTGTGTCATTGGATGAACAATTAGGTCATTTTCTACCTAACTAGGCTTATTCTTGTCCTATTAGGGTTTCTAACCAATCTTGTGCATCCAATAGTTGTGTTTGTGTTATTGGATGAACAATTAGGTCATTTTCGACCTCCATAGGCTTATTCTTGTCCAATTAGGGTTTCTAACAAATCTCGTGCATCCAATAGGTGTGTTTGTGTCATTCGATGAACAATTAAGTCATTTACGTCCTCCCTATGCTTATCCTTGTCCAATTCTGGTTTTTAACCAATCTTGTGCATCCAATAGTTGTGTTAGTGTCATTGGATGAACAATTAGGTCATTTTCGAACTCCCTATACTTAATATTGTCCAATTATGGTTTCTAACCAATCTTGTGCAGCGAATAGGTGTTTTTGTGTCATTGGATGAACAATTAGGTCATTTTCGTACTTCCTAGGCTTATTCTTGTCCTATTACGGTTTTTAACCAATCTTTAGCATCCAATAGGTATTTTTATGTCAGTTGATGAACATTTAGGTTATTTTCTTCCTCCCTAGGCTTATGCTCGTCCAATTAGGGTTTCTAACCAATCTTGTGCATCCAATAGGTGTGTTTGTGTCATTGGATGAACAATTAGGTCATTTTCGTCCTCCCTAGGCTAATTCTTGTCCAATTAGGGTTTTTAACCAATCTTGTGCATCCAATAGGTGTTTTTGTGTCATTGGATGAACATTTAGGTCATTTTCGTCCTCCCTACACTTTATCTTTTCCAATTAGGGTTTTTAACCAAACTTGTGCATCCAATAGGTGTTTTTGTGTCATTGGATGAACAAATAGGTCATTTTCGTCCTCCTTAGGATAATTCTTGTCCAATTAGGGTTTTTAACCAATCTTGTGCATCCAATTGGTGTTTTTGTGTCATTGTATGAACAATTAGGTCATTTTGGTCCTCCCTAGGCTAATTCTTGTCAAATTAGGGATTTTAACCAATCTTGTGCATCCAATAGGTGTTTTGCGTCATTGGTTGAATATTTAGGTGATTTTCGTCCTCCCTACACTCAATCTTGTCCAATTAGGGTTTTTGTGTCATTGGATGAACAATTAGGTCATTTTCGTCCCCCCTAGGCAAATTCTTGTCCAATTAGGGTTTTTAACCAATCTTGTCCATCCAATAGGTGTTTTTGTGCCATTGGATGAACATTTAGGTCATTTTCAATTTCCCTAGGCTTATGCTTATCTAATTAGGGTTTCTAACCAATCTTGTGCATCCAATAGTTGTGTTTGTGTCATTAGATGAACATTTAGGTCATTTTTGTCTTCCCTCACTTAATCTTGTCCAATTAAGTTTCTAACCAATCTTGTATATCCAATAGGTGTTTTTTTGTCATTGGATGAACCATTAGGTCATTTTCGTCCTCCCTAGGATAATTCTTGTCCAATTAGGGTTTTTAACCAATCTCGTCCATCCAATAGGTGTTTTGTGTCATTGGTTGAACATTTAGGTAATTTCCGTCCTCCCTAGACTTAATCATGTCCAATTAGGGTTTCTAACCAATCTTGTGCATCCAATAGGTGTTTTTGTGTCATTGGATGAATATTTAGGTCATTTTCGTCCTCCCTAGGCTAATTCTTGTCCAATTTGGGTTTTTGACCCAATCTTGTGCATCCAATAGGTGTTTTGTGTCATTGGATGAATATTTAGGTCATTTTCGTCCTCCCTACACTTTATCTTGTCCAATTAGGGTTTCTAACCATTCTTGTGCATCCAGTAGGTGTTTTGTGTCGTTGGATGAACATTAAGGTCATTTTCGTCCTCCCTACACTTAATCTTGTCCAATTAGGGTTTTTAACCAATCTTGTGCATCCAATAGGTGTTTTTGTGTCATTGGAAGAACATTTAGGTCATTTTCGTCCTCCCTAGGCTTATTCTTGTCCAATTAGGGTTTTTAACCAATCTTGAGCATCCAATAGGTGTTTTTGTGATAGTGGATGAACATTTAGGTCATTTTCATCCTCCCTAGGCTTATGCTCGTCCAATTAGGGTTTCTAACCAATCTTGTGCATCCAATAGGTGTTTTTGAGTCATTGGAAGAACAATTAGGTCATTTTCGACCTAACTAGGGTTATTCTTGTCCAATTATCCAATAGGTGTGTTTGTGTCATTGGATGAACAATTAGGTCATTTTCGACCTCCCTAGGCTTATTCTTGTCCAATTAGGGTTTCTAACAAGTCTCGTGCGTCCAATAGGTGTGTTTGTGTAATTCGATGAACAATTAAGTCATTTACGTCCTCCCTATGCTTATCCTTGTCCAATTGGGGTTTTTAACCAATCTTGTGCATCCAATAGTTGTGTTAGTGTCATTGGATGAACAATTAGGTCATTTTCGACCTCCCTATACTTAATATTGTCCAATTATGGTTTCTAACCAATCTTGTGCAGCGAATAGGTGTTTTTGTGTCATTGGATGAACAATTAGGTCATTTTCGTACTTCCTAGGCTTATTCTTGTCCTATTAGGGTTTTTAACCAATCTTTAGCATCCAATAGGTATTTTTATGTCAGTTGATGAACATTTAGGTTATTTTCTTCCTCCCTAGGATTATGCTCGTCCAATTAGGGTTTCAAACCAATCTTGTGCATCCAATACGTGTTTTTGTGTCATTGGATGAACATTTAGCTCATTTTCATCCTCCCTAGGCTTATGCTTGTCCAATTAGAGTTTCTAACCAATCTTGTGCATCCAATAGGTGTGTTTGGGTCATTAGTTGAATATATAGGTCATTTTCGTCCTCCCTCACTTAATCTTGTCCAATTAGGGTTTCTAACCAATCTTGTACATCCAATAGGTGTTTTTGTGTCATTGGATGAACAAGTAGGTCATTTTCGTCCTCCCTAGGCTAATTCTAGTCCTATTAGGGTTTTTAACCAATCTTGTCCATCCAATAGGTGTTTTGTGTCATTGGATGAACATTTAGGTAATTTTCGTCCTCCCTACACTTAATCATGTCTAATTAGGGTTTCTAACCAATCTTGTGCATCCAATAGGTGTTTTTGTGTCATTGGATGAATATTTAGGTCATTTTCGTCCTCCCTTGGCTAATTCACGTCCAATTAGGGTTTTTAACCAATCTTGGGCAACCAATAGGTGTTTTTGTGTAATTGGATGAACATTTAGGTCATTTTCGACCTAACTAGGCTTATTCTTGTCCTATTGGGGTTTCTAACCAATCTTGTGCATCCAATAGTTGTGTTTGTGTCATTGGATGAACAATTAGGTCGTTTTCGACCTCCATAGGCTTATTCTTGTCCAATTAGGGTTTCTAACAAGTCTCGTGCATCCAATAGGTGTGTTTGTGTCTTTCGATGAACAATTAAGTCATTACGTCCTCCCTATGCTTATCCTTGTCCAATTAGGGTTTTTAACCAATCTTGTGCATCCAATAGTTGTGTTTGTGTCATTCGATGAACAACTAAGTCATTTACGTCCTCCCTATGCTTATCCTTGTCCAATTAGGGTTTTTAACCAATCTTGTGCATCCAATAGTTGTGTTTGTGTCATTGGATGAACAATTAGGTCACTTTCGTCCTCCCTAGGCTTATTCTTGTCCCATTAGGGTTTTTAACCAATCTTCAGCATCCAATAGGTGTTTTTGTGTCAGATGATGAACATTTAGGTCATTTTCATCCTCCCTAGGCTTATGCTCGTCCAATCAGGGTTTCTAACCAATCTTGTGCATCCAATAGGTGTTTTTGTGTCATTGGATGAACAATTAGGTCATTTTCGACCTAACTAGGCTTATTCTTGTCCTATTAGGGTTTCTAATCAATCTTGTGCATCCAATAGTTGTGTTTGTGTCATTGGATGAACAATTAGGTCATTTTCGACCTCCATAGGCTTATTCTTGTCCAATTAGGGTTTCTAACAAATCTCGTGCATCCAATAGGTGTGTTTGTGTCATTCGATGAACAATTAAGTCATTTACGTCCTCCCTATGCTTATCCTTGTCCAATTCTGGTTTTTAACCAATCTTGTGCATCCAATAGTTGTGTTAGTGTCATTGGATGAA
>JBBPBS010000377.1:398994-456981 GCA_037974835.1 Cicer judaicum
GAACAATTAGGTCATTTTCGACCTAACTAGGGTTATTCTTGTCCAATTATCCAATAGGTGTGTTTGTGTCATTGGATGAACAATTAGGTCATTTTCGACCTCCCTAGGCTTATTCTTGTCCAATTAGGGTTTCTAACAAGTCTCGTGCGTCCAATAGGTGTGTTTGTGTAATTCGATGAACAATTAAGTCATTTACGTCCTCCCTATGCTTATCCTTGTCCAATTGGGGTTTTTAACCAATCTTGTGCATCCAATAGTTGTGTTAGTGTCATTGGATGAACAATTAGGTCATTTTCGACCTCCCTATACTTAATATTGTCCAATTATGGTTTCTAACCAATCTTGTGCAGCGAATAGGTGTTTTTGTGTCATTGGATGAACAATTAGGTCATTTTCGTACTTCCTAGGCTTATTCTTGTCCTATTAGGGTTTTTAACCAATCTTTAGCATCCAATAGGTATTTTTATGTCAGTTGATGAACATTTAGGTTATTTTCTTCCTCCCTAGGATTATGCTCGTCCAATTAGGGTTTCAAACCAATCTTGTGCATCCAATACGTGTTTTTGTGTCATTGGATGAACATTTAGCTCATTTTCATCCTCCCTAGGCTTATGCTTGTCCAATTAGAGTTTCTAACCAATCTTGTGCATCCAATAGGTGTGTTTGGGTCATTAGTTGAATATATAGGTCATTTTCGTCCTCCCTCACTTAATCTTGTCCAATTAGGGTTTCTAACCAATCTTGTACATCCAATAGGTGTTTTTGTGTCATTGGATGAACAAGTAGGTCATTTTCGTCCTCCCTAGGCTAATTCTAGTCCTATTAGGGTTTTTAACCAATCTTGTCCATCCAATAGGTGTTTTGTGTCATTGGATGAACATTTAGGTAATTTTCGTACTCCCTACACTTAATCATGTCTAATTAGGGTTTCTAACCAATCTTGTGCATCCAATTGGTGTTTTTGTGTCATTGGATGAATATTTAGGTCATTTTCGTCCTCCCTAGGCTAATTCACGTCCAATTAGGGTTTTTAACCAATCTTGTGCATCCAATAGGTGTTTTTGTGTCATTGGATGAACATTTAGGTCATTTTCGTCCTCCCTAGGCTTATTCTTGTCCCATTAGGGTTTTTAACCAATCTTGAGCATCCAATAGGTGTTTTTGTGTCAGATGATGAACATTTAGGTCATTTTCATCCTCCCTAGGCTTATGCTCGTCCAATTAGGGTTTCTAACCAATCTTGTGCATCCAATAGGTGTTTTTGTGTCATTGGATTAACAATTAGGTCATTTTCGACCTAACTAGGCTTATTCTTGTCCTATTAGGGTTTCTAACCAATCTTGTGCATCCAATAGTTGTGTTTGTGTCATTGGATGAACAATTAGGTCATTTTCGACCTCCATAGGCTTATTCTTGTCCAATTAGGGTTTCTAACAAATCTCGTGCATCCAATAGGTGTGTTTGTGTCATTCGATGAGCAATTAAGTCATTTACGTCCTCCCTATGCTTATCCTTGTCCAATTCTGGTTTTTAACCAATCTTGTGCATCCAATAGTTGTGTTAGTGTCATGGGATGAACAATTAGGTCATTTTCGACCTCCCTAAACTTAATATTGTCCAATTATGGTTTCTAACCAATCTTGTGCAGCGAATAGGTGTTTTTGTGTCATTGGATGAACAATTAGGTCATTTTCGTACTTCCTAGGCTTATTCTTGTCCTATTAGGGTTTTTAACCAATCTTTATCATCCAATAGGTATTTTTATGTCAGTTGATGAACATTTAGGTTATTTTCATCCTCCCTAGGCTTATGCTTGTCCAATTAGGGTTTCTAACCAATCTTGTGCATCCAATATGTGTTTTTGTGTCATTGGATGAACATTTAGCTCATTTTCATCCTCCCTAGGCTTATGATTGTCCAATTAGAGTTTCTAACCAATCTTGTGCATCCAATAGGTGTGTTTGGGTCATTAGTTGAATATATAGGTCATTTTCGTCCTCCCTCACTTAATCTTGTCCAATTAGGGTTTCTAACCAATCTTGTACATCCAATAGGTGTTTTTGTGTCATTGGATGAACAAGTAGGTCATTTTCGTCCTCCCTAGGCTAATTCTAGTCCTATTAGGGTTTTTAACCAATCTTGTCCATCCAATAGGTGTTTTGTGTCATTGGATGAACATTTAGGTAATTTTCGTCCTCCCTACACTTAATCATGTCTAATTAGGGTTTCTAACCAATCTTGTGCATCCAATAGGTGTTTTTGTGTCATTGGATGAATATTTAGGTCATTTTCGTCCTCCCTTGGCTAATTCACGTCCAATTAGGGTTTTTAACCAATCTTGGGCAACCAATAGGTGTTTTTGTGTAATTGGATGAACATTTAGGTCATTTTCGACCTAACTAGGCTTATTCTTGTCCTATTGGGGTTTCTAACCAATCTTGTGCATCCAATAGTTGTGTTTGTGTCATTGGATGAACAATTAGGTCGTTTTCCACCTCCATAGGCTTATTCTTGTCCAATTAGGGTTTCTAACAAGTCTCGTGCATCCAATAGGTGTGTTTGTGTCTTTCGATGAACAATTAAGTCATTACGTCCTCCCTATGCTTATCCTTGTCCAATTAGGGTTTTTAACCAATCTTGTGCATCCAATAGTTGTGTTTGTGTCATTCGATGAACAACTAAGTCATTTACGTCCTCCCTATGCTTATCCTTGTCCAATTAGGGTTTTTAACCAATCTTGTGCATCCAATAGTTGTGTTTGTGTCATTGGATGAACAATTAGGTCACTTTCGTCCTCCCTAGGCTTATTCTTGTCCCATTAGGGTTTTTAACCAATCTTGAGCATCCAATAGGTGTTTTTGTGTCAGATGATGAACATTTAGGTCATTTTCATCCTCCCTAGGCTTATGCTCGTCCAATTAGGGTTTCTAACCAATCTTGTGCATCCAATAGGTGTTTTTGTGTCATTGGATGAACAATTAGGTCATTTTCGACCTAACTAGGCTTATTCTTGTCCTATTAGGGTTTCTAACCAATCTTGTGCATCCAATAGTTGTGTTTGTGTCATTGGATGAACAATTAGGTCATTTTCGACCTCCATAGGCTTATTCTTGTCCAATTAGGGTTTCTAACAAATCTCGTGCATCCAATAGGTGTGTTTGTGTCATTCGATGAGCAATTAAGTCATTTACGTCCTCCCTATGCTTATCCTTGTCCAATTCTGGTTTTTAACCAATCTTGTGCATCCAATAGTTGTGTTAGTGTCATGGGATGAACAATTAGGTCATTTTCGACCTCCCTAAACTTAATATTGTCCAATTATGGTTTCTAACCAATCTTGTGCAGCGAATAGGTGTTTTTGTGTCATTGGATGAACAATTAGGTCATTTTCGTACTTCCTAGGCTTATTCTTGTCCTATTAGGGTTTTTAACCAATCTTTATCATCCAATAGGTATTTTTATGTCAGTTGATGAACATTTAGGTTATTTTCATCCTCCCTAGGCTTATGCTTGTCCAATTAGGGTTTCTAACCAATCTTGTGCATCCAATATGTGTTTTTGTGTCATTGGATGAACATTTAGCTCATTTTCATCCTCCCTAGGCTTATGATTGTCCAATTAGAGTTTCTAACCAATCTTGTGCATCCAATAGGTGTGTTTGGGTCATTAGTTGAATATATAGGTCATTTTCGTCCTCCCTCACTTAATCTTGTCCAATTAGGGTTTCTAACCAATCTTGTACATCCAATAGGTGTTTTTGTGTCATTGGATGAACAAGTAGGTCATTTTCGTCCTCCCTAGGCTAATTCTAGTCCTATTAGGGTTTTTAACCAATCTTGTCCATCCAATAGGTGTTTTGTGTCATTGGATGAACATTTAGGTAATTTTCGTCCTCCCTACACTTAATCATGTCTAATTAGGGTTTCTAACCAATCTTGTGCATCCAATAGGTGTTTTTGTGTCATTGGATGAATATTTAGGTCATTTTCGTCCTCCCTTGGCTAATTCACGTCCAATTAGGGTTTTTAACCAATCTTGGGCAACCAATAGGTGTTTTTGTGTAATTGGATGAACATTTAGGTCATTTTCGACCTAACTAGGCTTATTCTTGTCCTATTGGGGTTTCTAACCAATCTTGTGCATCCAATAGTTGTGTTTGTGTCATTGGATGAACAATTAGGTCGTTTTCGACCTCCATAGGCTTATTCTTGTCCAATTAGGGTTTCTAACAAGTCTCGTGCATCCAATAGGTGTGTTTGTGTCTTTCGATGAACAATTAAGTCATTACGTCCTCCCTATGCTTATCCTTGTCCAATTAGGGTTTTTAACCAATCTTGTGCATCCAATAGTTGTGTTTGTGTCATTCGATGAACAACTAAGTCATTTACGTCCTCCCTATGCTTATCCTTGTCCAATTAGGGTTTTTAACCAATCTTGTGCATCCAATAGTTGTGTTTGTGTCATGGGATGAACAATTAGGTCACTTTCGTCCTCCCTAGGCTTATTCTTGTCCCATTAGGGTTTTTAACCAATCTTGAGCATCCAATAGGTGTTTTTGTGTCAGATGATGAACATTTAGGTCATTTTCATTCTCCCTAGGCTTATGCTCGTCCAATTAGGGTTTCTATCCAATCTTGTGCATCCAATAGGTGTTTTTGTGTCATTGGATGAACAATTAGGTCATTTTCGACCTAACTAGGCTTATTCTTGTCCTATTAGGGTTTCTAACCAATCTTGTGCATCCAATAGTTGTGTTTGTGTCATTGGATGAACAATTAGGTCATTTTCGACCTCCATAGGCTTATTCTTGTCCAATTAGGGTTTCTAACAAATCTCGTGCATCCAATAGGTGTGTTTGTGTCATTCGATGAGCAATTAAGTCATTTACGTCCTCCCTATGCTTATCCTTGTCCAATTCTGGTTTTTAACCAATCTTGTGCATCCAATAGTTGTGTTAGTGTCATTGGATGAACAATTAGGTCATTTTCGACCTCCCTAAACTTAATATAGTCCAATTATGGTTTCTAACCAATCTTGTGCAGCGAATAGGTGTTTTTGTGTCATTGGATGAACAATTAGGTCATTTTCGTATTTCCTAGGCTTATTCTTGTCCTATTAGGGTTTTTAACCAATCTTTAGCATCCAATAGGTATTTTTATGTCAGTTGATGAACATTTAGGTTATTTTCATCCTCCCTAGGCTTATGCTCATCCAATTAGGGTTTCTAACCAACCTTGTGCATCCAATAGTTGTGTTTGTGTCATTAGATGAACATTTAGGTCATTTTCGACCTAACTAGGCTTATTCTTGTCCAATTAGGGTTTCTAACAAATCTCGTGCATCCAATAGGTGTTTTTGTGTCATTGGATGAACAATTAGGTCATTTTCGACCTCCCTAGGCTTATTCTTGTCCAATTAGGGTTTCTAACAAGTCTCGTGCATCCAATAGGTGTGTTTGTGTCATTCGATGAACAATTAAGTCATTTACGTCCTCCCTATGCTTATCCTTGTCCAATTGGGGTTTTTAACCAATCTTGTGCATCCAATAGTTGTGTTAGTGTCATTGGATGAACAATTAGGTCATTTTCGACCTCCCTAAATTAATATTGTCCAATTAGGGTTTCTAACCAATCTTGTGCATCCAATTGGTGTTTTTGTGTCATTGGATGAATATTTAGGTCATTTTCGTCCTCCCTAGGCTAATTCACGTCCAATTAGGGTTTTTAACCAATCTTGTGCATCCAATAGGTGTTTTTGTGTCATTGGATGAACATTTAGGTCATTTTCGACCTAACTAGGCTTATTCTTGTCCTATTGGGGTTTCTAACCAATCTTGTGCATCCAATAGTTGTGTTTGTGTCATTGGATGAACAATTAGGTCGTTTTCGACCTCCATAGGCTTATTCTTGTCCAATTAGGGTTTCTAACAAGTCTCGTGCATCCAATAGGTGTGTTTGTGTCTTTCGATGAACAATTAAGTCATTACGTCCTCCCTATGCTTATCCTTGTCCAATTAGGGTTTTTAACCAATCTTGTGCATCCAATAGTTGTGTTTGTGTCATTCGATGAACAACTAAGTCATTTACGTCCTCCCTATGCTTATCCTTGTCCAATTAGGGTTTTTAACCAATCTTGTGCATCCAATAGTTGTGTTTGTGTCATGGGATGAACAATTAGGTCACTTTCGTCCTCCCTAGGCTTATTCTTGTCCCATTAGGGTTTTTAACCAATCTTGAGCATCCAATAGGTGTTTTTGTGTCAGATGATGAACATTTAGGTCATTTTCATTCTCCCTAGGCTTATGCTCGTCCAATTAGGGTTTCTATCCAATCTTGTGCATCCAATAGGTGTTTTTGTGTCATTGGATGAACAATTAGGTCATTTTCGACCTAACTAGGCTTATTCTTGTCCTATTAGGGTTTCTAACCAATCTTGTGCATCCAATAGTTGTGTTTGTGTCATTGGATGAACAATTAGGTCATTTTCGACCTCCATAGGCTTATTCTTGTCCAATTAGGGTTTCTAACAAATCTCGTGCATCCAATAGGTGTGTTTGTGTCATTCGATGAGCAATTAAGTCATTTACGTCCTCCCTATGCTTATCCTTGTCCAATTCTGGTTTTTAACCAATCTTGTGCATCCAATAGTTGTGTTAGTGTCATTGGATGAACAATTAGGTCATTTTCGACCTCCCTAAACTTAATATTGTCCAATTATGGTTTCTAACCAATCTTGTGCAGCGAATAGGTGTTTTTGTGTCATTGGATGAACAATTAGGTTATTTTCGTACTTCCTTGGCTTATTCTTGTCCTATTAGGGTTTTTAACCAATCTTTATCATCCAATAGGTATTTTTATGTCAGTTGATGAACATTTAGGTTATTTTCATCCTCCCTAGGCTTATGCTTGTCCAATTAGGGTTTCTAACCAATCTTGTGCATCCAATATGTGTTTTTGTGTCATTGGATGAACATTTAGCTCATTTTCATCCTCCCTAGGCTTATGATTGTCCAATTAGAGTTTCTAACCAATCTTGTGCATCCAATAGGTGTGTTTGGGTCATTAGTTGAATATATAGGTCATTTTCGTCCTCCCTCACTTAATCTTGTCCAATTAGGGTTTCTAACCAATCTTGTACATCCAATAGGTGTTTTTGTGTCATTGGATGAACAAGTAGGTCATTTTCGTCCTCCCTAGGCTAATTCTAGTCCTATTAGGGTTTTTAACCAATCTTGTCCATCCAATAGGTGTTTTGTGTCATTGGATGAACATTTAGGTAATTTTCGTCCTCCCTACACTTAATCATGTCTAATTAGGGTTTCTAACCAATCTTGTGCATCCAATAGGTGTTTTTGTGTCATTGGATGAATATTTAGGTCATTTTCGTCCTCCCTTGGCTAATTCACGTCCAATTAGGGTTTTTAACCAATCTTGGGCAACCAATAGGTGTTTTTGTGTAATTGGATGAACATTTAGGTCATTTTCGACCTAACTAGGCTTATTCTTGTCCTATTGGGGTTTCTAACCAATCTTGTGCATCCAATAGTTGTGTTTGTGTCATTGGATGAACAATTAGGTCGTTTTCGACCTCCATAGGCTTATTCTTGTCCAATTAGGGTTTCTAACAAGTCTCGTGCATCCAATAGGTGTGTTTGTGTCTTTCGATGAACAATTAAGTCATTACGTCCTCCCTATGCTTATCCTTGTCCAATTAGGGTTTTTAACCAATCTTGTGCATCCAATAGTTGTGTTTGTGTCATTCGATGAACAACTAAGTCATTTACGTCCTCCCTATGCTTATCCTTGTCCAATTAGGGTTTTTAACCAATCTTGTGCATCCAATAGTTGTGTTTGTGTCATTGGATGAACAATTAGGTCACTTTCGTCCTCCCTAGGCTTATTCTTGTCCAATTAGGGTTTTTAACCAATCTTGAGCATCCAATAGGTGTTTTTGTGTCAGATGATGAACATTTAGGTCATTTTCATCCTCCCTAGGCTTATGCTCGTCCAATTAGGGTTTGTAACCAATCTTGTGCATCCAATAGGTGTGTTTGTGTCATTGGATGAACAATTAGGTCATTTTCGACCTAACTAGGCTTATTCTTGTCCTATTAGGGTTTCTAACCAATCTTGTGCATCCAATAGTTGTGTTTGTGTCATTGGATGAACAATTAGGTCATTTTCGACCTCCATAGGCTTATTCTTGTCCAATTAGGGTTTCTAACAAGTCTCGTGCATCCAGTAGGTGTGTTTGTGTCATTCGATGAACAATTAAGTCATTTACGACCTCCCTATGCTTATCCTTGTCCAATTCTGGTTTTTAACCAATCTTGTGCATCCAATAGTTGTGTTAGTGTCATTGGATGAACAATTAGGTCATTTTCGACCTCCCTAAACTTAATATTGTCCAATTAGGGTTTCTAACCAATCTTGTGCAGCGAATAGGTGTTTTTGTGTCATTGGATGAACAATTAGGTCATTTTCGTACTTCCTAGGATTATTCTTGTCCTATTAGGGTTTTTAACCAATCTTTAGCATCCAATAGGTATTTTTATGTCAGTTGATGAACATTTAGGTTATTTTCATCCTCCCTAGGCTTATGCTCGTCCAATTAGGGTTTCTAACCAATCTTGTGCATCCAATATGTGTTTTTGTGTCATTGGATGAACATTTAGCTCATTTTCATCCTCCCTAGGCGTATGCTTGTCCAATTAGACTTTCTAACCAATCTTGTGCATCCAATAGGTGTGTTTGGGTCATTCGATGAATATTTAGGTCATTTTCGTCCTCCCTCACTTAATCTTGTCCAATTAGGGTTTCTAACCAATCTTGTACATCCAATAGGTGTTTTTGTGTCATTGGATGAACAAGTAGGTCATTTTCGTCCTCCCTAGGCTAATTCTCGTCCTATTAGGGTTTTTAACCAATCTTGTCCATCCAATAGGTGTTTTGTGTCATTGGAGGAACATTTAGGTAATTTTCGTCCTCCCTACACTTAATCATGTCTAATTGGGGTTTCTAACCAATCTTGTGCATCCAATAGGTGTTTTTGTGTCATTGGATGAATATTTAGGTCATTTTCGTCCTCCCTAGGCTAATTCACGTCCAATTAGGGTTTTTAACCAATCTTGTGCATCCAATAGGTGTTTTTGTGTCATTGGATGAACATTTAGGTCATTTTCGTCCTCCCTAGGCTAATTCTTGTCCAATTAGGGTTTTTAACCAATCTCGAGCATCCAATAGGTGTTTTTGTGTCAGTTGATGAACATTTAGGTCATTTTCATCCTCCCTAGGCTTATGCTCTTCCAATTAGGGTTTCTATCCAATCTTGTGCATCCAATAGGTGTTTTTGTGTCATTGGATGAACAATTTGGTCATTTTCGACCTAACTAGGCTTATTCTTGTCCTATTAGGGTTTCTAACCAATCTTGTGCATGCAATAGTTGTGTTTGTGTCATTGGATGAACAATTAGGTCGTTTTCGACCTCCATAGGCTTATTCTTGTCCAATTAGGGTTTCTAACAAGTCTCGTGCATCCTATAGGTGTGTTTGTGTCATTCGATGAACAATTAAGTCATTTACGTCCTCCCTATGGTTATCCTTGTCCAATTAGGGTTTTTAACCAATCTTGTGCATCCAATAGGTGTTTTTGTGTAATTGGATGAATATTTAGGTCCTTTTCGTCCTCCCTAGGCTAATTCACGTCCAATTAGGCTTTTTAACCAATCTTGTGCATCCAATAGGTGTTTTTGTGTCATTGGATGAACATTTAGGTCATTTTCGTCCTCTCTAGGCTAATTCTTGTCCAATTAGGGTTTTTAACCAATCTTGAGCATCCAATAGGTGTTTTTGTGTCAGTTGTTGAACATTTAGGTCACTTTCATCCTCCCTAGGCTTATGCTCGTCCAATTAGGGTTTCTAACCAATCTTGTGCATCCAATATGTGTTTTTGTGTCATTGGATGAACAATTAGGTCATTTTCGACCTAACTAGGCTTATTCTTGTCCTATTAGGGTTTCTAACCAATCTTGTGCATCCAATAGTTGTGTTTGTGTCATTGGATGAACAATTAGGTCATTTTCGACCTCCATAGGCTTATTCTTGTCCAATTAGGGTTTCTAACAAGTCTCGTGCATCCAATAGGTGTGTTTGTGTCATTCGATGAACAATTAAGTCATTTACGTCCTCCCTATGCTTATCCTTGTCCAATTAGGGTTTTTAACCAATCTTGTGCATCCAATAGGTGTTTTGTGTCATTGGATGAACATTTAGGTCATTTTGGTCCTCCGTACACTTAATCTTGTCCAATTAGGGTTTTTAACCAATCTTGTGCATCCAATAGGTGTTTTCGTGTCATAGGATGAATATTTAGGTCATTTTCGTCCTCCCTACACTTAATGTTGTCCAATTAGGGTTTTTAACCAATCTTGTGCATCCAAAGGGTGTTTTTGTGTCATTGGATGAACAATTAGGTCATTTTCATCCTCCCTAGGCTTATGCTTGTCCAAATAGAGTTTCTAACCAATAGGTGTTTTTGTGTCATTGGATGAACAATTAGGTCATTTTCGTCCTCCATTGGCTAATTCTTGTCCAATTAGGGTTTTTAACCAATCTTGTGCATCCAATAGGTGTTTTGTGTCGTTGGATGAACATTTAGGTCCTTTTCGTCCTCCCTACACTTAATCTTGTCCAATTAGGGTTTCTAACCAATCTTGTGCATCCGATAGGTGTTTTTGTGTCATTGGATGAACATTTAGGTCATTTTCGTCCTCCCTAGGCTAATTCTTGTGCAATTAGGGTTTTTACCCAATCTTGTGCATCCAATAGGTGCTTTGAGTCATTGGATGGACATTTAGGTCATTTTGGTCCTCCCTACACTTAATCTTGTCCAATTAGCGTTCTTAACCAATCTTGTGCATCCAATAGGTGTTTTCGTGTCATAGGATGAATATATAGGTCATTTTCGTCCTCCCTACACTTAATGTTGTCCAGTTAGGGTTTTTAACCAATCTTGTGCATCCAATGGGTGTTTTTGTGTCATTGGATGAACAATTAGGTCACTTTCGTCCTCCCTAGGCTTATTCTTGTCCAATTAGGGTTTTTAACCAATCTTGTGCATCCAATAGGTGTTTTTGTGTCAGATGATGAACATTTAGGTCATTTTCATCCTCCCTAGGCTTATGCTCGTCCAATTAGGGTTTGTAACCAATCTTGTGCATCCAATAGGTGTTTTTGTGTCATTGGATGAACAATTAGGTCATTTTCGACCTAACTAGGCTTATTCTTGTCCTATTAGGGTTTCTAACCAATCTTGTGCATCCAATAGTTGTGTTTGTGTCATTGGATGAACAATTAGGTCGTTTTCGACCTCCATAGGCTTATTCTTGTCCAATTAGGGTTTCTAACAAGTCTCGTGCATCCAATAGGTGTGTTTGTGTCTTTCGATGAACAATTAAGTCATTACGTCCTCCCTATGCTTATCCTTGTCCAATTAGGGTTTTTAACCAATCTTGTGCATCCAATAGTTGTGTTTGTGTCATTCGATGAACAACTAAGTCATTTACGTCCTCCCTATGCTTATCCTTGTCCAATTAGGGTTTTTAACCAATCTTGTGCATCCAATAGTTGTGTTTGTGTCATTGGATGAACAATTAGGTCACTTTCGTCCTCCCTAGGCTTATTCTTGTCCCATTAGGGTTTTTAACCAATCTTGAGCATCCAATAGGTGTTTTTGTGTCAGATGATGAACATTTAGGTCATTTTCATCCTCCCTAGGCTTATACTCGTCCAATTAGGGTTTCTAACCAATCTTGTGCATCCAATAGGTGTTTTTGTGTCATTGGATGAACAATTAGGTCATTTTCGACCTAACTAGGCTTATTCTTGTCCTATTAGGGTTTCTAACCAATCTTGTGCATCCAATAGTTGTGTTTGTGTCATTGGATGAACAATTAGGTCATTGTCGACCTCCATAGGCTTATTCTTGTCCAATTAGGGTTTCTAACAAATCTCGTGCATCCAATAGGTGTGTTTGTGTCATTCGATGAACAATTAAGTCATTTACGTCCTCCCTATGCTTATCCTTGTCCAATTCTGGTTTTTAACCAATCTTGTGCATCCAATAGTTGTGTTAGTGTCATTGGATGAACAATTAGGTCATTTTCGACCTGCCTAAACTTAATATTGTCCAATTATGGTTTCTAACCAATCTTGTGCATCTAATTAGGTCATTTTCGTACTTCCTAGGCTTATTCTTGTCCTATTAGGGTTTTTAACCAATCTTTAGCATCCAATAGGTATTTTTATGTCAGTTGATGAACATTTAGGTTATTTTCATCCTCCCTAGGCTTATGCTCGTCCAATTAGGGTTTCTAACCAATCTTGTGCATCCAATATGTGTTTTTGTGTCATTGGATGAACATTTAGCTCATTTTCATCCTCCCTAGGCGTATGCTTGTCCAATTAGAGTTTCTAACCAATCTTGTGCATCTAATAGGTGTGTTTGGGTCATTCGATGAATATTTAGGTCATTTTCGTCCTCCCTCACTTAATCTTGTCCAATTAGGGTTTCTAACCAATCTTGTACATCCAATAGGTGTTTTTGTGTCATTGGATGAACAAGTAGGTCATTTTCGTCCTCCCTAGGCTAATTCTCGTCCTATTAGGGTTTTTAACCAATCATGTCCATCCAATAGGTGTTTTGTGTCATTGGATGAACATTTAGGTAATTTTCGTCCTCCCTACACTTAATCATGTCTAATTAGGGTTTCTAACCAATCTTGTGCATCCATAACGTGTTTCTGTGTCATTGGATGAATATTTAGGTCATTTTCGTCCTCCCTAGGCTAATTCACGTCCAATTAGGGTTTTTAACCAATCTTGTGCATCCAATAGGTGTTTTTGTGTCATTGGATGAACATTTAGGTCATTTTCGTCCTCCCTAGGCTAATTCTTGTCCAATTAGGGTTTTTAACCAATCTTGAGTATCCAATAGGTGATTTTGTGTCAGTTGATGAACATTTAGGTCATTTTCATCCTCCCTAGGCTTATGCTCATCCAATTAGGGTTTCTAACCAATCTTGTGCATCCAATAGGTGTTTTTGTGTCATTGGATGAACAATTAGGTCATTTTCGACCTAACTAGGCTTATTCTTTTCCTATTAGGGTTTCTAACCAATCTCGTGCATCCAATAGTTGTGTTTGTGTCATTGGATGAACAATTAGGTCATTTTCGACCTCCATAGGCTTATTCTTGTCCAATTAGGGTTTCTAACAAGTCTCGTGCATCCAATAGGTGTGTTTGTGTCATTCGATGAACAATTAAGTCATTTACGTCCTCCCTATGCTTATCCTTGTCCAATTAGGGTTTTTAACCAATCTTGAGCATCCAATAGTTGTGTTTGTGTCATTCGATGAACAACTAAGTCATTTACGTCCTCCCTATGCTTATCCTTTTCCAATTAGGGTTTTTAACCAATCTTGTGCATCCAATAGTTGTGTTTGTGTCATTGGATGAACAATTAGGTCACTTTCGTCCTCCCTAGGCTTATTCTTGTCCAATTAGGGTTTTTAACCAATCTTGAGCATCCAATAGGTGTTTTTGTGTCAGATGATGAACATTTAGGTCATTTTCATCATCCCTAGGCTTATGCTCGTCCAATTAGGGTTTCTAACCAATCTTGTGCATCCAATAGGTGTTTTTGTGCTATTGGATGAACAATTAGGTCAGTTTCGACCTAACTAGGCTTATTCTTGTCCTATTAGGGTTTCTAACCAATCTCGTGCATCCAATAGTTGTGTTTGTGTCATTGGATGAACAATTAGGTCATTTTCGACCTCCATAGGCTTATTCTTGTCCAATTAGGGTTTCTAACAAGTCTCGTGCAACCAATAGGTGTCTTTGTGTCATTCGATGAACAATTAAGTCATTTACGTCCTCCCTATGCTTATCCTTGTCCAATTAGAGTTTTTAACCAATCTTGTGCATCCAATAGGTGTTTTTGTGTCATTGGATGAACATTTAGGTCATTTTCGTCCTCCCTAGGCTAATTCTTGTCCAATTAGGGTTTTTAACCAACCTTGAGCATCCAATAGGTGTTTTTGTGTCAGTTGATGAACATTTAGGTCATTTTCATCCTCCCTAGGCTTATGCTCGTCCAATTAGGGTTTCTAACCAATCTTGTGCATCCAATAGGTGTTTTTGTGTCATTGGATGAACAATTAGGTCATTTTCGACCTAACTAAGCTTATTCTTATCCTATTAGGGTTTCTAACCAATCTTGTGCATCCAATAGTTGTGTTTGTGTCATTGGATGAACAATTAGGTCATTTTCGACCTCCATAGGCTTATTCTTGTCCAATTAGGGTTTCTAACAAGTCTCGTGCATCCAATAGGTGTGTTTGTGTCATTCGATGAACAATTAAGTCATTTACGTCCTCCCTATGCTTATCCTTGTCCAATTAGGGTTTTTAACCAGTCTTGTGCATCCAATAGTTCTGTTTGTGTCATTCGATGAATAACTAAGTCATTTACGTCCTCCCTATGCTTATCCTTGTCCAATTAGGGTTTTTAACCAATCTTGTGCATCCAATAGTTGTGTTTGTGTCATTGGATGAACAATTAGGTCACTTTCGTCCTCCCTAGGCTTATTCTTGTCCAATTAGGGTTTTTAACCAATCTTGAGCATCCAATAGGTGTTTTTGTGTCAGATGATGAACATTTAGGTCATTTTCATCATCCCTAGGCTTATGCTCGTCCAATTAGGGTTTCTAACCAATCTTGTGCATCCAATAGGTGTTTTTGTGTCATTGGATGAACAATTAGGTCATTTTCGACCTAACTAGGCTTATTCTTGTCCTATGAGGGTTTCTAACCAATCTTGTGCATCCAATAGTTGTGTTTGTGTCATTGGATGAACAGTTAGGTCATTTTCGACCTCCATAGGCTTATTCTTGTCCAATTAGGGTTTCTAAAAAGTCCCGTGTATCCAATAGGTGTGTTTATGTCATTCGATGAACAATTAAGTCATTTACGTCCTCCCTATGCTTATCCTTGTCCAATTAGGGTTTTTAACCAATCTTGTGCATCCAATAGTTGTGTTTGTGTCATTCGATGAACAACTAAGTCATTTACGTCCTCCCTATGCTTATCCTTATCCAATTAGGGTTTTTAACCAATCTTGTGCATCCAATAGTTGTGTTTGTGTCATTGGATGAACATTTAGGTCATTTTCGTCCTCCCTAGGCTAATTCTTGTCCAATTAGGGTTTTTAACCAATCTTGAGCATCCAATAGGTGTTTTTGTGTCAGTTGATGAACATTTAGGTCATTTTCATACTCCCTAGGCTTATGCACGTCCAATTAGGGTTTCTAACCAATCTTGTGCATCCAATAGGTGTTTTTGTGTCATTGGATGAACAATTAGGTCATTTTCAACCTAACTAGGCTTATTCTTGTCCTATTAGGGTTTCTAACCAATCTTGTGCATCCAATAGTTGTGTTTGTGTCATTGGATGAACAATTAGGTCATTTTCGACCTCCATAGGCTTATTCTTGTCCAATTAGGGTTTCTAACAAGTCTCGTGCATCCAGTAGGTGTGTTTGTGTCATTCGATGAACAATTAAGTCATTTACGACCTCCCTATGCTTATCCTTGTCCAATTCTGGTTTTTAACCAATCTTGTGCATCCAATAGTTGTGTTAGTGTCATTGGATGAACAATTAGGTCATTTTCGACCTCCCTAAACTTAATATTGTCCAATTAGGGTTTCTAACCAATCTTGTGCAGCGAATAGGTGTTTTTGTGTCATTGGATGAACAATTAGGTCATTTTCGTACTTCCTAGGATTATTCTTGTCCTATTAGGGTTTTTAACCAATCTTTAGCATCCAATAGGTATTTTTATGTCAGTTGATGAACATTTAGGTTATTTTCATCCTCCCTAGGCTTATGCTCGTCCAATTAGGGTTTCTAACCAATCTTGTGCATCCAATATGTGTTTTTGTGTCATTGGATGAACATTTTGCTCATTTTCATCCTCCCTAGGCTTATGCTTGTCCAATTAGAGTTTCTAACCAATCTTGTGCATCCAATAGGTGTGTTTGGGTCATTCGATGAATATTTAGGTCATTTTCGTCCAACCTAGGCTAATTCTCGTCCTATTAGGGTTTTTAACCAATCTTGTCCATCCAATAGGTGTTTTGTGTCATTGGATGAACATTTAGGTAATTTTCGTCCTCCCTACACTTAATCATGTCTAATTAGGGTTTCTAACCAATCTTGTGCATCCAATAGGTGTTTTTGTGTCATTGGATGAATATTTAGGTCATTTTCGTCCTGCCTAGGCTAATTCACGTCCAATTAGGGTTTTTAACCAATCTTGTGCATCCAATAGGTGTTTCTGTGTCGTTGGATGAACATTTAGGTCATTTTCGTCCTCCCTAGGCTAATTCTTGTCCAATTAGGGTTTTTAACCAATCTTGAGCATCCAATAGGTGTTTTTGTGTCAATTGATGAACATTTAGGTCATTTTCATCCTCCCTAGGGTTATGCTTGTCCAATTAGGGTTTCTAACCAATCTTGTGCATCCAGTAGGTGTTTTTGTGTCATTGGATGAACAATTAGATCATTTTCGACCTAACTAGGCTTATTCTTGTCCTATTAGGGTTTTTAACCAATCTTGATCATCCAATAGTTGTGTTTGTGTCATTGGATGAACAATTAGGTCATTTTCGACCTCCATAGGCTTATTCTTGTCTAATTAGGGTTTCTAACAAGTCTCGTGCATCCAATAGGTGTGTTTGTGTCATTTGATGAACAATTAAGTCATTTACGTCCTCCCTATGCTTATCTTTGTCCAATTAGGGTTTTTAACCAATCTTGTGCATCCAATAGGTGTTTTTGTGTCATTGGATGAACATTTAGGTCATTTTCATCCTCCCTACACTTAATCTTGTCCAATTAGGGTTTCTAACCAATCTTGTGCATCCAATAGGTGTTTTTGTGTCATTGGATGAATATTTAGGTTATTTTCGTCCTCCCTAGGCCAATTCTTGTTCAATTAGGGTTTTTACCCAATCTTGTGCATCCAATAGGTGTTTTGTGTCATTGGATGAATATTTAGGTCATTTTCGTCCTCCCTACACTTTATGTTGTCCAATTAGGGTTTCTAACCATTCTGGTGCATCCAATAGGTGTTTTGTGTCGTTGGATGAACATTTAGATCATTTTCGTCCTCCCTACACTTAATCTTGTCCAATTAGGGTTTTTAACCAATCTTGTGCATCCAATAGGTGTTTTTCTGTCATTGGATGAACATTTAGGTCAATTTCGTCCTCCCTAGGCTAATTCTTGTCCAATTAGGGTGTTTAACCAATCTTGAGCATCCAATAGGTGTTTTTGTGTCAGTTGATGAACATTTAGGTCATTTTTATCCTCCCTAGGCTTATGCTCGTCCAATTAGGGTTTCTAACTAATCTTGTGCATCCAATAGGTGTTTTTGTGTCATTGGATGAACAATTAGGTCATTTTCGACCTAACTAGGCTTATTCTTGTCCTATTAGGGTTTCTAACCAATCTTGTGCATCCAATAGTTGTGGTTGGGTCATTGGATGAACAATTAGGTCATTTTCGACCTCTATAGGCTTATTCTTGTCCAATTAGGGTTTCTAACAAGTCTCATGCATCCAATAGGTGTGTTTGTGTCATTAGATGAACAATTAAGTCATTTACGTCCTCCCTATGCTTATCCTTGTCCAATTAGGGTTTTTAACCAATCTTGTGCATCCAATAGTTGTGTTTGTGTCATTCGATGAACAAATAAGTCATTTACGTCCTCCCTATGCTTATCCTTGTCTAATTAGGGTTTTTAACCAATCTTGTGCATCCAATAGTTGTGTTTGTGTCATTGGATGAACAATTAGGTCATTTTCGACCTCCCTAAACTTAATCTTGTCCAATTAGGGTTTCTAACCAATCATGTGCATCGAATAGGTGTTTTTGTGTCATTGGATGAACAATTAGGTCACTTTCGTCCTCCCTAGGCTTATTCTTGTCCAATTAGGGTTTTTAACCAATCTTGAGCATCCAATAGGTGTTTTTCTGTTAGATGATGAACATTCAGGTCATTTTCATCCTCCCTAGGCTAATGCTCGTCCAATTAGGGTTTGTAACCAATCTTGTGCATCCAATAGGGGTTTTTGTGTCATTGGATGAACAATTAGGTCATTTTCGACCTAACTAGGCTTATTCTTGTCCTATTAGGGTTTCTAACCAATCTTGTGCAACGAATAGGTGTTTTTGTGTCATTGCATGAACATTTAGGTCTTTTTCGTCCTCCCTACACTTAATCTTGTCCAATTAGGGTTTCTAACCAATCTTGTGCATCCGATAGGTGTTTTTGTGTCATTGGATGAACATTTAGGTCATTTTTGTCCTCCCTAGGCTAATTCTTGTGCAATTAGGGTTTTTACCCAATCTTGTGCATCCAATAGGTGCTTTGTGTCATTGGATGAACATTTAGGTCATTTTGGTCCTCCCTACACTTAATCTTGTCCAATTAGCGTTCTTAACCAATCTTGTGCATCCAATAGGTGTTTTCGTGTCATAGGATGAATATATAGGTCATTTTCGTCCTCCCTACACTTAATGTTGTCCAGTTAGGGTTTTTAACCAATCTTGTGCATCCAATGGGTGTTTTTGTGTCATTGGATGAACAATTAGGTCACTTTCGTCCTCCCTAGGCTTATTCTTGTCCAATTAGGGTTTTTAACCAATCTTGAGCATCCAATAGGTGTTTTTGTGTCAGATGATGAACATTTAGGTCATTTTCATCCTCCCTAGGCTTATGCTCGTCCAATTAGGGTTTGTAACCAATCTTGTGCATCCAATAGGTGTTTTTGTGTCATTGGATGAACAATTAGGTCATTTTCGACCTAACTAGGCTTATTCTTGTCCTATTAGGGTTTCTAACCAATCTTGTGCATCCAATAGTTGTGTTTGTGTCATTGGATGAACAATTAAGTCATTTACGTCCTCCCTATACTTATCCTTGTCCAATTCTGGTTTTTAACCAATCTTGTGTATCCAATAGTTGTGTTAGTGTCATTGGATGAACAATTAGGTCATTTTCGACCTCCCTAAACTTAATATTGTCCAATTAGAGTTTCTAACCAATCTTGTGCAGCGAATAGGTGTTTTTGTGTCATTGGATGAACAATTAGGTCATTTTCGTACTTCCTAGGCTTATTCTTGTCCTATTAGGGTTATTAACCAATCTTTAGCATCCAATAGGTATTTTTATGTCAGTTGATTAACATTTAGGTTATTTTCATCCTCCCTAGGCTTAAGCTCGTCCAATTAGGGTTTCTAACCAATCTTGTGCATCCAATATGTGTTTTTGTGTCATTGGATGAACATTTAGCTCATTTTCATCCTCCCTAGGCTTATGCTTGTCCAATTAGAGTTTCTAACCAATCTTGTGCATCCAATAGGTGTGTTTGGGTCATTCGATGAATATTTAGGTCATTTTCGTCCTCCCTCACTTAATGTTGTCCAATTAGGGTTTCTAACCAATCTTGTTCATCCAATAGGTGTTTTTGTGTCGTTGGATGAACAAGTAGGTCATTTTCGTCCTCCCTAGGCTAATTCTCGTCCTATTAGGGTTTTTAACCAATCTTGTCCATCCAATAGGTGTTTTGTGTCATTGGAGGAACATTTAGGTAATTTTCGTCCTCCCTACACTTAATCATGTCTAATTGGGGTTTCTAACCAATCTTGTGCATCCAATAGGTGTTTTTGTGTCATTGGATGAATATTTAGGTCATTTTCGTCCTCCCTAGGCTAATTCACGTCCAATTAGGGTTTTTAACCAATCTTGTGCATCCAATAGGTGTTTTTGTGTCATTGGATGAACATTTAGGTCATTTTCGTCCTCCCTAGGCTAATTCTTGTCCAATTAGGGTTTTTAACCAATCTCGAGCATCCAATAGGTGTTTTTGTGTCAGTTGATGAACATTTAGGTCATTTTCATCCTCCCTAGGCTTATGCTCTTCCAATTAGGGTTTCTATCCAATCTTGTGCATCCAATAGGTGTTTTTGTGTCATTGGATGAACAATTTGGTCATTTTCGACCTAACTAGGCTTATTCTTGTCCTATTAGGGTTTCTAACCAATCTTGTGCATGCAATAGTTGTGTTTGTGTCATTGGATGAACAATTAGGTCGTTTTCGACCTCCATAGGCTTATTCTTGTCCAATTAGGGTTTCTAACAAGTCTCGTGCATCCTATAGGTGTGTTTGTGTCATTCGATGAACAATTAAGTCATTTACGTCCTCCCTATGGTTATCCTTGTCCAATTAGGGTTTTTAACCAATCTTGTGCATCCAATAGGTGTTTTTGTGTAATTGGATGAATATTTAGGTCCTTTTCGTCCTCCCTAGGCTAATTCACGTCCAATTAGGCTTTTTAACCAATCTTGTGCATCCAATAGGTGTTTTTGTGTCATTGGATGAACATTTAGGTCATTTTCGTCCTCTCTAGGCTAATTCTTGTCCAATTAGGGTTTTTAACCAATCTTGAGCATCCAATAGGTGTTTTTGTGTCAGTTGTTGAACATTTAGGTCACTTTCATCCTCCCTAGGCTTATGCTCGTCCAATTAGGGTTTCTAACCAATCTTGTGCATCCAATATGTGTTTTTGTGTCATTGGATGAACAATTAGGTCATTTTCGACCTAACTAGGCTTATTCTTGTCCTATTAGGGTTTCTAACCAATCTTGTGCATCCAATAGTTGTGTTTGTGTCATTGGATGAACAATTAGGTCATTTTCGACCTCCATAGGCTTATTCTTGTCCAATTAGGGTTTCTAACAAGTCTCGTGCATCCAGTAGGTGTGTTTGTGTCATTCGATGAACAATTAAGTCATTTACGACCTCCCTATGCTTATCCTTGTCCAATTCTGGTTTTTAACCAATCTTGTGCATCCAATAGTTGTGTTAGTGTCATTGGATGAACAATTAGGTCATTTTCGACCTCCCTAAACTTAATATTGTCCAATTAGGGTTTCTAACCAATCTTGTGCAGCGAATAGGTGTTTTTGTGTCATTGGATGAACAATTAGGTCATTTTCGTACTTCCTAGGATTATTCTTGTCCTATTAGGGTTTTTAACCAATCTTTAGCATCCAATAGGTATTTTTATGTCAGTTGATGAACATTTAGGTTATTTTCATCCTCCCTAGGCTTATGCTCGTCCAATTAGGGTTTCTAACCAATCTTGTGCATCCAATATGTGTTTTTGTGTCATTGGATGAACATTTAGCTCATTTTCATCCTCCCTAGGCTTATGCTTGTCCAATTAGAGTTTCTAACCAATCTTGTGCATCCAATAGGTGTGTTTGGGTCATTCGATGAATATTTAGGTCATTTTCGTCCTCCCTCACTTAATGTTGTCCAATTAGGGTTTCTAACCAATCTTGTACATCCAATAGGTGTTTTTGTGTCATTGGATGAACAAGTAGGTCATTTTCGTCCTCCCTAGGCTAATTCTCGTCCTATTAGGGTTTTTAACCAATCTTGTCCATCCAATAGGTGTTTTGTGTCATTGGAGGAACATTTAGGTAATTTTCGTCCTCCCTACACTTAATCATGTCTAATTGGGGTTTCTAACCAATCTTGTGCATCCAATAGGTGTTTTTGTGTCATTGGATGAATATTTAGGTCATTTTCGTCCTCCCTAGGCTAATTCACGTCCAATTAGGGTTTTTAACCAATCTTGTGCATCCAATAGGTGTTTTTGTGTCATTGGATGAACATTTAGGTCATTTTCGTCCTCCCTAGGCTAATTCTTGTCCAATTAGGGTTTTTAACCAATCTTGTGCATCCAATAGTTGTGTTTGTGTCATTGGATGAACATTTAGGTCATTTTCGTCCTCCCTAGGCTTATGCTCGTCCAATTAGGGTTTTTAACCAATCTTGTGCATTCAATGGGTGTTTTTGTGTCATTGGATGAACAATTAGGTCATTTTCATCCTCCCTAGGCTTATGCTTGTCCAAATAGAGTTTCTAACCAATCTTGTGCATCCAATAGGTGTTTTTGTGTCATTGGATTGACAATTAGGTCATTTTCGTCCTCCATAGGCTTATTCTTGTCCAATTAGGGTTTTTAACCAATCTTGTGCATCCAATAGGTGTTTTGTGTCGTTGGATGAACATTTAGGTCCTTTTCGTCCTCCCTACACTTAATCTTGTCCAATTAGGGTTTCTAACCAATCTTGTGCATCCGATAGGTGTTTTGGTGTCATTGCATGAACATTTAGGTCATTTTCGTCCTCCCTAGGCTAATTCTTGTCCAATTACGGTTTTTAACCAATCTTGAGCATCCAATAGGTGTTTTTGTGTCAGTGGATGAACATTTAGGTCATTTTCATCCTCCCTAGGCTTATGCTTGTCCAAATAGAGTTTCTAACCAATCTTGTGCATCCAATAGGTGTTTTTGTGTCATTGGATGAACAATTAGGTCATTTTCGTCCTCCATAGGCTAATTCTTGTCCAATTAGGGTTTTTAACCAATCTTGTGCATCCAATAGGTGTTTTGTGTCGTTGGATGAACATTTAGGTCCTTTTCGTCCTCCCTACACTTAATCTTGTCCAATTAGGGTTTCTAACCAATCTTGTGCATCCGATAGGTGTTTTTGTGTCATTGGATGAACATTTAGGTCATTTTCGTCCTCCCTAGGCTAATTCTTGTGCAATTAGGGTTTTTACCCAATCTTGTGCATCCAATAGGTGCTTTGAGTCATTGGATGGACATTTAGGTCATTTTGGTCCTCCCTACACTTAATCTTGTCCAATTAGCGTTCTTAACCAATCTTGTGCATCCAATAGGTGTTTTCGTGTCATAGGATGAATATATAGGTCATTTTCGTCCTCCCTACACTTAATGTTGTCCAGTTAGGGTTTTTAACCAATCTTGTGCATCCAATGGGTGTTTTTGTGTCATTGGATGAACAATTAGGTCACTTTCGTCCTCCCTAGGCTTATTCTTGTCCAATTAGGGTTTTTAACCAATCTTGTGCATCCAATAGGTGTTTTTGTGTCAGATGATGAACATTTAGGTCATTTTCATCCTCCCTAGGCTTATGCTCGTCCAATTAGGGTTTGTAACCAATCTTGTGCATCCAATAGGTGTTTTTGTGTCATTGGATGAACAATTAGGTCATTTTCGACCTAACTAGGCTTATTCTTGTCCTATTAGGGTTTCTAACCAATCTTGTGCATCCAATAGTTGTGTTTGTGTCATTGGATGAACAATTAGGTCATTTTCGACCTCCATAGGCTTATTCTTGTCCAATTAGGGTTTCTAACAAGTCTCGTGCATCCAATAGGTGTGTTTGTGTCATTCGATGAACAATTAAGTCATTTACGTCCTCCCTATGCTTATCCTTGTCCAATTCTGGTTTTTAACCAATCTTGTGTATCCAATAGTTGTGTTAGTGTCATTGGATGAACAATTAGGTCATTTTCGACCTCCCTAAACTTAATATTGTCCAATTAGAGTTTCTAACCAATCTTGTGCAGCGAATAGGTGTTTTTCTGTCATTGGATGAACAATTAGGTCATTTTCGTACTTCCTAGGCTTATTCTTGTCCTATTAGGGTTATTAACCAATCTTTAGCATCCAATAGGTATTTTTATGTCAGTTGATAAACATTTAGGTTATTTTCATCCTCCCTAGGCTTATGCTCGTCCAATTAGGGTTTCTAACCAATCTTGTGCATCCAATATGTGTTTTTGTGTCATTGGATGAACATTTAGCTCATTTTCATCCTCCCTAGGCTTATGCTTGTCCAATTAGAGTTTCTAACCAATCTTGTGCATCGAATAGGTGTGTTTGGGTCATTCGATGAATATTTAGGTCATTTTCGTCCTCCCTCACTTAATGTTGTCCAATTAGGGTTTCTAACCAATCTTGTACATCCAATAGGTGTTTTTGTGTCATTGGATGAACAAGTAGGTCATTTTCGTCCTCCCTAAGCTAATTCTCGTCCTATTAGGGTTTTTAACCAATCTTGTCCATCCAATAGGTGTTTTGTGTCATTGGAGGAACATCTAGGTAATTTTCGTCCTCCTTACACTTAATCATGTCTAATTAGGGTTTCTAACCAATCTTGTGCATCCAATAGGTGTTTTTGTGTCATTGGATGAATATTTAGGTCATTTTCGTCCTCCCTAGGCTAATTCACGTCCAATTAGGGTTTTTAACCAATCTTGTGCATCCAATAGGTGTTTTTGTGTCATTGGATGAACATTTAGGTCATTTTCGTCCTCCCTAGGCTAATTCTTGTCCAATTAGGGTTTTTAACCAATCTCGAGCATCCAATAGGTGTTTTTGTGTCAGTTGATGAACATTTAGGTCATTTTCATCCTCCCTAGGCTTATGCTCTTCCAATTAGGGTTTCTATCCAATCATGTGCATCCAATAGGTGTTTTTGTGTCCTTGGATGAACAATTAGGTCATTTTCGACCTAAGTAGGCTTATTCTTCTCCTATTAGGGTTTCTAACCAATCTTGTGCATCCAATAGTTGTGTTTGTGTCATTGGATGAAAAATTTGGTCGTTTTCGACCTCCATAGGCTTATTCTTGTCCAATTAGGGTTTCTAACAAGCCACGTGCATCCAATAGGTGTGTTTGTGTCATTCGATGAACAATTAAGTCATTTACGTCCTCCCTATGCTTATCCTTGTCCAATTAGGGTTTTTAACCAATCTTGTGCATCCAATAGGTGTTTTTGTGTAATTGGATGAATATTTAGGTCCTTTTCGTCCTCCCTAGGCTAATTCACGTCCAATTAGGCTTTTTAACCAATCTTGTGCATCCAATAGGTGTTTTTGTGTCATTGGATGAACATTTAGGTCATTTTCGTCCTCTCTAGGCTAATTCTTGTCCAATTAGGGTTTTTAACCAATCTTGAGCATCCAATAGGTGTTTTTGTGTCAGTTGTTGAACATTTAGGTCATTTTCATCCTCCCTAGGCTTATGCTCGTCCAATTAGGGTTTCTAACTAATCTTGTGCATCCAATAGGTGTTTTTGTGTCATTGGATGAACAATTAGGTCATTTTCGACCTAACTAGGCTTATTCTTGTCCTATTAGGGTTTCTAACCAATCTTGTGCATCCAATAGTTGTGGTTGGGTCAGTGGATGAACAATTAGGTTCTTTTTCGACCTCCATAGGCTTATTCTTGTCCAATTAGGGTTTCTAACAAGTCTCGTGCATCCAATAGGTGTGTTTGTGTCATTAGATGAACAATTAAGTCATTTACGTCCTCCCTATGCTTATCCTTGTCCAATTAGGGTTTTTAACCAATCTTGTGCATCCAATAGTTGTGTTTGTGTCATTGGATGAATAATTAGGTCACTTTCGTCCTCCCTAGGCTTATTCTTGTCCAATTAGGGTTTTTAACCAATCTTGAGCATCCAATAGGTGTTTTTGTGTCAGATGATGAACATTTAGGTCATTTTCATCCTCCCTAGGCTTATGCTCGTCCAATTAGGGTTTGTAACCAATCTTGTGCATCCAATAGGTGTTTTTGTGTCATTGGATGAACAATTAGGTCATTTTCGACCTAACTAGGCTTATTCTTGTCCTATTAGGGTTTCTAACCAATCTTGTGCATCCAATAGTTGTGTTTGTGTCATTGGATGAACAATTAGGTCATTTTCGACCTCCATAGGCTTATTCTTGTCCAATTAGGGTTTCTAACAAGTCCCGTGCATCCAATAGGTGTGTTGTGTCATTCGATGAACAATTAAGTCATTTACGTCCTCCCTATACTTATCCTTGTCCAATTCTGGTTTTTAACCAATCTTGTGTATCCAATAGTTGTGTTAGTGTCATTGGATGAACAATTAGGTCATTTTCGTCCTCCCTAGGCTTATGCTCGTCCAATTAGGGTTTCTAACCAATCTTGTGCATCCAATAGGTGTTTTTGTGTCATTGGATGAACAATTAGGTCATTTTCGACCTAACTAGGCTTATTCTTGTCCAATTAGGGTTTCTAAGCAATCTTGTGCATCCACTAGTTGTGTTTGTGTCATTGGATGAACAATTAGGTCATTTTCGACGTCCCTAGGCTTATTCTTGTCCAATTAGGGTTTCTAGCAAATCTCGTGCATCCAATAGGTCATTCGATGAACAATTAAGTCATTTACGTCCTCCCTATTCTTATCCTTGTCCAATTAGGGTTTTTAACCAATCTTGTGCATCGAATAGTTGTGTTTGTGTCATTGAATGAACAATTAGGTCATTTTCGACCTCCCTAAACTTAATCTTGTCCAATTAGGGTTTCTAACCAATCTTGTGCATCGAATAGGTGTTTTTGTGTCATTGGATGAACAATTAGGTCATTTTCGTCCTCCACAGGCTAATTCTTGTCCAATTAGGGTTTTTAACCAATCTTGTGCATCCAATAGGTGTTTTGTGTCGTTGGATGAACATTTAGGTCCTTTTCGTCCTCCCTACACTTAATCTTGTCCAATTAGGGTTTCTAACCAATCTTGTGCATCCGATAGGTGTTTTTGTGTCATTGGATGAACATTTAGGTCATTTTCGTCCTCCCTAGGCTAATTCTTGTGCAATTAGGGTTTTTACCCAATCTTGTGCATCCAATAGGTGCTTTGAGTCATTGGATGGACATTTAGGTCATTTTGGTCCTCCCTACACTTAATCTTGTCCAATTAGCGTTCTTAACCAATCTTGTGCATCCAATAGGTGTTTTCGTGTCATAGGATGAATATATAGGTCATTTTCGTCCTCCCTACACTTAATGTTGTCCAGTTAGGGTTTTTAACCAATCTTGTGCATCCAATGGGTGTTTTTGTGTCATTGGATGAACAATTAGGTCACTTTCGTCCTCCCTAGGCTTATTCTTGTCCAATTAGGGTTTTTAACCAATCTTGAGCATCCAATAGGTGTTTTTGTGTCAGATGATGAACATTTAGGTCATTTTCATCCTCCCTAGGCTTATGCTCGTCCAATTAGGGTTTGTAACCAATCTTGTGCATCCAATAGGTGTTTTTGTGTCATAGGATGAACAATTAGGTCATTTTCGACCTAACTAGGCTTATTCTTGTCCTATTAGGGTTTCTAACCAATCTTGTGCATCCAATAGTTGTGTTTGTGTCATTGGATGAACAATTAAGTCATTTACGTCCTCCCTATACTTATCCTTGTCCAATTCTGGTTTTTAACCAATCTTGTGTATCCAATAGTTGTGTTAGTGTCATTGGATGAACAATTAGGTCATTTTCGACCTCCCTAAACTTAATATTGTCCAATTAGAGTTTCTAACCAATCTTGTTCAGCGAATAGGTGTTTTTGTGTCATTGGATGAACAATTAGGTCATTTTCGTACTTCCTAGGCTTATTCTTGTCCTATTAGGGTTATTAACCAATCTTTAGCATCCAATAGGTATTTTTATGTCAGTTGATTAACATTTAGGTTATTTTCATCCTCCCTAGGCTTAAGCTCGTCCAATTAGGGTTTCTAACCAATCTTGTGCATCCAATATGTGTTTTTGTGTCATTGGATGAACATTTAGCTCATTTTCATCCTCCCTAGGCTTATGCTTGTCCAATTAGAGTTTCTAACCAATCTTGTGCATCCAATAGGTGTGTTTGGGTCATTCGATGAATATTTAGGTCATTTTCGTCCTCCCTCACTTAATGTTGTCCAATTAGGGTTTCTAACCAATCTTGTTCATCCAATAGGTGTTTTTGTGTCGTTGGATGAACAAGTAGGTCATTTTCGTCCTCCCTAGGCTAATTCTCGTCCTATTAGGGTTTTTAACCAATCTTGTCCATCCAATAGGTGTTTTGTGTCATTGGAGGAACATTTAGGTAATTTTCGTCCTCCCTACACTTAATCATGTCTAATTGGGGTTTCTAACCAATCTTGTGCATCCAATAGGTGTTTTTGTGTCATTGGATGAATATTTAGGTCATTTTCGTCCTCCCTAGGCTAATTCACGTCCAATTAGGGTTTTTAACCAATCTTGTGCATCCAATAGGTGTTTTTGTGTCATTGGATGAACATTTAGGTCATTTTCGTCCTCCCTAGGCTAATTCTTGTCCAATTAGGGTTTTTAACCAATCTCGAGCATCCAATAGGTGTTTTTGTGTCAGTTGATGAACATTTAGGTCATTTTCATCCTCCCTAGGCTTATGCTCTTCCAATTAGGGTTTCTATCCAATCTTGTGCATCCAATAGGTGTTTTTGTGTCATTGGATGAACAATTTGGTCATTTTCGACCTAACTAGGCTTATTCTTGTCCTATTAGGGTTTCTAACCAATCTTGTGCATGCAATAGTTGTGTTTGTGTCATTGGATGAACAATTAGGTCGTTTTCGACCTCCATAGGCTTATTCTTGTCCAATTAGGGTTTCTAACAAGTCTCGTGCATCCTATAGGTGTGTTTGTGTCATTCGATGAACAATTAAGTCATTTACGTCCTCCCTATGGTTATCCTTGTCCAATTAGGGTTTTTAACCAATCTTGTGCATCCAATAGGTGTTTTTGTGTAATTGGATGAATATTTAGGTCCTTTTCGTTCTCCCTAGGCTAATTCACGTCCAATTAGGGTTTTTAACCAATCTTGTGCGTCCAATAGGTGTTTTTGTGTCATTGGATGAACATTTAGGTCATTTTCGTCCTCCCTAGGCTAATTCTTGTCCAATTAGGGTTTTTAACCAATTTCGAGCATCCAATAGGTGTTTTTGTGTCAGTTGATGAACATTTAGGTCATTTTCATCCTCCCTAGGCTTATGCTCTTCCAATTAGGGTTTCTATCCAATCTTGTGCATCCAGTAGGTGTTTTTGTGTCCTTGGATGAACAATTAGGTCATTTTCGACCTAACTAGGCTTATTCTTCTCCTATTAGGGTTTCTAACCAATCTTGTGCATCCAATAGTTGTGTTTGTGTCATTGGATGAAAAATTTGGTCGTTTTCGACCTCCATAGGCTTATTCTTGTCCAATTAGGGTTTCTAACAAGCCACGTGCATCCAATAGGTGTGTTTGTGTCATTCGATGAACAATTAAGTCATTTACGTCCTCCCTATGCTTATCCTTGTCCAATTAGGGTTTTTAACCAATCTTGTGCATCCAATAGGTGTTTTTGTGTAATTGGATGAATATTTAGGTCCTTTTCGTCCTCCCTAGGCTAATTCACGTCCAATTAGGCTTTTTAACCAATCTTGTGCGTCCAATAGGTGTTTTTGTGTCATTGGATGAACATTTAGGTCTTTTTCGTCCTCCATAGGCTAATTCTTGTCCAATTAGGGTTTTTAACCAATCTTGTGCATCCAATATGTGTTTTGTGTCGTTGGATGAACATTTAGGTAATTTTCGTCCTCCCTACACTTAATCATGTCCAATTAGGGTTTCTAACCAATCTTGTGCATCCAATAGGTGTTTGGTGTCGTTGGATGAACATTTAGGTAATTTTCGTCCTCCCTACACTTAATCATGTCCAATTAGGGTTTCTAACCAATCTTGTGCATCCAATAGGTGTTTTTGTGTCATTGGATGAATATTTAGGTTATTTTCGTCCTCCCTAGGCCAATTCTTGTCCAATTAGGGTTTTTACCCAATCTTGTGCATCCAATAGGTGTTTTGTGTCATTGGATGAATATTTAGGTCATTTTCGTCCTCCCTACACTTTATGTTGTCCAATTAGGGTTTCTAACCATTCTGGTGCATCCAATAGGTGTTTTGTGTCGTTGGATGAACATTTAGATCATTTTCGTCCTCCCTACACTTAATCTTGTCCAATAAGGGTTTTTAACCAATCTTGTGCATCCAATAGGTGTTTTTGTGTCATTGGATGAAGATTTAGGTCATTTTCGTCCTCCCTAGGCTAATTCTTGTCCAATTAGGGTTTTTAACCAATCTTGAGCATCCAATAGGTGTTTTTGAGTCAGTGGATGAACATTTAGGTCATTTTCATCCTCGCTAGGCTTATGCTCGTCCAATTAGGGTTTCTAACCAATCTTGTGCATTCAATAGGTGTTTTTGTGTCATTGGTTGAACAATTAGGTCATTTTCGACCTAACTAGGCTTATTCTTGTCCAATTAGGGTTTCTAACCAATCTTGTGCATCCAATAGTTGTGTTTGTGTCATTGGATGAACAATTAGGTCATTTTCGACCTCCCTAGGCTTATTCTTGTCCAATTAGGGTTTCTAACAAATCTCGTGCATCCAATAGGTGTGTTTGTGTCATTTGATGAACAATTAAGTCATTTACGTCCTCCCTATTCTTATCCTTGTCCAATTAGGGTTTTTAACCAATCTTGTGCATCGAATAGTTGTGTTTGTGTCATTGAATGAACAATTAGGTCATTTTCGACCTCCCTAAACTTAATCTTGTCCAATTAGGGTTTTTAACCAATCTTGTGCATCCAATAGGTGTTTTGTGTCGTTGGATGAACATTTAGGTCCTTTTCGTCCTCCCTACACTTAATCTTGTCCAATTAGGGTTTCTAACCAATCTTGTGCATCCGATAGGTGTTTTTGTGTCATTGGATGAACATTTAGGTCATTATCGTCTTCCCTAGGCTAATTCTTGTGCAATTAGGGTTTTTACCCAATCTTGTACATCCAATAGGTGCTTTGTGTCATTGGATGAACATTTAGGTCATTTTGGTCCTCCCTGCACTTAATCTTGTCCAAGTAGCGTTCTTAACCAATCTTGTGCATCCAATAGGTGTTTTCGTGTCATAGGATGAATATATAGGTCATTTTCGTCCTCCCTACACTTAATGTTGTCCAGTTATGGTTTTTAACAAATCTTGTGCATCCAATGGGTGTGTTTGTGTCACTGGATGAACAATTAGGTCATTTTCGACCTAACTAGGCTTATTCTTGTCCAATTAGGGTTTCTAACCAATCTTGTGCATCCAATAGTTGTGTTTCTGTCATTGGATGAACAATTAGGTCATTTTCGACCTCCCTAGGCTTATTCTTGTCCAATTAGGGTTTCTAACAAATCTCGTGCATCCAATAGGTGTGTTTGTGTCATTCGATGAACAATTAAGTCATTTACGTCCTCCTTATGCTTATCCTTGTCCAATTAGGGTTTCTAACCAATCTTGTGCATCCGATAGGTGTTTTTGTGTCATTGCATGAACATTTAGGTCATTTTAGTCCTCCCTAGGCTAATTCTTGTCCAATTAGGGTTTTTAACCAATCTTGAGCATCCAATAGGTGTTTTTGTGTCAGTGGATGAACATTTAGGTCATTTTCATCCTCCCTAGGCTTATGCTCGTCCAATTAGGGTTTCTAACCAATCTTGTGCATCCAATAGGTGTTTTTGTGTCATTGGATGAACAATTAGGTCATTTTCGACCTAACTAGGCTTATTCTTGTCCAATTAGGGTTTCTAAGCAATCTTGTGCATCCAATAGTTGTGTTTGTGTCATTGGATGAACAATTAGGTCATTTTCGACGTCCCTAGGCTTATTCTTGTCCAATTAGGGTTTCTAACAAATCTCGTGCATCCAATAGGTCATTCGATGAACAATTAAGTCATTTACGTCCTCCCTATTCTTATCCTTGTCCAATTAGGGTTTTTAACCAATGTTGTGCATCGAATAGTTGTGTTTGTGTCATTGAATGAACAATTAGGTCATTTTCGACCTCCCTAAACTTAATCTTGTCCAATTAGGGTTTCTAACCAATCTTGTGCATCGAATAGGTGTTTTTGTGTCATTGGATGAACAATTAGGTCATTTTCGTCCTCCATAGGCTAATTCTTGTCCAATTAGGGTTTTTAACCAATCTTGTGCATCCAATAGGTGTTTTGTGTCGTTGGATGAACATTTAGGTCCTTTTCGTCCTCCCTACACTTAATCTTGTCCAATTAGGGTTTCTAACCAATCTTGTGCATCCGATAGGTGTTTTTGTGTCATTGGATGAACATTTAGGTCATTTTCCTCCTCCCTAGGCTAATTCTTGTGCAATTAGGGTTTTTACCCAATCTTGTGCATCCAATAGGTGCTTTGTGTCATTGGATGGACATTTAGGTCATTTTGGTCCTCCCTACACTTAATCTTGTCCAATTAGCGTTCTTAACCAATCTTGTGCATCCAATAGGTGTTTTCGTGTCATAGGATGAATATATAGGTCATTTTCGTCCTCCCTACACTTAATGTTGTCCAGTTAGGGTTTTTAACCAATCTTGTGCATCCAATGGGTGTTTTTGTGTCATTGGATGAACAATTAGGTCACTTTCGTCCTCCCTAGGCTTATTCTTGTCCAATTAGGGTTTTTAACCAATCTTGAGCATCCAATAGGTGTTTTTGTGTCAGATGATGAACATTTAGGTCATTTTCATCCTCCCTAGGCTTATGCTCGTCCAATTAGGGTTTGTAACCAATCTTGTGCATCCAATAGGTGTTTTTGTGTCATAGGATGAACAATTAGGTCATTTTCGACCTAACTAGGCTTATTCTTGTCCTATTAGGGTTTCTAACCAATCTTGTGCATCCAATAGTTGTGTTTGTGTCATTGGATGAACAATTAAGTCATTTACGTCCTCCCTATACTTATCCTTGTCCAATTCTGGTTTTTAACCAATCTTGTGTATCCAATAGTTGTGTTAGTGTCATTGGATGAACAATTAGGTCATTTTCGACCTCCCTAAACTTAATATTGTCCAATTAGAGTTTCTAACCAATCTTGTTCAGCGAATAGGTGTTTTTGTGTCATTGGATGAACAATTAGGTCATTTTCGTACTTCCTAGGCTTATTCTTGTCCTATTAGGGTTATTAACCAATCTTTAGCATCCAATAGGTATTTTTATGTCAGTTGATTAACATTTAGGTTATTTTCATCCTCCCTAGGCTTAAGCTCGTCCAATTAGGGTTTCTAACCAATCTTGTGCATCCAATATGTGTTTTTGTGTCATTGGATGAACATTTAGCTCATTTTCATCCTCCCTAGGCTTATGCTTGTCCAATTAGAGTTTCTAACCAATCTTGTGCATCCAATAGGTGTGTTTGGGTCATTCGATGAATATTTAGGTCATTTTCGTCCTCCCTCACTTAATGTTGTCCAATTAGGGTTTCTAACCAATCTTGTTCATCCAATAGGTGTTTTTGTGTCATTGGATGAACAAGTAGGTCATTTTCGTCCTCCCTAGGCTAATTCTCGTCCTATTAGGGTTTTTAACCAATCTTGTCCATCCAATAGGTGTTTTGTGTCATTGGAGGAACATTTAGGTAATTTTCGTCCTCCCTACACTTAATCATGTCTAATTGGGGTTTCTAACCAATCTTGTGCATCCAATAGGTGTTTTTGTGTCATTGGATGAATATTTAGGTCATTTTCGTCCTCCCTAGGCTAATTCACGTCCAATTAGGGTTTTTAACCAATCTTGTGCATCCAATAGGTGTTTTTGTGTCATTGGATGAACATTTAGGTCATTTTCGTCCTCCCTAGGCTAATTCTTGTCCAATTAGGGTTTTTAACCAATCTCGAGCATCCAATAGGTGTTTTTGTGTCAGTTGATGAACATTTAGGTCATTTTCATCCTCCCTAGGCTTATGCTCTTCCAATTAGGGTTTCTATCCAATCTTGTGCATCCAATAGGTGTTTTTGTGTCATTGGATGAACAATTTGGTCATTTTCGACCTAACTAGGCTTATTCTTGTCCTATTAGGGTTTCTAACCAATCTTGTGCATGCAATAGTTGTGTTTGTGTCATTGGATGAACAATTAGGTCGTTTTCGACCTCCATAGGCTTATTCTTGTCCAATTAGGGTTTCTAACAAGTCTCGTGCATCCTATAGGTGTGTTTGTGTCATTCGATGAACAATTAAGTCATTTACGTCCTCCCTATGGTTATCCTTGTCCAATTAGGGTTTTTAACCAATCTTGTGCATCCAATAGGTGTTTTTGTGTAATTGGATGAATATTTAGGTCCTTTTCGTTCTCCCTAGGCTAATTCACGTCCAATTAGGGTTTTTAACCAATCTTGTGCGTCCAATAGGTGTTTTTGTGTCATTGGATGAACATTTAGGTCATTTTCGTCCTCCCTAGGCTAATTCTTGTCCAATTAGGGTTTTTAACCAATTTCGAGCATCCAATAGGTGTTTTTGTGTCAGTTGATGAACATTTAGGTCATTTTCATCCTCCCTAGGCTTATGCTCTTCCAATTAGGGTTTCTATCCAATCTTGTGCATCCAGTAGGTGTTTTTGTGTCCTTGGATGAACAATTAGGTCATTTTCGACCTAACTAGGCTTATTCTTCTCCTATTAGGGTTTCTAACCAATCTTGTGCATCCAATAGTTGTGTTTGTGTCATTGGATGAAAAATTTGGTCGTTTTCGACCTCCATAGGCTTATTCTTGTCCAATTAGGGTTTCTAACAAGCCTCGTGCATCCAATAGGTGTGTTTGTGTCATTCGATGAACAGTTAAGTCATTTACGTCCTCCCTATGCTTATCCTTGTCCAATTAGGGTTTTTAACCAATCTTGTGCATCCAATAGGTGTTTTTGTGTAATTGGATGAATATTTAGGTCCTTTTCGTCCTCCCTAGGCTAATTCACGTCCAATTAGGCTTTTTAACCAATCTTGTGCACCCAATAGGTGTTTTTGTGTCATTGGATGAACATTTAGGTCTTTTTCGTCCTCCATAGGCTAATTCTTGTCCAATTAGGGTTTTTAACCAATCTTGTGCATCCAATATGTGTTTTGTGTCGTTGGATGAACATTTAGGTAATTTTCGTCCTCCCTACACTTAATCATGTCCAATTAGGGTTTCTAACCAATCTTGTGCATCCAATAGGTGTTTGGTGTCGTTGGATGAACATTTAGGTAATTTTCGTCCTCCCTACACTTAATCATGTCCAATTAGGGTTTCTAACCAATCTTGTGCATCCAATAGGTGTTTTTGTGTCATTGGATGAATATTTAGGTTATTTTCGTCCTCCCTAGGCCAATTCTTGTCCAATTAGGGTTTTTACCCAATCTTGTGCATCCAATAGGTGTTTTGTGTCATTGGATGAATATTTAGGTCATTTTCGTCCTCCCTACACTTTATGTTGTCCAATTAGGGTTTCTAACCATTCTGGTGCATCCAATAGGTGTTTTGTGTCGTTGGATGAACATTTAGATCATTTTCGTCCTCCCTACACTTAATCTTGTCCAATAAGGGTTTTTAACCAATCTTGTGCATCCAATAGGTGTTTTTGTGTCATTGGATGAACATTTAGGTCATTTTTGTCCTCCCTAGGCTAATTCTTGTCCAATTAGGGTTTTTAAACAATCTTGAGCATCCAATAGGTGTTTTTGAGTCAGTGGATGAACATTTAGGTCATTTTCATCCTCGCTAGGCTTATGCTCGTCCAATTAGGGATTCTAA
This sequence comes from Cicer judaicum, assembly GCA_037974835.1. Classification (NCBI taxonomy): domain Eukaryota; kingdom Viridiplantae; phylum Streptophyta; class Magnoliopsida; order Fabales; family Fabaceae; genus Cicer; species Cicer judaicum. The sequence continues at coordinate 434,416 of JBBPBS010000377.1, forward strand.
CCAATCTTGTGCATTCAATAGGTGTTTTTGTGTCATTGGTTGAACAATTAGGTCATTTTCGACCTAACTAGGCTTATTCTTGTCCAATTAGGGTTTCTAACCAATCTTGTGCATCCAATAGTTGTGTTTGTGTCATTGGATGAACAATTAGGTCATTTTCGACCTCCCTAGGCTTATTCTTGTCCAATTAGGGTTTCTAACAAATCTCGTGCATCCAATAGGTGTGTTTGTGTCATTTGATGAACAATTAAGTCATTTACGTCCTCCCTATTCTTATCCTTGTCCAATTAGGGTTTTTAACCAATCTTGTGCATCGAATAGTTGTGTTTGTGTCATTGAATGAACAATTAGGTCATTTTCGACCTCCCTAAACTTAATCTTGTCCAATTAGGGTTTTTAACCAATCTTGTGCATCCAATAGGTGTTTTGTGTCGTTGGATGAACATTTAGGTCCTTTTCGTCCTCCCTACACTTAATCTTGTCCAATTAGGGTTTCTAACCAATCTTGTGCATCCGATAGGTGTTTTTGTGTCATTGGATGAACATTTAGGTCATTATCGTCTTCCCTAGGCTAATTCTTGTGCAATTAGGGTTTTTACCCAATCTTGTACATCCAATAGGTGCTTTGTGTCATTGGATGAACATTTAGGTCATTTTGGTCCTCCCTGCACTTAATCTTGTCCAAGTAGCGTTCTTAACCAATCTTGTGCATCCAATAGGTGTTTTCGTGTCATAGGATGAATATATAGGTCATTTTCGTCCTCCCTACACTTAATGTTGTCCAGTTATGGTTTTTAACAAATCTTGTGCATCCAATGGGTGTGTTTGTGTCACTGGATGAACAATTAGGTCATTTTCGACCTAACTAGGCTTATTCTTGTCCAATTAGGGTTTCTAACCAATCTTGTGCATCCAATAGTTGTGTTTCTGTCATTGGATGAACAATTAGGTCATTTTCGACCTCCCTAGGCTTATTCTTGTCCAATTAGGGTTTCTAACAAATCTCGTGCATCCAATAGGTGTGTTTGTGTCATTCGATGAACAATTAAGTCATTTACGTCCTCCTTATGCTTATCCTTGTCCAATTAGGGTTTCTAACCAATCTTGTGCATCCGATAGGTGTTTTTGTGTCATTGCATGAACATTTAGGTCATTTTAGTCCTCCCTAGGCTAATTCTTGTCCAATTAGGGTTTTTAACCAATCTTGAGCATCCAATAGGTGTTTTTGTGTCAGTGGATGAACATTTAGGTCATTTTCATCCTCCCTAGGCTTATGCTCGTCCAATTAGGGTTTCTAACCAATCTTGTGCATCCAATAGGTGTTTTTGTGTCATTGGATGAACAATTAGGTCATTTTCGACCTAACTAGGCTTATTCTTGTCCAATTAGGGTTTCTAAGCAATCTTGTGCATCCAATAGTTGTGTTTGTGTCATTGGATGAACAATTAGGTCATTTTCGACGTCCCTAGGCTTATTCTTGTCCAATTAGGGTTTCTAACAAATCTCGTGCATCCAATAGGTCATTCGATGAACAATTAAGTCATTTACGTCCTCCCTATTCTTATCCTTGTCCAATTAGGGTTTTTAACCAATGTTGTGCATCGAATAGTTGTGTTTGTGTCATTGAATGAACAATTAGGTCATTTTCGACCTCCCTAAACTTAATCTTGTCCAATTAGGGTTTCTAACCAATCTTGTGCATCGAATAGGTGTTTTTGTGTCATTGGATGAACAATTAGGTCATTTTCGTCCTCCATAGGCTAATTCTTGTCCAATTAGGGTTTTTAACCAATCTTGTGCATCCAATAGGTGTTTTGTGTCGTTGGATGAACATTTAGGTCCTTTTCGTCCTCCCTACACTTAATCTTGTCCAATTAGGGTTTCTAACCAATCTTGTGCATCCGATAGGTGTTTTTGTGTCATTGGATGAACATTTAGGTCATTTTCCTCCTCCCTAGGCTAATTCTTGTGCAATTAGGGTTTTTACCCAATCTTGTGCATCCAATAGGTGCTTTGTGTCATTGGATGGACATTTAGGTCATTTTGGTCCTCCCTACACTTAATCTTGTCCAATTAGCGTTCTTAACCAATCTTGTGCATCCAATAGGTGTTTTCGTGTCATAGGATGAATATATAGGTCATTTTCGTCCTCCCTACACTTAATGTTGTCCAGTTAGGGTTTTTAACCAATCTTGTGCATCCAATGGGTGTTTTTGTGTCATTGGATGAACAATTAGGTCACTTTCGTCCTCCCTAGGCTTATTCTTGTCCAATTAGGGTTTTTAACCAATCTTGAGCATCCAATAGGTGTTTTTGTGTCAGATGATGAACATTTAGGTCATTTTCATCCTCCCTAGGCTTATGCTCGTCCAATTAGGGTTTGTAACCAATCTTGTGCATCCAATAGGTGTTTTTGTGTCATTGGATGAACAATTAGGTCATTTTCGACCTAACTAGGCTTATTCTTGTCCTATTAGGGTTTCTAACCAATCTTGTGCATCCAATAGTTGTGTTTGTGTCATTGGATGAACAATTAAGTCATTTACGTCCTCCCTATACTTATCCTTGTCCAATTCTGGTTTTTAACCAATCTTGTGTATCCAATAGTTGTGTTAGTGTCATTGGATGAACAATTAGGTCATTTTCGACCTCCCTAAACTTAATATTGTCCAATTAGAGTTTCTAACCAATCTTGTGCAGCGAATAGGTGTTTTTGTGTCATTGGATGAACAATTAGGTCATTTTCGTACTTCCTAGGCTTATTCTTGTCCTATTAGGGTTATTAACCAATCTTTAGCATCCAATAGGTATTTTTATGTCAGTTGATTAACATTTAGGTTATTTTCATCCTCCCTAGGCTTAAGCTCGTCCAATTAGGGTTTCTAACCAATCTTGTGCATCCAATATGTGTTTTTGTGTCATTGGATGAACATTTAGCTCATTTTCATCCTCCCTAGGCTTATGCTTGTCCAATTAGAGTTTCTAACCAATCTTGTGCATCCAATAGGTGTGTTTGGGTCATTCGATGAATATTTAGGTCATTTTCGTCCTCCCTCACTTAATGTTGTCCAATTAGGGTTTCTAACCAATCTTGTTCATCCAATAGGTGTTTTTGTGTCGTTGGATGAACAAGTAGGTCATTTTCGTCCTCCCTAGGCTAATTCTCGTCCTATTAGGGTTTTTAACCAATCTTGTCCATCCAATAGGTGTTTTGTGTCATTGGAGGAACATTTAGGTAATTTTCGTCCTCCCTACACTTAATCATGTCTAATTGGGGTTTCTAACCAATCTTGTGCATCCAATAGGTGTTTTTGTGTCATTGGATGAATATTTAGGTCATTTTCGTCCTCCCTAGGCTAATTCACGTCCAATTAGGGTTTTTAACCAATCTTGTGCATCCAATAGGTGTTTTTGTGTCATTGGATGAACATTTAGGTCATTTTCGTCCTCCCTAGGCTAATTCTTGTCCAATTAGGGTTTTTAACCAATCTCGAGCATCCAATAGGTGTTTTTGTGTCAGTTGATGAACATTTAGGTCATTTTCATCCTCCCTAGGCTTATGCTCTTCCAATTAGGGTTTCTATCCAATCTTGTGCATCCAATAGGTGTTTTTGTGTCATTGGATGAACAATTTGGTCATTTTCGACCTAACTAGGCTTATTCTTGTCCTATTAGGGTTTCTAACCAATCTTGTGCATGCAATAGTTGTGTTTGTGTCATTGGATGAACAATTAGGTCGTTTTCGACCTCCATAGGCTTATTCTTGTCCAATTAGGGTTTCTAACAAGTCTCGTGCATCCTATAGGTGTGTTTGTGTCATTCGATGAACAATTAAGTCATTTACGTCCTCCCTATGGTTATCCTTGTCCAATTAGGGTTTTTAACCAATCTTGTGCATCCAATAGGTGTTTTTGTGTAATTGGATGAATATTTAGGTCCTTTTCGTCCTCCCTAGGCTAATTCACGTCCAATTAGGCTTTTTAACCAATCTTGTGCATCCAATAGGTGTTTTTGTGTCATTGGATGAACATTTAGGTCATTTTCGTCCTCTCTAGGCTAATTCTTGTCCAATTAGGGTTTTTAACCAATCTTGAGCATCCAATAGGTGTTTTTGTGTCAGTTGTTGAACATTTAGGTCACTTTCATCCTCCCTAGGCTTATGCTCGTCCAATTAGGGTTTCTAACCAATCTTGTGCATCCAATATGTGTTTTTGTGTCATTGGATGAACAATTAGGTCATTTTCGACCTAACTAGGCTTATTCTTGTCCTATTAGGGTTTCTAACCAATCTTGTGCATCCAATAGTTGTGTTTGTGTCATTGGATGAACAATTAGGTCATTTTCGACCTCCATAGGCTTATTCTTGTCCAATTAGGGTTTCTAACAAGTCTCGTGCATCCAGTAGGTGTGTTTGTGTCATTCGATGAACAATTAAGTCATTTACGACCTCCCTATGCTTATCCTTGTCCAATTCTGGTTTTTAACCAATCTTGTGCATCCAATAGTTGTGTTAGTGTCATTGGATGAACAATTAGGTCATTTTCGACCTCCCTAAACTTAATATTGTCCAATTAGGGTTTCTAACCAATCTTGTGCAGCGAATAGGTGTTTTTGTGTCATTGGATGAACAATTAGGTCATTTTCGTACTTCCTAGGATTATTCTTGTCCTATTAGGGTTTTTAACCAATCTTTAGCATCCAATAGGTATTTTTATGTCAGTTGATGAACATTTAGGTTATTTTCATCCTCCCTAGGCTTATGCTCGTCCAATTAGGGTTTCTAACCAATCTTGTGCATCCAATATGTGTTTTTGTGTCATTGGATGAACATTTAGCTCATTTTCATCCTCCCTAGGCTTATGCTTGTCCAATTAGAGTTTCTAACCAATCTTGTGCATCCAATAGGTGTGTTTGGGTCATTCGATGAATATTTAGGTCATTTTCGTCCTCCCTCACTTAATGTTGTCCAATTAGGGTTTCTAACCAATCTTGTACATCCAATAGGTGTTTTTGTGTCATTGGATGAACAAGTAGGTCATTTTCGTCCTCCCTAGGCTAATTCTCGTCCTATTAGGGTTTTTAACCAATCTTGTCCATCCAATAGGTGTTTTGTGTCATTGGAGGAACATTTAGGTAATTTTCGTCCTCCCTACACTTAATCATGTCTAATTGGGGTTTCTAACCAATCTTGTGCATCCAATAGGTGTTTTTGTGTCATTGGATGAATATTTAGGTCATTTTCGTCCTCCCTAGGCTAATTCACGTCCAATTAGGGTTTTTAACCAATCTTGTGCATCCAATAGGTGTTTTTGTGTCATTGGATGAACATTTAGGTCATTTTCGTCCTCCCTAGGCTAATTCTTGTCCAATTAGGGTTTTTAACCAATCTCGAGCATCCAATAGGTGTTTTTGTGTCAGTTGATGAACATTTAGGTCATTTTCATCCTCCCTAGGCTTATGCTCTTCCAATTAGGGTTTCTATCCAATCTTGTGCATCCAATAGGTGTTTTTGTGTCATTGGATGAACAATTTGGTCATTTTCGACCTAACTAGGCTTATTCTTGTCCTATTAGGGTTTCTAACCAATCTTGTGCATGCAATAGTTGTGTTTGTGTCATTGGATGAACAATTAGGTCGTTTTCGACCTCCATAGGCTTATTCTTGTCCAATTAGGGTTTCTAACAAGTCTCGTGCATCCTATAGGTGTGTTTGTGTCATTCGATGAACAATTAAGTCATTTACGTCCTCCCTATGGTTATCCTTGTCCAATTAGGGTTTTTAACCAATCTTGTGCATCCAATAGGTGTTTTTGTGTAATTGGATGAATATTTAGGTCCTTTTCGTTCTCCCTAGGCTAATTCACGTCCAATTAGGGTTTTTAACCAATCTTGTGCGTCCAATAGGTGTTTTTGTGTCATTGGATGAACATTTAGGTCATTTTCGTCCTCCCTAGGCTAATTCTTGTCCAATTAGGGTTTTTAACCAATTTCGAGCATCCAATAGGTGTTTTTGTGTCAGTTGATGAACATTTAGGTCATTTTCATCCTCCCTAGGCTTATGCTCTTCCAATTAGGGTTTCTATCCAATCTTGTGCATCCAGTAGGTGTTTTTGTGTCCTTGGATGAACAATTAGGTCATTTTCGACCTAACTAGGCTTATTCTTCTCCTATTAGGGTTTCTAACCAATCTTGTGCATCCAATAGTTGTGTTTGTGTCATTGGATGAAAAATTTGGTCGTTTTCGACCTCCATAGGCTTATTCTTGTCCAATTAGGGTTTCTAACAAGCCTCGTGCATCCAATAGGTGTGTTTGTGTCATTCGATGAACAGTTAAGTCATTTACGTCCTCCCTATGCTTATCCTTGTCCAATTAGGGTTTTTAACCAATCTTGTGCATCCAATAGGTGTTTTTGTGTAATTGGATGAATATTTAGGTCCTTTTCGTCCTCCCTAGGCTAATTCACGTCCAATTAGGCTTTTTAACCAATCTTGTGCATCCAATAGGTGTTTTTGTGTCATTGGATGAACATTTAGGTCATTTTCGTCCTCTCTAGGCTAATTCTTGTCCAATTAGGGTTTTTAACCAATCTTGAGCATCCAATAGGTGTTTTTGTGTCAGTTGTTGAACATTTAGGTCACTTTCATCCTCCCTAGGCTTATGCTCGTCCAATTAGGGTTTCTAACCAATCTTGTGCATCCAATATGTGTTTTTGTGTCATTGGATGAACAATTAGGTCATTTTCGACCTAACTAGGCTTATTCTTGTCCTATTAGGGTTTCTAACCAATCTTGTGCATCCAATAGTTGTGTTTGTGTCATTGGATGAACAATTAGGTCATTTTCGACCTCCATAGGCTTATTCTTGTCCAATTAGGGTTTCTAACAAGTCTCGTGCATCCAATAGGTGTGTTTGTGTCATTCGATGAACAATTAAGTCATTTACGTCCTCCCTATGCTTATCCTTGTCCAATTAGGGTTTTTAACCAATCTTGTGCATCCAATAGGTGTTTTGTGTCATTGGATGAACATTTAGGTCATTTTGGTCCTCCGTACACTTAATCTTGTCCAATTAGGGTTTTTAACCAATCTTGTGCATCCAATAGGTGTTTTCGTGTCATAGGATGAATATTTAGGTCATTTTCGTCCTCCCTACACTTAATGTTGTCCAATTAGGGTTTTTAACCAATCTTGTGCATCCAAAGGGTGTTTTTGTGTCATTGGATGAACAATTAGGTCATTTTCATCCTCCCTAGGCTTATGCTTGTCCAAATAGAGTTTCTAACCAATAGGTGTTTTTGTGTCATTGGATGAACAATTAGGTCATTTTCGTCCTCCATTGGCTAATTCTTGTCCAATTAGGGTTTTTAACCAATCTTGTGCATCCAATAGGTGTTTTGTGTCGTTGGATGAACATTTAGGTCCTTTTCGTCCTCCCTACACTTAATCTTGTCCAATTAGGGTTTCTAACCAATCTTGTGCATCCGATAGGTGTTTTTGTGTCATTGGATGAACATTTAGGTCATTTTCGTCCTCCCTAGGCTAAATCTTGTCCAATTAGGGTTTTTAACCAATCTTGAGCATCCAATAGGTGTTTTTGTGTCAGTGGATGAACATTTAGGTCATTTTCATCCTCCCTAGGCTTATGCTCGTCCAATTAGGGTTTCTAACCAATCTTGTGCATCCAATAGGTGTTTTTGTGTCATTGGATGAACAATTAGGTCATTTTCGTCCTCCATAGGCTAATTCTTGTCCAATTAGGGTTTTTAACCAATCTTGTGCATCCAATAGGTGTTTTGTGTCGTTGGATGAACATTTAGGTCCTTTTCGTCCTCCCTACACTTAATCTTGTCCAATTAGGGTTTCTAACCAATCTTGTGCATCCGATAGGTGTTTTTGTGTCATTGGATGAACATTTAGGTCTTTTTCGTCCTCCATAGGCTAATTCTTGTCCAATTAGGGTTTTTAACCAATCTTGTGCATGCAATATGTGTTTTGTGTCGTTGGATGAACATTTAGGTAATTTTCGTCCTCCCTACACTTAATCATGTCCAATTAGGGTTTCTAACCAATCTTGTGCATCCAATAGGTGTTTGGTGTCCTTGGATGAACATTTAGGTAATTTTCGTCCTCCCTACACTTAATCATGTCCAATTAGGGTTTTTAACCAATCTTGTGCATCCAATAGTTGTGTTTGTGTCATTGGATGAACAATTAGGTTATTTTCGTCCTCCCTAGGCTAATTCTTGTCCAATTAGGGTTTTTAACCAATCTTGTGCATCCAATAGGTGTTTTGTGTCATTGGATGAACATTTAGGTCATTTTCGTCCTCCCTACACTTAATGTAGTCCAATTAGTGTTTTTAACCAATCTTGTGCATCCAATAGGTGTTTTGTGTCATTAGATGAACATTTAGGTCATTTTCGTCCTCCCTACACTTAATGTAGTCCAATTAGTGTTTTTAACCAATCTTGTGCATCCAATAGGTGTTTTGTGTCATTGGATGAACATTTAGGTCATTTTCGTCCTCCCTACACTTAATCTTGTCCAATTAGGGTTTCTAACCAATCTTGTGCATCCAATAGGTGTGTTTGTGTCATTGGATGAACAATTAGGTCATTTTCGTCCTCCCTAGGCTTATTCTTGTCCAATTAGGGTTTCTAACCAATCTTGTGCATCCAATAGTTGTGTTTGTGTCATTGGATGAACAATTAGGTCATTTTCGACCTCCCTAGGCTTATTCTTGTCCAATTAGGGTTTCTAACAAATCTCGTGCATCCAATAGGTGTGTTTGTGTCATTCGATGAACAATTAAGTCATTTACGTCCTCCTTATGCTTATCCTTGTCCAATTAGGGTTTCTAACCAATCTTGTGCATCCGATAGGTGTTTTTGTGTCATTGCATGAACATTTAGGTCATTTTCGTCCTCCCTAGGCTTATGCTCGTCCAATTAGGGTTTCTAACCAATCTTGTGCATCCAATAGGTGTTTTTGTGTCATTGGATGAACAATTAGGTCATTTTCGACCTAACTAGGCTTATTCTTGTCCAATTAGGGTTTCTAACCAATCTTGTGCATCCAATAGTTGTGTTTCTGTCATTGGATGAACAATTAGGTCATTTTCGACCTCCCTAGGCTTATTCTTGTCCAATTAGGGTTTCTAACAAATCTCGTGCATCCAATAGGTGTGTTTGTGTCATTCGATGAACAATTAAGTCATTTACGTCCTCCTTATGCTTATCCTTGTCCAATTAGGGTTTCTAACCAATCTTGTGCATCCGATAGGTGTTTTTGTGTCATTGCATGAACATTTAGGTCATTTTAGTCCTCCCTAGGCTAATTCTTGTCCAATTAGGGTTTTTAACCAATCTTGAGCATCCAATAGGTGTTTTTGTGTCAGTGGATGAACATTTAGGTCATTTTCATCCTCCCTAGGCTTATGCTCGTCCAATTAGGGTTTCTAACCAATCTTGTGCATCCAATAGGTGTTTTTGTGTCATTGGATGAACAATTAGGTCATTTTCGACCTAACTAGGCTTATTCTTGTCCAATTAGGGTTTCTAAGCAATCTTGTGCATCCAATAGTTGTGTTTGTGTCATTGGATGAACAATTAGGTCATTTTCGACGTCCCTAGGCTTATTCTTGTCCAATTAGGGTTTCTAACAAATCTCGTGCATCCAATAGGTCATTCGATGAACAATTAAGTCATTTACGTCCTCCCTATTCTTATCCTTGTCCAATTAGGGTTTTTAACCAATGTTGTGCATCGAATAGTTGTGTTTGTGTCATTGAATGAACAATTAGGTCATTTTCGACCTCCCTAAACTTAATCTTGTCCAATTAGGGTTTCTAACCAATCTTGTGCATCGAATAGGTGTTTTTGTGTCATTGGATGAACAATTAGGTCATTTTCGTCCTCCATAGGCTAATTCTTGTCCAATTAGGGTTTTTAACCAATCTTGTGCATCCAATAGGTGTTTTGTGTCGTTGGATGAACATTTAGGTCCTTTTCGTCCTCCCTACACTTAATCTTGTCCAATTAGGGTTTCTAACCAATCTTGTGCATCCGATAGGTGTTTTTGTGTCATTGGATGAACATTTAGGTCATTTTCCTCCTCCCTAGGCTAATTCTTGTGCAATTAGGGTTTTTACCCAATCTTGTGCATCCAATAGGTGCTTTGTGTCATTGGATGGACATTTAGGTCATTTTGGTCCTCCCTACACTTAATCTTGTCCAATTAGCGTTCTTAACCAATCTTGTGCATCCAATAGGTGTTTTCGTGTCATAGGATGAATATATAGGTCATTTTCGTCCTCCCTACACTTAATGTTGTCCAGTTAGGGTTTTTAACCAATCTTGTGCATCCAATGGGTGTTTTTGTGTCATTGGATGAACAATTAGGTCACTTTCGTCCTCCCTAGGCTTATTCTTGTCCAATTAGGGTTTTTAACCAATCTTGAGCATCCAATAGGTGTTTTTGTGTCAGATGATGAACATTTAGGTCATTTTCATCCTCCCTAGGCTTATGCTCGTCCAATTAGGGTTTGTAACCAATCTTGTGCATCCAATAGGTGTTTTTGTGTCATAGGATGAACAATTAGGTCATTTTCGACCTAACTAGGCTTATTCTTGTCCTATTAGGGTTTCTAACCAATCTTGTGCATCCAATAGTTGTGTTTGTGTCATTGGATGAACAATTAAGTCATTTACGTCCTCCCTATACTTATCCTTGTCCAATTCTGGTTTTTAACCAATCTTGTGTATCCAATAGTTGTGTTAGTGTCATTGGATGAACAATTAGGTCATTTTCGACCTCCCTAAACTTAATATTGTCCAATTAGAGTTTCTAACCAATCTTGTGCAGCGAATAGGTGTTTTTGTGTCATTGGATGAACAATTAGGTCATTTTCGTACTTCCTAGGCTTATTCTTGTCCTATTAGGGTTATTAACCAATCTTTAGCATCCAATAGGTATTTTTATGTCAGTTGATTAACATTTAGGTTATTTTCATCCTCCCTAGGCTTAAGCTCGTCCAATTAGGGTTTCTAACCAATCTTGTGCATCCAATATGTGTTTTTGTGTCATTGGATGAACATTTAGCTCATTTTCATCCTCCCTAGGCTTATGCTTGTCCAATTAGAGTTTCTAACCAATCTTGTGCATCCAATAGGTGTGTTTGGGTCATTCGATGAATATTTAGGTCATTTTCGTCCTCCCTCACTTAATGTTGTCCAATTAGGGTTTCTAACCAATCTTGTTCATCCAATAGGTGTTTTTGTGTCATTGGATGAACAAGTAGGTCATTTTCGTCCTCCCTAGGCTAATTCTCGTCCTATTAGGGTTTTTAACCAATCTTGTCCATCCAATAGGTGTTTTGTGTCATTGGAGGAACATTTAGGTAATTTTCGTCCTCCCTACACTTAATCATGTCTAATTGGGGTTTCTAACCAATCTTGTGCATCCAATAGGTGTTTTTGTGTCATTGGATGAATATTTAGGTCATTTTCGTCCTCCCTAGGCTAATTCACGTCCAATTAGGGTTTTTAACCAATCTTGTGCATCCAATAGGTGTTTTTGTGTCATTGGATGAACATTTAGGTCATTTTCGTCCTCCCTAGGCTAATTCTTGTCCAATTAGGGTTTTTAACCAATCTCGAGCATCCAATAGGTGTTTTTGTGTCAGTTGATGAACATTTAGGTCATTTTCATCCTCCCTAGGCTTATGCTCTTCCAATTAGGGTTTCTATCCAATCTTGTGCATCCAATAGGTGTTTTTGTGTCATTGGATGAACAATTTGGTCATTTTCGACCTAACTAGGCTTATTCTTGTCCTATTAGGGTTTCTAACCAATCTTGTGCATGCAATAGTTGTGTTTGTGTCATTGGATGAACAATTAGGTCGTTTTCGACCTCCATAGGCTTATTCTTGTCCAATTAGGGTTTCTAACAAGTCTCGTGCATCCTATAGGTGTGTTTGTGTCATTCGATGAACAATTAAGTCATTTACGTCCTCCCTATGGTTATCCTTGTCCAATTAGGGTTTTTAACCAATCTTGTGCATCCAATAGGTGTTTTTGTGTAATTGGATGAATATTTAGGTCCTTTTCGTCCTCCCTAGGCTAATTCACGTCCAATTAGGCTTTTTAACCAATCTTGTGCATCCAATAGGTGTTTTTGTGTCATTGGATGAACATTTAGGTCATTTTCGTCCTCTCTAGGCTAATTCTTGTCCAATTAGGGTTTTTAACCAATCTTGAGCATCCAATAGGTGTTTTTGTGTCAGTTGTTGAACATTTAGGTCACTTTCATCCTCCCTAGGCTTATGCTCGTCCAATTAGGGTTTCTAACCAATCTTGTGCATCCAATATGTGTTTTTGTGTCATTGGATGAACAATTAGGTCATTTTCGACCTAACTAGGCTTATTCTTGTCCTATTAGGGTTTCTAACCAATCTTGTGCATCCAATAGTTGTGTTTGTGTCATTGGATGAACAATTAGGTCATTTTCGACCTCCATAGGCTTATTCTTGTCCAATTAGGGTTTCTAACAAGTCTCGTGCATCCAATAGGTGTGTTTGTGTCATTCGATGAACAATTAAGTCATTTACGTCCTCCCTATGCTTATCCTTGTCCAATTAGGGTTTTTAACCAATCTTGTGCATCCAATAGGTGTTTTTGTGTAATTGGATGAATATTTAGGTCCTTTTCGTCCTCCCTAGGCTAATTCACGTCCAATTAGGCTTTTTAACCAATCTTGTGCACCCAATAGGTGTTTTTGTGTCATTGGATGAACATTTAGGTCTTTTTCGTCCTCCATAGGCTAATTCTTGTCCAATTAGGGTTTTTAACCAATCTTGTGCATCCAATATGTGTTTTGTGTCGTTGGATGAACATTTAGGTAATTTTCGTCCTCCCTACACTTAATCATGTCCAATTAGGGTTTCTAACCAATCTTGTGCATCCAATAGGTGTTTGGTGTCGTTGGATGAACATTTAGGTAATTTTCGTCCTCCCTACACTTAATCATGTCCAATTAGGGTTTCTAACCAATCTTGTGCATCCAATAGGTGTTTTTGTGTCATTGGATGAATATTTAGGTTATTTTCGTCCTCCCTAGGCCAATTCTTGTCCAATTAGGGTTTTTACCCAATCTTGTGCATCCAATAGGTGTTTTGTGTCATTGGATGAATATTTAGGTCATTTTCGTCCTCCCTACACTTTATGTTGTCCAATTAGGGTTTCTAACCATTCTGGTGCATCCAATAGGCGTTTTGTGTCGTTGGATGAACATTTAGATCATTTTCGTCCTCCCTACACTTAATCTTGTCCAATAAGGGTTTTTAACCAATCTTGTGCATCCAATAGGTGTTTTTGTGTCATTGGATGAACATTTAGGTCATTTTTGTCCTCCCTAGGCTAATTCTTGTCCAATTAGGGTTTTTAACCAATCTTGAGCATCCAATAGGTGTTTTTGAGTCAGTGGATGAACATTTAGGTCATTTTCATCCTCGCTAGGCTTATGCTCGTCCAATTAGGGTTTCTAACCAATCTTGTGCATTCAATAGGTGTTTTTGTGTCATTGGTTGAACAATTAGGTCATTTTCGACCTAACTAGGCTTATTCTTGTCCAATTAGGGTTTCTAACCAATCTTGTGCATCCAATAGTTGTGTTTGTGTCATTGGATGAACAATTAGGTCATTTTCGACCTCCCTAGGCTTATTCTTGTCCAATTAGGGTTTCTAACAAATCTCGTGCATCCAATAGGTGTGTTTGTGTCATTTGATGAACAATTAAGTCATTTACGTCCTCCCTATTCTTATCCTTGTCCAATTAGGGTTTTTAACCAATCTTGTGCATCGAATAGTTGTGTTTGTGTCATTGAATGAACAATTAGGTCATTTTCGACCTCCCTAAACTTAATCTTGTCCAATTAGGGTTTTTAACCAATCTTGTGCATCCAATAGGTGTTTTGTGTCGTTGGATGAACATTTAGGTCCTTTTCGTCCTCCCTACACTTAATCTTGTCCAATTAGGGTTTCTAACCAATCTTGTGCATCCGATAGGTGTTTTTGTGTCATTGGATGAACATTTAGGTCATTATCGTCCTCCCTAGGCTAATTCTTGTGCAATTAGGGTTTTTACCCAATCTTGTACATCCAATAGGTGCTTTGTGTCATTGGATGAACATTTAGGTCATTTTGGTCCTCCCTACACTTAATCTTGTCCAAGTAGCGTTCTTAACCAATCTTGTGCATCCAATAGGTGTTTTCGTGTCATAGGATGAATATATAGGTCATTTTCGTCCTCCCTACACTTAATGTTGTCCAGTTATGGTTTTTAACAAATCTTGTGCATCCAATGGGTGTGTTTGTGTCATTGGATGAACAATTAGGTCATTTTCGACCTAACTAGGCTTATTCTTGTCCAATTAGGGTTTCTAACCAATCTTGTGCATCCAATAGTTGTGTTTCTGTCATTGGATGAACAATTAGGTCATTTTCGACCTCCCTAGGCTTATTCTTGTCCAATTAGGGTTTCTAACAAATCTCGTGCATCCAATAGGTGTGTTTGTGTCATTTGATGAACAATTAAGTCATTTACGTCCTCCTTATGCTTATCCTTGTCCAATTAGGGTTTCTAACCAATCTTGTGCATCCGATACGTGTTTTTGTGTCATTGCATGAACATTTAGGTCATTTTAGTCCTCCCTAGGCTAATTCTTGTCCAATTAGGGTTTTTAAACAATCTTGAGCATCCAATAGGTGTTTTTGTGTCAGTGGATGAACATTTAGGTCATTTTCATCCTCCCTAGGCTTATGCTCGTCCAATTAGGGTTTCTAACCAATCTTGTGCATCCAATAGGTGGTTTTGTGTCATTGGATGAACAATTAAGTCATTTTCGACCTAACTAGGCTTATTCTTGTCCAATTAGGGTTTCTAAGCAATCTTGTGCATCCAATAGTTGTGTTTGTGTCATTGGATGAACAATTAGGTCATTTTCGACGTCCCTAGGCTTATTCTTGTCCAATTAGGGTTTCTAACAAATCTCGTGCATCCAATAGGTCATTCGATGAACAATTAAGTCATTTACGTCCTCCCTATTCTTATCCTTGTCCAATTAGGGTTTTTAACCAATCTTGTGCATCGAATAGTTGTGTTTGTGTCATTGAATGAACAATTAGGTCATTTTTGACCTCCCTAAACTTAATCTTGTCCAATTAGGGTTTCTAACCAATCTTGTGCATCGAATAGGTGTTTTTGTGTCATTGGATGAACAATTAGGTCATTTTCGTCCTCCATAGGCTAATTCTTGTCCAATTAGGGTTTTTAACCAATCTTGTGCATCCAATAGGTGTTTTGTGTCGTTGGATGAACATTTAGGTCCTTTTCGTCCTCCCTACACTTAATCTTGTCCAATTAGGGTTTCTAACCAATCTTGTGCATCCGATAGGTGTTTTTGTGTCATTGGATGAACATTTAGGTCATTTTCGTCCTCCCTAGGCTAATTCTTGTGCAATTAGGGTTTTTACCCAATCTTGTGCATCCAATAGGTGCTTTGTGTCATTGGATGGACATTTAGGTCATTTTGGTCCTCCCTACACTTAATCTTGTCCAATTAGCGTTCTTAACCAATCTTGTGCATCCAATAGGTGTTTTCGTGTCATAGGATGAATATATAGGTCATTTTCGTCCTCCCTACACTTAATGTTGTCCAGTTAGGGTTTTTAACCAATCTTGTGCATCCAATGGGTGTTTTTGTGTCATTGGATGAACAATTAGGTCACTTTCGTCCTCCCTAGGCTTATTCTTGTCCAATTAGGGTTTTTAACCAATCTTGAGCATCCAATAGGTGTTTTTGTGTCAGATGATGAACATTTAGGTCATTTTCATCCTCCCTAGGCTTATGCTCGTCCAATTAGGGTTTGTAACCAATCTTGTGCATCCAATAGGTGTTTTTGTGTCATTGGATGAACAATTAGGTCATTTTCGACCTAACTAGGCTTATTCTTGTCCTATTAGGGTTTCTAACCAATCTTGTGCATCCAATAGTTGTGTTTGTGTCATTGGATGAACAATTAAGTCATTTACGTCCTCCCTATACTTATCCTTGTCCAATTCTGGTTTTTAACCAATCTTGTGTATCCAATAGTTGTGTTAGTGTCATTGGATGAACAATTAGGTCATTTTCGACCTCCCTAAACTTAATATTGTCCAATTAGAGTTTCTAACCAATCTTGTGCAGCGAATAGGTGTTTTTGTGTCATTGGATGAACAATTAGGTCATTTTCGTACTTCCTAGGCTTATTCTTGTCCTATTAGGGTTATTAACCAATCTTTAGCATCCAATAGGTATTTTTATGTCAGTTGATTAACATTTAGGTTATTTTCATCCTCCCTAGGCTTAAGCTCGTCCAATTAGGGTTTCTAACCAATCTTGTGCATCCAATATGTGTTTTTGTGTCATTGGATGAACATTTAGCTCATTTTCATCCTCCCTAGGCTTATGCTTGTCCAATTAGAGTTTCTAACCAATCTTGTGCATCCAATAGGTGTGTTTGGGTCATTCGATGAATATTTAGGTCATTTTCGTCCTCCCTCACTTAATGTTGTCCAATTAGGGTTTCTAACCAATCTTGTTCATCCAATAGGTGTTTTTGTGTCGTTGGATGAACAAGTAGGTCATTTTCGTCCTCCCTAGGCTAATTCTCGTCCTATTAGGGTTTTTAACCAATCTTGTCCATCCAATAGGTGTTTTGTGTCATTGGAGGAACATTTAGGTAATTTTCGTCCTCCCTACACTTAATCATGTCTAATTGGGGTTTCTAACCAATCTTGTGCATCCAATAGGTGTTTTTGTGTCATTGGATGAATATTTAGGTCATTTTCGTCCTCCCTAGGCTAATTCACGTCCAATTAGGGTTTTTAACCAATCTTGTGCATCCAATAGGTGTTTTTGTGTCATTGGATGAACATTTAGGTCATTTTCGTCCTCCCTAGGCTAATTCTTGTCCAATTAGGGTTTTTAACCAATCTCGAGCATCCAATAGGTGTTTTTGTGTCAGTTGATGAACATTTAGGTCATTTTCATCCTCCCTAGGCTTATGCTCTTCCAATTAGGGTTTCTATCCAATCTTGTGCATCCAATAGGTGTTTTTGTGTCATTGGATGAACAATTTGGTCATTTTCGACCTAACTAGGCTTATTCTTGTCCTATTAGGGTTTCTAACCAATCTTGTGCATGCAATAGTTGTGTTTGTGTCATTGGATGAACAATTAGGTCGTTTTCGACCTCCATAGGCTTATTCTTGTCCAATTAGGGTTTCTAACAAGTCTCGTGCATCCTATAGGTGTGTTTGTGTCATTCGATGAACAATTAAGTCATTTACGTCCTCCCTATGCTTATCCTTGTCCAATTAGGGTTTTTAACCAATCTTGTGCATCCAATAGGTGTTTTTGTGTAATTGGATGAATATTTAGGTCCTTTTCGTCCTCCCTAGGCTAATTCACGTCCAATTAGGCTTTTTAACCAATCTTGTGCATCCAATAGGTGTTTTTGTGTCATTGGATGAACATTTAGGTCATTTTCGTCCTCTCTAGGCTAATTCTTGTCCAATTAGGGTTTTTAACCAATCTTGAGCATCCAATAGGTGTTTTTGTGTCAGTTGTTGAACATTTAGGTCACTTTCATCCTCCCTAGGCTTATGCTCGTCCAATTAGGGTTTCTAACCAATCTTGTGCATCCAATAGGTGTTTTTTTGTCATTGGATGAACAATTAGGTCATTTTCGACCTAACTAGGCTTATTCTTGTCCTATTAGGGTTTCTAACCAATCTTGTGCATCCAATAGTTGTGTTTGTGTCATTGGATGAACAATTAGGTCATTTTCGACCTCCATAGGCTTATTCTTGTCCAATTAGGGTTTCTAACAAGTCTCGTGCATCCAATAGGTGTTTGTGTCATTCGATGAACAATTAAGTCATTTACGTCCTCCCTATGCTTATCGTTGTCCAATTCTGGTTTTTAACCAATCTTGTGTATCCAATAGTTGTGTTAGTGTCATTGGATGAACAATTAGGTCATTTTCGACCTCCCTAAACTTAATATTGTCCAATTAGAGTTTCTAACCAATCTTGTGCAGCGAATAGGTGTTTTTGTGTCATTGGATGAACAATTAGGTCATTTTCGTACTTCCTAGGCTTATTCTTGTCCTATTAGGGTTATTAACCAATCTTTAGCATCCAATAGGTATTTTTATGTCAGTTGATTAACATTTAGGTTATTTTCATCCTCCCTAGGCTTATGCTCGTCCAATTAGGGTTTCTAACCAATCTTGTGCATCCAATATGTGTTTTTGTGTCATTGGATGAACATTTAGCTCATTTTCATCCTCCCTAGGCTTATGCTTGTCCAATTAGAGTTTCTAACCAATCTTGTGCATCCAATAGGTGTGTTTGGGTCATTCGATGAATATTTAGGTCATTTTCGTCCTCCCTCACTTAATGTTGTCCAATTAGGGTTTCTAACCAATCTTGTACATCCAATAGGTGTTTTTGTGTCATTGGATGAACAAGTAGGTCATTTTCGTCCTCCCTAGGCTAATTCTCGTCCTATTAGGGTTTTTAACCAATCTTGTCCATCCAATAGGTGTTTTGTGTCATTGGAGGAACATTTAGGTAATTTTCGTCCTCCCTACACTTAATCATGTCTAATTAGGGTTTCTAACCAATCTTGTGCATCCAATAGGTGTTTTTGTGTCATTGGATGAATATTTAGGTCATTTTCGTCCTCCCTAGGCTAATTCACGTCCAATTAGGGTTTTTAACCAATCTTGTGCATCCAATAGGTGTTTTTGTGTCATTGGATGAACATTTAGGTCATTTTCGTCCTCCCTAGGCTAATTCTTGTCCAATTAGGGTTTTTAACCAATCTTGAGCATCCAATAGGTGCTTTTGTGTCAGTTGATGAACATTTAGGTCATTTTCATCCTCCCTAGGCTTATGCTCTTCCAATTAGGGTTTCTATACAATCTTGTGCATCCAATAGGTGTTTTTGTGTCATTGGATGAACAATTTGGTCATTTTCGACCTAACTAGGCTTATTCTTGTCCTATTAGGGTTTCTAACCAATCTTGTGCATGCAATAGTTGTGTTTGTGTCATTGGATGAACAATTAGGTCGTTTTCGACCTCCATAGGCTTATTCTTGTCCAATTAGGGTTTCTAACAAGTCTCGTACATCCTATAGGTGTGTTTGTGTCATTCGATGAACAATTAAGTCATTTACGTCCTCCCTATGCTTATCCTTGTCCAATTAGGGTTTTTAACCAATCTTGTGCATCCAATAGGTGTTTTTGTGTAATTGGATGAATATTTAGGTCCTTTTCGTCCTCCCTAGGCTAATTCACGTCCAATTAGGCTTTTTAACCAATCTTGTGCATCCAATAGGTGTTTTTGTGTCATTGGATGAACATTTAGGTCATTTTCGTCCTTTCTAGGCTAATTCTTGTCCAATTAGGGTTTTTAACCAATCTTGAGCATCCAATAGGTGTTTTTGTGTCAGTTGTTGAACATTTAGGTCACTTTCATCCTCCCTAGGCTTATGCTCGTCCAATTAGGGTTTCTAACCAATCTTGTGCATCCAATAGGTGTTTTTGTGTCATTGGATGAACAATTAGGTCATTTTCGACCTAACTAGGCTTATTCTTGTCCTATTAGGGTTTCTAACCAATCTTGTGCATCCAATAGTTGTGTTTGTGTCATTGGATGAACAATTAGGTCATTTTCGACCTCCATAGGCTTATTCTTGTCCAATTAGGGTTTCTAACAAGTCTCGTGCATCCAATAGGTGTGTTTGTGTCATTCGATGAACAATTAAGTCATTTACGTCCTCCCTATGCTTATCCTTGTCCAATTCTGGTTTTTAACCAATCTTGTGTATCCAATAGTTGTGTTAGTGTCATTGGATGAACAATTAGGTCATTTTCGACCTCCCTAAACTTAATATTGTCCAATTAGAGTTTCTAACCAATCTTGTGCAGCGAATAGGTGTTTTTGTGTCATTGGATGAACAATTAGGTCATTTTCGTACTTCCTAGGCTTATTCTTGTCCTATTAGGGTTATTAACCAATCTTTAGCATCCAATAGGTATTTTTATGTCAGTTGATTAACATTTAGGTTATTTTCATCCTCCCTAGGCTTATGCTCGTCCAGTTAGGGTTTCTAACCAATCTTGTGCATCCAATAGGTGTTTTTGTGTCATTGGATGAACAATTTGGTCATTTTCGACCTAACTAGGCTTATTCTTGTCCTATTAGGGTTTCTAACCAATCTTGTGCATGCAATAGTTGTGTTTGTGTCATTGGATGAACAATTAGGTCGTTTTCGACCTCCATAGGCTTATTCTTGTCCAATTAGGGTTTCTAACAAGTCTCGTACATCCTATAGGTGTGTTTGTGTCATTCGATGAACAATTAAGTCATTTACGTCCTCCCTATGCTTATCCTTGTCCAATTAGGGTTTTTAACCAATCTTGTGCATCCAACAGGTGTTTTTGTGTAATTGGATGAATATTTAGGTCCTTTTCGTCCTCCCTAGGCTAATTCACGTCCAATTAGGCTTTTTAACCAATCTTGTGCATCCAATAGGTGTTTTTGTGTCATTGGATGAACATTTAGGTCATTTTCGTCCTCTCTAGGCTAATTCTTGTCCAATTAGGGTTTTTAACCAATCTTGAGCATCCAATAGGTGTTTTTGTGTCAGTTGTTGAACATTTAGGTCACTTTCATCCTCCCTAGGCTTATGCTCGTCCAATTAGGGTTTCTAACCAATCTTGTGCATCCAATATGTGTTTTTGTGTCATTGGATGAACAATTAGGTCATTTTCGACCTAACTAGGCTTATTCTTGTCCTATTAGGGTTTCTAACCAATCTTGTGCATCCAATAGTTGTGTTTGGGTCATTGGATGAACAATTAGGTCATTTTCGACCTCCATAGGCTTATTCTTGTCCAATTAGGGTTTCTAACAAGTCTCATGCATCCAATAGGTGTGTTTGTGTCATTCGATGAACAATTAAGTCATTTACGTCCTCCCTATGCTTATCCTTGTCCAATTAGGGTTTTTAACCAATCTTGTGCATCCAACAGGTGTTTTTGTGTAATTGGATGAATATTTAGGTCCTTTTCGTCCTCCCTAGGCTAATTCACGTCCAATTAGGCTTTTTAACCAATCTTGTGCATCCAATAGGTGTTTTTGTGTCATTGGATGAACATTTAGGTCATTTTCGTCCTCTCTAGGCTAATTCTTGTCCAATTAGGGTTTTTAACCAATCTTGAGCATCCAATAGGTGTTTTTGTGTCAGTTGTTGAACATTTAGGTCACTTTCATCCTCCCTAGGCTTATGCTCGTCCAATTAGGGTTTCTAACCAATCTTGTGCATCCAATATGTGTTTTTGTGTCATTGGATGAACAATTAGGTCATTTTCGACCTAACTAGGCTTATTCTTGTCCTATTAGGGTTTCTAACCAATCTTGTGCATCCAATAGTTGTGTTTGGGTCATTGGATGAACAATTAGGTCATTTTCGACCTCCATAGGCTTATTCTTGTCCAATTAGGGTTTCTAACAAGTCTCATGCATCCAATAGGTGTGTTTGTGTCATTCGATGAACAATTAAGTCATTTACGTCCTCCCTATGCTTATCCTTGTCCAATTAGGGTTTTTAACCAATGTTGTGCATCCAATAGTTGTGTTTGTGTCATTCGATGAACAACTAAGTCATTTACGTCCTCCCTATGCTTATCCTTGTCCAATTAGGGTTTTTAACCAATCTTGTGCATCCAATAGTTGTGTTTGTGTCATTGGATGAACCATTAGGTCATTTTCGACCTCCCTAAACTTAATCTTGTCCAATTAGGGTTTCTAACCAATCTTGTGCATCGAATAGGTGTTTTTGTGTCATTGGATGAACAATTAGGTCATTTTTGTCCTCCCTAGGCTAATTCTTTTCCAATTAGGGTTTTTAAACAATCTTGTGCATCCAATAGGTGTTTTGTGTCATTGGATGAACATTTAGGTCATTTTGGTCCTCCCTAAACTTAATCTTGTTCAATTAAGATTTTTAACCAATCTTGTGCATCCAATAGGTGTTTTCGTGTCATAGGATGAATATTTAGGTCATTTTCGTCCTCCCTACACTTAATGTTGTCCAAAGAGGGTTTTTAACCAATCTTGTGCATTCAATGGGTGTTTTTGTGTCATTGGATGAAGAATTAGGTCATTTTCATCCTCCCTAGGCTTATGCTTGTCCAAATATAGTTTCTAACCAATCTTGTTCATCCAATAGGTATTTTTGTGTCATTGGATTAACAATTAGGTCATTTTCCTCCTCCATAGGCTTATTCTTGTCCAATTAGGGTTTTTAACCAATCTTGTGCATCCAATAGGTGTTTTGTGTCGTTGGATGAACATTTAGGTCCTTTTCGTCCTCCCTACACTTAATCTTGTCCAATTAGGGTTTCTAACCAATCTTGTGCATCCGATAGGTGTTTTTTTGTCATTGGATGAACA
>JBBPBS010000377.1:456991-472427 GCA_037974835.1 Cicer judaicum
ATTTAGGTCATTTTCGTCCTCCCTAGGCTAATTCTTGTCCAATTAGGGTTTTTAACCAATCTTGAGCATCCAATAGGTGTTTTTGAGTCAGTGGATGAACATTTAGGTCATTTTCATCCTCGCTAGGCTTATGCTCGTCCAATTAGGGTTTCTAACCAATCTTGTGCATTCAATAGGTGTTTTTGTGTCATTGGTTGAACAATTAGGTCATTTTCGACCTAACTAGGCTTATTCTTGTCCAATTAGGGTTTCTAACCAATCTTGTGCATCCAATAGTTGTGTTTGTGTCATTGGATGAACAATTAGGTCATTTTCGACCTCCCTAGGCTTATTCTTGTCCAATTAGGGTTTCTAACAAATCTCGTGCATCCAATAGGTGTGTTTGTGTCATTTGATGAACAATTAAGTCATTTACGTCCTCCCTATTCTTATCCTTGTCCAATTAGGGTTTTTAACCAATCTTGTGCATCGAATAGTTGTGTTTGTGTCATTGAATGAACAATTAGGTCATTTTCGACCTCCCTAAACTTAATCTTGTCCAATTAGGGTTTTTAACCAATCTTGTGCATCCAATAGGTGTTTTGTGTCGTTGGATGAACATTTAGGTCCTTTTCGTCCTCCCTACACTTAATCTTGTCCAATTAGGGTTTCTAACCAATCTTGTGCATCCGATAGGTGTTTTTGTGTCATTGGATGAACATTTAGGTCATTATCGTCTTCCCTAGGCTAATTCTTGTGCAATTAGGGTTTTTACCCAATCTTGTACATCCAATAGGTGCTTTGTGTCATTGGATGAACATTTAGGTCATTTTGGTCCTCCCTGCACTTAATCTTGTCCAAGTAGCGTTCTTAACCAATCTTGTGCATCCAATAGGTGTTTTCGTGTCATAGGATGAATATATAGGTCATTTTCGTCCTCCCTACACTTAATGTTGTCCAGTTATGGTTTTTAACAAATCTTGTGCATCCAATGGGTGTGTTTGTGTCACTGGATGAACAATTAGGTCATTTTCGACCTAACTAGGCTTATTCTTGTCCAATTAGGGTTTCTAACCAATCTTGTGCATCCAATAGTTGTGTTTCTGTCATTGGATGAACAATTAGGTCATTTTCGACCTCCCTAGGCTTATTCTTGTCCAATTAGGGTTTCTAACAAATCTCGTGCATCCAATAGGTGTGTTTGTGTCATTCGATGAACAATTAAGTCATTTACGTCCTCCTTATGCTTATCCTTGTCCAATTAGGGTTTCTAACCAATCTTGTGCATCCGATAGGTGTTTTTGTGTCATTGCATGAACATTTAGGTCATTTTAGTCCTCCCTAGGCTAATTCTTGTCCAATTAGGGTTTTTAACCAATCTTGAGCATCCAATAGGTGTTTTTGTGTCAGTGGATGAACATTTAGGTCATTTTCATCCTCCCTAGGCTTATGCTCGTCCAATTAGGGTTTCTAACCAATCTTGTGCATCCAATAGGTGTTTTTGTGTCATTGGATGAACAATTAGGTCATTTTCGACCTAACTAGGCTTATTCTTGTCCAATTAGGGTTTCTAAGCAATCTTGTGCATCCAATAGTTGTGTTTGTGTCATTGGATGAACAATTAGGTCATTTTCGACGTCCCTAGGCTTATTCTTGTCCAATTAGGGTTTCTAACAAATCTCGTGCATCCAATAGGTCATTCGATGAACAATTAAGTCATTTACGTCCTCCCTATTCTTATCCTTGTCCAATTAGGGTTTTTAACCAATCTTGTGCATCGAATAGTTGTGTTTGTGTCATTGAATGAACAATTAGGTCATTTTCGACCTCCCTAAACTTAATCTTGTCCAATTAGGGTTTCTAACCAATCTTGTGCATCGAATAGGTGTTTTTGTGTCATTGGATGAACAATTAGGTCATTTTCGTCCTCCATAGGCTAATTCTTGTCCAATTAGGGTTTTTAACCAATCTTGTGCATCCAATAGGTGTTTTGTGTCGTTGGATGAACATTTAGGTCCTTTTCGTCCTCCCTACACTTAATCTTGTCCAATTAGGGTTTCTAACCAATCTTGTGCATCCGATAGGTGTTTTTGTGTCATTGGATGAACATTTAGGTCATTTTCGTCCTCCCTAGGCTAATTCTTGTGCAATTAGGGTTTTTACCCAATCTTGTGCATCCAATAGGTGCTTTGAGTCATTGGATGGACATTTAGGTCATTTTGGTCCTCCCTACACTTAATCTTGTCCAATTAGCGTTCTTAACCAATCTTGTGCATCCAATAGGTGTTTTCGTGTCATAGGATGAATATATAGGTCATTTTCGTCCTCCCTACACTTAATGTTGTCCAGTTAGGGTTTTTAACCAATCTTGTGCATCCAATGGGTGTTTTTGTGTCATTGGATGAACAATTAGGTCACTTTCGTCCTCCCTAGGCTTATTCTTGTCCAATTAGGGTTTTTAACCAATCTTGAGCATCCAATAGGTGTTTTTGTGTCAGATGATGAACATTTAGGTCATTTTCATCCTCCCTAGGCTTATGCTCGTCCAATTAGGGTTTGTAACCAATCTTGTGCATCCAATAGGTGTTTTTGTGTCATTGGATGAACAATTAGGTCATTTTCGACCTAACTAGGCTTATTCTTGTCCTATTAGGGTTTCTAACCAATCTTGTGCATCCAATAGTTGTGTTTGTGTCATTGGATGAACAATTAAGTCATTTACGTCCTCCCTATACTTATCCTTGTCCAATTCTGGTTTTTAACCAATCTTGTGTATCCAATAGTTGTGTTAGTGTCATTGGATGAACAATTAGGTCATTTTCGACCTCCCTAAACTTAATATTGTCCAATTAGAGTTTCTAACCAATCTTGTGCAGCGAATAGGTGTTTTTGTGTCATTGGATGAACAATTAGGTCATTTTCGTACTTCCTAGGCTTATTCTTGTCCTATTAGGGTTATTAACCAATCTTTAGCATCCAATAGGTATTTTTATGTCAGTTGATTAACATTTAGGTTATTTTCATCCTCCCTAGGCTTAAGCTCGTCCAATTAGGGTTTCTAACCAATCTTGTGCATCCAATATGTGTTTTTGTGTCATTGGATGAACATTTAGCTCATTTTCATCCTCCCTAGGCTTATGCTTGTCCAATTAGAGTTTCTAACCAATCTTGTGCATCCAATAGGTGTGTTTGGGTCATTCGATGAATATTTAGGTCATTTTCGTCCTCCCTCACTTAATGTTGTCCAATTAGGGTTTCTAACCAATCTTGTTCATCCAATAGGTGTTTTTGTGTCGTTGGATGAACAAGTAGGTCATTTTCGTCCTCCCTAGGCTAATTCTCGTCCTATTAGGGTTTTTAACCAATCTTGTCCATCCAATAGGTGTTTTGTGTCATTGGAGGAACATTTAGGTAATTTTCGTCCTCCCTACACTTAATCATGTCTAATTGGGGTTTCTAACCAATCTTGTGCATCCAATAGGTGTTTTTGTGTCATTGGATGAATATTTAGGTCATTTTCGTCCTCCCTAGGCTAATTCACGTCCAATTAGGGTTTTTAACCAATCTTGTGCATCCAATAGGTGTTTTTGTGTCATTGGATGAACATTTAGGTCATTTTCGTCCTCCCTAGGCTAATTCTTGTCCAATTAGGGTTTTTAACCAATCTCGAGCATCCAATAGGTGTTTTTGTGTCAGTTGATGAACATTTAGGTCATTTTCATCCTCCCTAGGCTTATGCTCTTCCAATTAGGGTTTCTATCCAATCTTGTGCATCCAATAGGTGTTTTTGTGTCATTGGATGAACAATTTGGTCATTTTCGACCTAACTAGGCTTATTCTTGTCCTATTAGGGTTTCTAACCAATCTTGTGCATGCAATAGTTGTGTTTGTGTCATTGGATGAACAATTAGGTCGTTTTCGACCTCCATAGGCTTATTCTTGTCCAATTAGGGTTTCTAACAAGTCTCGTGCATCCTATAGGTGTGTTTGTGTCATTCGATGAACAATTAAGTCATTTACGTCCTCCCTATGGTTATCCTTGTCCAATTAGGGTTTTTAACCAATCTTGTGCATCCAATAGGTGTTTTTGTGTAATTGGATGAATATTTAGGTCCTTTTCGTCCTCCCTAGGCTAATTCACGTCCAATTAGGCTTTTTAACCAATCTTGTGCATCCAATAGGTGTTTTTGTGTCATTGGATGAACATTTAGGTCATTTTCGTCCTCTCTAGGCTAATTCTTGTCCAATTAGGGTTTTTAACCAATCTTGAGCATCCAATAGGTGTTTTTGTGTCAGTTGTTGAACATTTAGGTCACTTTCATCCTCCCTAGGCTTATGCTCGTCCAATTAGGGTTTCTAACCAATCTTGTGCATCCAATATGTGTTTTTGTGTCATTGGATGAACAATTAGGTCATTTTCGACCTAACTAGGCTTATTCTTGTCCTATTAGGGTTTCTAACCAATCTTGTGCATCCAATAGTTGTGTTTGTGTCATTGGATGAACAATTAGGTCATTTTCGACCTCCATAGGCTTATTCTTGTCCAATTAGGGTTTCTAACAAGTCTCGTGCATCCAGTAGGTGTGTTTGTGTCATTCGATGAACAATTAAGTCATTTACGACCTCCCTATGCTTATCCTTGTCCAATTCTGGTTTTTAACCAATCTTGTGCATCCAATAGTTGTGTTAGTGTCATTGGATGAACAATTAGGTCATTTTCGACCTCCCTAAACTTAATATTGTCCAATTAGGGTTTCTAACCAATCTTGTGCAGCGAATAGGTGTTTTTGTGTCATTGGATGAACAATTAGGTCATTTTCGTACTTCCTAGGATTATTCTTGTCCTATTAGGGTTTTTAACCAATCTTTAGCATCCAATAGGTATTTTTATGTCAGTTGATGAACATTTAGGTTATTTTCATCCTCCCTAGGCTTATGCTCGTCCAATTAGGGTTTCTAACCAATCTTGTGCATCCAATATGTGTTTTTGTGTCATTGGATGAACATTTAGCTCATTTTCATCCTCCCTAGGCTTATGCTTGTCCAATTAGAGTTTCTAACCAATCTTGTGCATCCAATAGGTGTGTTTGGGTCATTCGATGAATATTTAGGTCATTTTCGTCCTCCCTCACTTAATGTTGTCCAATTAGGGTTTCTAACCAATCTTGTACATCCAATAGGTGTTTTTGTGTCATTGGATGAACAAGTAGGTCATTTTCGTCCTCCCTAGGCTAATTCTCGTCCTATTAGGGTTTTTAACCAATCTTGTCCATCCAATAGGTGTTTTGTGTCATTGGAGGAACATTTAGGTAATTTTCGTCCTCCCTACACTTAATCATGTCTAATTGGGGTTTCTAACCAATCTTGTGCATCCAATAGGTGTTTTTGTGTCATTGGATGAATATTTAGGTCATTTTCGTCCTCCCTAGGCTAATTCACGTCCAATTAGGGTTTTTAACCAATCTTGTGCATCCAATAGGTGTTTTTGTGTCATTGGATGAACATTTAGGTCATTTTCGTCCTCCCTAGGCTAATTCTTGTCCAATTAGGGTTTTTAACCAATCTTGTGCATCCAATAGTTGTGTTTGTGTCATTGGATGAACATTTAGGTCATTTTCGTCCTCCCTAGGCTTATGCTCGTCCAATTAGGGTTTTTAACCAATCTTGTGCATTCAATGGGTGTTTTTGTGTCATTGGATGAACAATTAGGTCATTTTCATCCTCCCTAGGCTTATGCTTGTCCAAATAGAGTTTCTAACCAATCTTGTGCATCCAATAGGTGTTTTTGTGTCATTGGATTGACAATTAGGTCATTTTCGTCCTCCATAGGCTTATTCTTGTCCAATTAGGGTTTTTAACCAATCTTGTGCATCCAATAGGTGTTTTGTGTCGTTGGATGAACATTTAGGTCCTTTTCGTCCTCCCTACACTTAATCTTGTCCAATTAGGGTTTCTAACCAATCTTGTGCATCCGATAGGTGTTTTTTTGTCATTGGATGAACATTTAGGTCATTTTCGTCCTCCTTACACTTAATCATGTCCAATTAGGGTTTCTAACCAATCTTGTGCATCCAATAGGTGTTTTTGTGTCATTGGATGAATATTTAGGTTATTTTCGTCCTCCCTAGGCCAATTCTTGTCCAATTAGGGTTTTTACCCAATCTTGTGCATCCAATAGGTGTTTTGTGTCATTGGATGAATATTTAGGTCATTTTCGTCCTCCCTACACTTTATGTTGTCCAATTAGGGTTTCTAACCATTCTGGTACATCAAATAGGTGTTTTGTGTCGTTGGATGAACATTTAGATCATTTTCGTCCTCCCTACACTTAATCTTGTCCAATAAGGGTTTTTAACCAATCTTGTGCATCCAATAGGTGTTTTTGTGTCATTGGATGAACATTTAGGTCATTTTCGTCCTCCCTAGGCTAATTCTTGTCCAATTAGGGTTTTTAACCAATCTTGAGCATCCAATAGGTGTTTTTGAGTCAGTGGATGAACATTTAGGTCATTTTCATCCTCGCTAGGCTTATGCTCGTCCAATTAGGGTTTCTAACCAATCTTGTGCATTCAATAGGTGTTTTTGTGTCATTGGTTGAACAATTAGGTCATTTTCGACCTAACTAGGCTTATTCTTGTCCAATTAGGGTTTCTAACCAATCTTGTGCATCCAATAGTTGTGTTTGTGTCATTGGATGAACAATTAGGTCATTTTCGACCTCCCTAGGCTTATTCTTGTCCAATTAGGGTTTCTAACAAATCTCGTGCATCCAATAGGTGTGTTTGTGTCATTTGATGAACAATTAAGTCATTTACGTCCTCCCTATTCTTATCCTTGTCCAATTAGGGTTTTTAACCAATCTTGTGCATCGAATAGTTGTGTTTGTGTCATTGAATGAACAATTAGGTCATTTTCGACCTCCCTAAACTTAATCTTGTCCAATTAGGGTTTTTAAC
Organism: Cicer judaicum; assembly: GCA_037974835.1. Lineage (NCBI taxonomy): Eukaryota > Viridiplantae > Streptophyta > Magnoliopsida > Fabales > Fabaceae > Cicer > Cicer judaicum. The sequence continues at coordinate 463,927 of JBBPBS010000377.1, forward strand.
CAATCTTGTGCATCCAATAGGTGTTTTGTGTCGTTGGATGAACATTTAGGTCCTTTTCGTCCTCCCTACACTTAATCTTGTCCAATTAGGGTTTCTAACCAATCTTGTGCATCCGATAGGTGTTTTTGTGTCATTGGATGAACATTTAGGTCATTATCGTCTTCCCTAGGCTAATTCTTGTGCAATTAGGGTTTTTACCCAATCTTGTACATCCAATAGGTGCTTTGTGTCATTGGATGAACATTTAGGTCATTTTGGTCCTCCCTGCACTTAATCTTGTCCAAGTAGCGTTCTTAACCAATCTTGTGCATCCAATAGGTGTTTTCGTGTCATAGGATGAATATATAGGTCATTTTCGTCCTCCCTACACTTAATGTTGTCCAGTTATGGTTTTTAACAAATCTTGTGCATCCAATGGGTGTGTTTGTGTCACTGGATGAACAATTAGGTCATTTTCGACCTAACTAGGCTTATTCTTGTCCAATTAGGGTTTCTAACCAATCTTGTGCATCCAATAGTTGTGTTTCTGTCATTGGATGAACAATTAGGTCATTTTCGACCTCCCTAGGCTTATTCTTGTCCAATTAGGGTTTCTAACAAATCTCGTGCATCCAATAGGTGTGTTTGTGTCATTCGATGAACAATTAAGTCATTTACGTCCTCCTTATGCTTATCCTTGTCCAATTAGGGTTTCTAACCAATCTTGTGCATCCGATAGGTGTTTTTGTGTCATTGCATGAACATTTAGGTCATTTTAGTCCTCCCTAGGCTAATTCTTGTCCAATTAGGGTTTTTAACCAATCTTGAGCATCCAATAGGTGTTTTTGTGTCAGTGGATGAACATTTAGGTCATTTTCATCCTCCCTAGGCTTATGCTCGTCCAATTAGGGTTTCTAACCAATCTTGTGCATCCAATAGGTGTTTTTGTGTCATTGGATGAACAATTAGGTCATTTTCGACCTAACTAGGCTTATTCTTGTCCAATTAGGGTTTCTAAGCAATCTTGTGCATCCAATAGTTGTGTTTGTGTCATTGGATGAACAATTAGGTCATTTTCGACGTCCCTAGGCTTATTCTTGTCCAATTAGGGTTTCTAACAAATCTCGTGCATCCAATAGGTCATTCGATGAACAATTAAGTCATTTACGTCCTCCCTATTCTTATCCTTGTCCAATTAGGGTTTTTAACCAATCTTGTGCATCGAATAGTTGTGTTTGTGTCATTGAATGAACAATTAGGTCATTTTCGACCTCCCTAAACTTAATCTTGTCCAATTAGGGTTTCTAACCAATCTTGTGCATCGAATAGGTGTTTTTGTGTCATTGGATGAACAATTAGGTCATTTTCGTCCTCCATAGGCTAATTCTTGTCCAATTAGGGTTTTTAACCAATCTTGTGCATCCAATAGGTGTTTTGTGTCGTTGGATGAACATTTAGGTCCTTTTCGTCCTCCCTACACTTAATCTTGTCCAATTAGGGTTTCTAACCAATCTTGTGCATCCGATAGGTGTTTTTGTGTCATTGGATGAACATTTAGGTCATTTTCGTCCTCCCTAGGCTAATTCTTGTCCAATTAGGGTTTTTAACCAATCTTGTGCATCCAATAGGTGTTTTGTGTCATTGGATGAACATTTAGGTCATTTTCATCCTCCCTAGGCTTATGCTTGTCCAATTAGGGTTTCTAACCAATCTTGTGCATCCAATAGGTGTGTTTGTGTCATTGGATGAACAATTAGGTCATTTTCGACCTCCCTAGGCTTATTCTTGTCCAATTAGGGTTTCTAACCAATCTTGTGCATCCAATAGGTGTGTTTGTGTCATTGGATGAACAATTAGATCATTTTCGTCCTCCCTTGGCTTATTCTTGTCCAATTAGGGTTTCTAACCAATCTTGTGCATCCAATAGGTGTGTTTGTGTCATTGGATGAACAATTAGGTCATTTTCGTCCTCCCTTGGCTTATTCTTGTCCAATTAGGGTTTCTAACCATTCTTGTGCATCCAATAGTTCATTTGTGTCATTCGTTAAACAATTAGGTCATTTTTGACCTCCTAGGCTTATTCTTGTCCCATTAGGGTTTCTAACCGATCTTGTGCAAACAATAGGTGTGTTTGTGTCATTGGATGAACAATTAGGTTATTGTCGGTCTCCCTAGACTTATTCTTGTCCAATTAGGGTTTCTAGCCAAACTTGTGCATCCAATAGGTGTGTTTGTGTCATTAGATGAACAGTTAGGTCAATTTCATCCTCCCTAGGCTTATTCTTGTCCAATTAGGGTTTCTAACCAATCTTGTGCATCCAATAGTTGTGTTTGTGTCATTGGATGAACAATTAGGTCATTTTCGACCTCCCTAGGCTTATTCTTGTCCAATTAGGGTTTCTAACAAATCTCGTGCATCCAATAGGTGTGTTTGTGTCATTCGATGAACAATTAAGTCATTTACGTCCTCCCTATTCTTATCCTTGTCCAATTAGGGTTTTTAACCAATCTTGTGCATCGAATAGTTGTGTTTGTGTCATTGAATGAACAATTAGGTCATTTTCGACCTCCCTAAACTTAATCTTGTCCAATTACGGTTTTTAACCAATCTTGTGCATCCAATAGGTGTTTTGTGTCGTTGGATGAACATTTAGGTCCTTTTCGTCCTCCCTACACTAAATCTTGTCCAATTAGGGTTTCTAACCAATCTTGTGCATCCGATAGGTGTTTTTGTGTCATTGGATGAATATTTAGGTTATTTTCGTCCTCCCTAGGCCAATTCTTGTCCAATTAGGGTTTTTACCCAATCTTGTGCATCCAATAGGTGTTTTCGTGTCATTGGATGAACATTTAGGTAATTTTCGTCCTCCCTACACTTAAACATGTCCAATTAGGGTTTCTAACCAATCTTGTGCATCCAATAGGTGTTTGGTGTCGTTGGATGAACATTTAGGTAATTTTCGTCCTCCCTACACTTAATCATGTCCAATTAGGGTTTTTAACCAATCTTGTGCATCCAATAGTTGTGTTTGTGTCATTAGATGAACATTTAGGTCATTTTTGTTATCCCTAGGCTTATTCTTGTCCAATTAGGGTTTCCAACCAATCTTGTACATCCAATAGGTGTTTTAGTGTCATTGGATGAACAATTAGGTAATTTTCGTCCTCCCTAGGCTAATTCTTGTCCAATTAGGGTTTTTAACCAATCTTGTCCATCCAATAGGTGTTTTGTTTCATTGGATGAACATTTAGGTAATTTTCGTCCTCCCTACACTTAATCATGTCCAATTAGGGTTTCTAACCAATCTTGTGCATCCAATAGGTGTTTTTGTGTCATTGGATGAATATTTAGGTTATTTTCGTCCTCCCTAGGCCAATTCTTGTCCAATTAGGGTTTTTACCCAATCTTGTGCATCCAATAGGTGTTTTGTGTCATTGGATGAATATTTAGGTCATTTTCGTCCTCCCTACACTTTATGTTGTCCAATTAGAATTTCTAACCATTCTGGTGCATCCAATAGGTGTTTTGTGTCGTTGGATGAACATTTAGATCATTTTCGTCCTCCCTACACTTAATCTTGTCCAATAAGGGTTTTTAACCAATCTTGTGCATCCAATAGGTGTTTTTGTGTCATTGGATGAACATTTAGGTCATTTTCGTCCTCCCTAGGCTAATTCTTGTCCAATTAGGGTTTTTAACCAATCTTGAGCATCCAATAGGTGTTTTTGAGTCAGTGGATGAACATTTAGGTCATTTTCATCCTCGCTAGGCTTATGCTCGTCCAATTAGGGTTTCTAACCAATCTTGTGCATTCAATAGGTGTTTTTGTGTCATTGGATGAACAATTAGGTCATTTTCGACCTAACTAGCCTTATTCTTGTCCAATTAGGGTTTCTAACCAATCTTGTGCGTCCAATAGTTGTGTTTGTGTCATTGGATGAACAATTAGGTCATTTTCGACCTCCCTAGGCTTATTCTTGTCCAATTAGGGTTTCTAACAAATCTCGTGCATCCAATAGGTGTGTTTGTGTCATTCGATGAACAATTAAGTCATTTACGTCCTCCCTATTCTTATCCTTGTCCAATTAGGGTTTTTAACCAATCTTGTGCATCGAATAGTTGTGTTTGTGTCATTGAATGAACAATTAGGTCATTTTCGACCTCCCTAAACTTAATCTTGTCCAATTACGGTTTTTAACCAATCTTGTGCATCCAATAGGTGTTTTGTGTCGTTGGATGAACATTTAGGTCCTTTTCGTCCTCCCTACACTAAATCTTGTCCAATTACGGTTTCTAACCAATCTTGTGCATCCGATAGGTGTTTTTGTGTCATTGGATGAATATTTAGGTTATTTTCGTCCTCCCTAGGCCAATTCTTGTCCAATTAGGGTTTTTACCCAATCTTGTGCATCCAATAGGTGTTTTCGTGTCATTGGATGAACATTTAGGTAATTTTCGTCCTCCCTACACTTAAACATGTCCAATTAGGGTTTCTAACCAATCTTGTGCATCCAATAGGTGTTTGGTGTCGTTGGATGAACATTTAGGTAATTTTCGTCCTCCCTACACTTAATCATGTCCAATTAGGGTTTTTAACCAATCTTGTGCATCCAATAGTTGTGTTTGTGTCATTAGATGAACATTTAGGTCATTTTTGTTATCCCTAGGCTTATTCTTGTCCAATTAGGGTTTCCAACCAATCTTGTACATCCAATAGGTGTTTTAGTGTCATTGGATGAACAATTAGGTAATTTTCGTCCTCCCTAGGCTAATTCTTGTCCAATTAGGGTTTTTAACCAATCTTGTCCATCCAATAGGTGTTTTGTTTCATTGGATGAACATTTAGGTAATTTTCGTCCTCCCTACACTTAATCATGTCCAATTAGGGTTTCTAACCAATCTTGTGCATCCAATAGGTGTTTTTGTGTCATTGGATGAATATTTAGGTTATTTTCGTCCTCCCTAGGCCAATTCTTGTCCAATTAGGGTTTTTACCCAATCTTGTGCATCCAATAGGTGTTTTGTGTCATTGGATGAATATTTAGGTCATTTTCGTCCTCCCTACACTTTATGTTGTCCAATTAGAATTTCTAACCATTCTGGTGCATCCAATAGGTGTTTTGTGTCGTTGGATGAACATTTAGATCATTTTCGTCCTCCCTACACTTAATCTTGTCCAATAAGGGTTTTTAACCAATCTTGTGCATCCAATAGGTGTTTTTGTGTCATTGGATGAACATTTAGGTCATTTTCGTCCTCCCTAGGCTAATTCTTGTCCAATTAGGGTTTTTAACCAATCTTGAGCATCCAATAGGTGTTTTTGAGTCAGTGGATGAACATTTAGGTCATTTTCATCCTCGCTAGGCTTATGCTCGTCCAATTAGGGTTTCTAACCAATCTTGTGCATTCAATAGGTGTTTTTGTGTCATTGGTTGAACAATTAGGTCATTTTCGACCTAACTAGGCTTATTCTTGTCCAATTAGGGTTTCTAACCAATCTTGTGCATCCAATAGTTGTGTTTGTGTCATTGGATGAACAATTAGGTCATTTTCGACCTCCCTAGGCTTATTCTTGTCCAATTAGGGTTTCTAACAAATCTCGTGCATCCAATAGGTGTGTTTGTGTCATTTGATGAACAATTAAGTCATTTACGTCCTCCCTATTCTTATCCTTGTCCAATTAGGGTTTTTAACCAATCTTGTGCATCGAATAGTTGTGTTTGTGTCATTGAATGAACAATTAGGTCATTTTCGACCTCCCTAAACTTAATCTTGTCCAATTAGGGTTTTTAACCAATCTTGTGCATCCAATAGGTGTTTTGTGTCGTTGGATGAACATTTAGGTCCTTTTCGTCCTCCCTACACTTAATCTTGTCCAATTAGGGTTTCTAACCAATCTTGTGCATCCGATAGGTGTTTTTGTGTCATTGGATGAACATTTAGGTCATTTTCGTCCTCCCTAGGCTAATTCTTGTGCAATTAGGGTTTTTACCCAATCTTGTGCATCCAATAGGTGCTTTGAGTCATTGGATGGACATTTAGGTCATTTTGGTCCTCCCTACACTTAATCTTGTCCAATTAGCGTTCTTAACCAATCTTGTGCATCCAATAGGTGTTTTCGTGTCATAGGATGAATATATAGGTCATTTTCGTCCTCCCTACACTTAATGTTGTCCAGTTAGGGTTTTTAACCAATCTTGTGCATCCAATGGGTGTTTTTGTGTCATTGGATGAACAATTAGGTCACTTTCGTCCTCCCTAGGCTTATTCTTGTCCAATTAGGGTTTTTAACCAATCTTGAGCATCCAATAGGTGTTTTTGTGTCAGATGATGAACATTTAGGTCATTTTCATCCTCCCTAGGCTTATGCTCGTCCAATTAGGGTTTGTAACCAATCTTGTGCATCCAATAGGTGTTTTTGTGTCATTGGATGAACAATTAGGTCATTTTCGACCTAACTAGGCTTATTCTTGTCCTATTAGGGTTTCTAACCAATCTTGTGCATCCAATAGTTGTGTTTGTGTCATTGGATGAACAATTAGGTCATTTTCGACCTCCCTAGGCTTATTCTTGTCCAATTAGGGTTTCTAACAAATCTCGTGCATCCAATAGGTGTGTTTGTGTCATTCGATGAACAATTAAGTCATTTACGTCCTCCCTATTCTTATCCTTGTCCAATTAGGGTTTTTAACCAATCTTGTGCATCGAATAGTTGTGTTTGTGTCATTGAATGAACAATTAGGTCATTTTCGACCTCCCTAAACTTAATCTTGTCCAATTACGGTTTTTAACCAATCTTGTGCATCCAATAGGTGTTTTGTGTCGTTGGATGAACATTTAGGTCCTTTTCGTCCTCCCTACACTAAATCTTGTCCAATTAGGGTTTCTAACCAATCTTGTGCATCCGATAGGTGTTTTTGTGTCATTGGATGAATATTTAGGTTATTTTCGTCCTCCCTAGGCCAATTCTTGTCCAATTAGGGTTTTTACCCAATCTTGTGCATCCAATAGGTGTTTTCGTGTCATTGGATGAACATTTAGGTAATTTTCGTCCTCCCTACACTTAAACATGTCCAATTAGGGTTTCTAACCAATCTTGTGCATCCAATAGGTGTTTGGTGTCGTTGGATGAACATTTAGGTAATTTTCGTCCTCCCTACACTTAATCATGTCCAATTAGGGTTTTTAACCAATCTTGTGCATCCAATAGTTGTGTTTGTGTCATTAGATGAACATTTAGGTCATTTTTGTTATCCCTAGGCTTATTCTTGTCCAATTAGGGTTTCCAACCAATCTTGTACATCCAATAGGTGTTTTAGTGTCATTGGATGAACAATTAGGTAATTTTCGTCCTCCCTAGGCTAATTCTTGTCCAATTAGGGTTTTTAACCAATCTTGAGCATCCAATAGGTGTTTTTGTGTTAGTTGTTGAACATTTAGGTCACTTTCATCCTCCCTAGGCTTATGCTCGTCCAATTAGGGTTTCTAACCAATCTTGTGCATCCAATATGTGTTTTTGTGTCATTGGATGAACAATTAGGTCATTTTCGACCTAACTAGGCTTATTCTTGTCCTATTAGGGTTTCTAACCAATCTTGTGCATCCAATAGTTGTGTTTGGGTCATTGGATGAACAATTAGGTCATTTTCGACCTCCATAGGCTTATTCTTGTCCAATTAGGGTTTCTAACAAGTCTCATGCATCCAATAGGTGTGTTTGTGTCATTCGATGAACAATTAAGTCATTTACGTCCTCCCTATGCTTATCCTTGTCCAATTAGGGTTTTTAACCAATGTTGTGCATCCAATAGTTGTGTTTGTGTCATTCGATGAACAACTAAGTCATTTACGTCCTCCCTATGCTTATCCTTGTCCAATTAGGGTTTTTAACCAATCTTGTGCATCCAATAGTTGTGTTTGTGTCATTGGATGAACCATTAGGTCATTTTCGACCTCCCTAAACTTAATCTTGTCCAATTAGGGTTTCTAACCAATCTTGTGCATCGAATAGGTGTTTTTGTGTCATTGGATGAACAATTAGGTCATTTTTGTCCTCCCTAGGCTAATTCTTTTCCAATTAGGGTTTTTAAACAATCTTGTGCATCCAATAGGTGTTTTGTGTCATTGGATGAACATTTAGGTCATTTTGGTCCTCCCTAAACTTAATCTTGTTCAATTAAGATTTTTAACCAATCTTGTGCATCCAATAGGTGTTTTCGTGTCATAGGATGAATATTTAGGTCATTTTCGTCCTCCCTACACTTAATGTTGTCCAAAGAGGGTTTTTAACCAATCTTGTGCATTCAATGGGTGTTTTTGTGTCATTGGATGAAGAATTAGGTCATTTTCATCCTCCCTAGGCTTATGCTTGTCCAAATATAGTTTCTAACCAATCTTGTTCATCCAATAGGTATTTTTGTGTCATTGGATTAACAATTAGGTCATTTTCCTCCTCCATAGGCTTATTCTTGTCCAATTAGGGTTTTTAACCAATCTTGTGCATCCAATAGGTGTTTTGTGTC
>JBBPBS010000377.1:472437-483545 GCA_037974835.1 Cicer judaicum
GGTTTCTAACCAATCTTGTGCATCCGATAGGTGTTTTTGTGTCATTGGATGAATATTTAGGTTATTTTCGTCCTCCCTAGGCCAATTCTTGTCCAATTAGGGTTTTTACCCAATCTTGTGCATCCAATAGGTGTTTTCGTGTCATTGGATGAACATTTAGGTAATTTTCGTCCTCCCTACACTTAAACATGTCCAATTAGGGTTTCTAACCAATCTTGTGCATCCAATAGGTGTTTGGTGTCGTTGGATGAACATTTAGGTAATTTTCGTCCTCCCTACACTTAATCATGTCCAATTAGGGTTTTTAACCAATCTTGTGCATCCAATAGTTGTGTTTGTGTCATTAGATGAACATTTAGGTCATTTTTGTTATCCCTAGGCTTATTCTTGTCCAATTAGGGTTTCCAACCAATCTTGTACATCCAATAGGTGTTTTAGTGTCATTGGATGAACAATTAGGTAATTTTCGTCCTCCCTAGGCTAATTCTTGTCCAATTAGGGTTTTTAACCAATCTTGTCCATCCAATAGGTGTTTTGTTTCATTGGATGAACATTTAGGTAATTTTCGTCCTCCCTACACTTAATCATGTCCAATTAGGGTTTCTAACCAATCTTGTGCATCCAATAGGTGTTTTTGTGTCATTGGATGAATATTTAGGTTATTTTCGTCCTCCCTAGGCCAATTCTTGTCCAATTAGGGTTTTTACCCAATCTTGTGCATCCAATAGGTGTTTTGTGTCATTGGATGAATATTTAGGTCATTTTCGTCCTCCCTACACTTAATCTTGTCCAAGTAGCGTTCTTAACCAATCTTGTGCATCCAATAGGTGTTTTCGTGTCATAGGATGAATATATAGGTCATTTTCGTCCTCCCTACACTTAATGTTGTCCAGTTATGGTTTTTAACCAATCTTGTGCATCCAATGGGTGTTTTTGTGTCATTGGATGAACAATTATGTCATTTTCGTCCTCCCTAGGCTAATTCTTGTCCAATTAGAGTTTTTAACCAATCTGGAGCATCCAATAGGTGTTTTTGTGTCAGTGGATGAACATTTAGGTCATTTTCATCCTCCCTAGGCTTATGCTCGTCCAATTAGGGTTTCTAACAAATCTCGTGCATCCAATAGGTGTGTTTGTGTCATTGGATGAACAATTAGGTCATTTTCGACCTAACTAGGCTTATTCTTGTCCAATTAGGGTTTCTAACCAATCTTGTGCATCCAATAGTTGTGTTTCTGTCATTGGATGAACAATTAGGTCATTTTCGACCTCCCTAGGCTTATTCTTGTCCAATTAGGGTTTCTAACAAATCTCGTGCATCCAATAGGTGTGTTTGTGTCATTCGATGAACAATTATGTCATTTACGTCCTCCTTATGCTTATCCTTGTCCAATTAGGGTTTCTAACCAATCTTGTGCATCCGATAGGTGTTTTTGTGTCATTGCATGAACATTTAGGTCATTTTCGTCCTCCCTAGGCTTATGCTCGTCCAATTAGGGTTTCTAACCAATCTTGTGCATCCAATAGGTGTTTTTGTGTCATTGGATGAACAATTAGGTCATTTTCGACCTAACTAGGCTTATTCTTGTCCAATTAGGGTTTCTAAGCAATCTTGTGCATCCACTAGTTGTGTTTGTGTCATTGGATGAACAATTAGGTCATTTTCGACGTCCCTAGGCTTATTCTTGTCCAATTAGGGTTTCTAGCAAATCTCGTGCATCCAATAGGTCATTCGATGAACAATTAAGTCATTTACGTCCTCCCTATTCTTATCCTTGTCCAATTAGGGTTTTTAACCAATCTTGTGCATCGAATAGTTGTGTTTGTGTCATTGAATGAACAATTAGGTCATTTTCGACCTCCCTAAACTTAATCTTGTCCAATTAGGGTTTCTAACCAATCTTGTGCATCCAATAGGTGTTTTTGTGTCATTGGATGAACAATTAGGTCATTTTCGACCTAACTAGGCTTATTCTTGTCCAATTAGGGTTTCTAAGCAATCTTGTGCATCCACTAGTTGTGTTTGTGTCATTGGATGAACAATTAGGTCATTTTCGACGTCCCTAGGCTTATTCTTGTCCAATTAGGGTTTCTAGCAAATCTCGTGCATCCAATAGGTCATTCGATGAACAATTAAGTCATTTACGTCCTCCCTATTCTTATCCTTGTCCAATTAGGGTTTTTAACCAATCTTGTGCATCGAATAGTTGTGTTTGTGTCATTGAATGAACAATTAGGTCATTTTCGACCTCCCTAAACTTAATCTTGTCCAATTAGGGTTTCTAACCAATCTTGTGCATCGAATAGGTGTTTTTGTGTCATTGGATGAACAATTAGGTCATTTTCGTCCTCCATAGGCTAATTCTTGTCCAATTAGGGTTTTTAACCAATCTTGTGCATCCAATAGGTGTTTTGTGTCGTTGGATGAACATTTAGGTCCTTTTCGTCCTCCCTACACTTAATCTTGTCCAATTAGGGTTTCTAACCAATCTTGTGCATCCGATAGGTGTTTTTGTGTCATTGGATGAACATTTAGGTCATTTTCCTCCTCCCTAGGCTAATTCTTGTGCAATTAGGGTTTTTACCCAATCTTGTGCATCCAATAGGTGCTTTGTGTCATTGGATGGACATTTAGGTCATTTTGGTCCTCCCTACACTTAATCTTGTCCAATTAGCGTTCTTAACCAATCTTGTGCATCCAATAGGTGTTTTCGTGTCATAGGATGAATATATAGGTCATTTTCGTCCTCCCTACACTTAATGTTGTCCAGTTAGGGTTTTTAACCAATCTTGTGCATCCAATGGGTGTTTTTGTGTCATTGGATGAACAATTAGGTCACTTTCGTCCTCCCTAGGCTTATTCTTGTCCAATTAGGGTTTTTAACCAATCTTGAGCATCCAATAGGTGTTTTTGTGTCAGATGATGAACATTTAGGTCATTTTCATCCTCCCTAGGCTTATGCTCGTCCAATTAGGGTTTGTAACCAATCTTGTGCATCCAATAGGTGTGTTTGTGTCATTGGATGAACAATTAGGTCATTTTCGACCTAACTAGGCTTATTCTTGTCCTATTAGGGTTTCTAACCAATCTTGTGCATCCAATAGTTGTGTTTGTGTCATTGGATGAACAATTAGGTCATTTTCGACCTCCATAGGCTTATTCTTGTCCAATTAGGGTTTCTAACAAGTCTCGTGCATCCAATAGGTGTGTTTGTGTCATTCGATGAACAATTAAGTCATTTACGTCCTCCCTATGCTTATCCTTGTCCAATTAGGGTTTTTAACCAATCTTGTGCATCCAATAGGTGTTTTGTGTCATTGGATGAACATTTAGGTCATTTTGGTCCTCCGTACACTTAATCTTGTCCAATTAGGGTTTTTAACCAATCTTGTGCATCCAATAGGTGTTTTCGTGTCATAGGATGAATATTTAGGTCATTTTCGTCCTCCCTACACTTAATGTTGTCCAATTAGGGTTTTTAACCAATCTTGTGCATCCAAAGGGTGTTTTTGTGTCATTGGATGAACAATTAGGTCATTTTCATCCTCCCTAGGCTTATGCTTGTCCAAATAGAGTTTCTAACCAATAGGTGTTTTTGTGTCATTGGATGAACAATTAGGTCATTTTCGTCCTCCATTGGCTAATTCTTGTCCAATTAGGGTTTTTAACCAATCTTGTGCATCCAATAGGTGTTTTGTGTCGTTGGATGAACATTTAGGTCCTTTTCGTCCTCCCTACACTTAATCTTGTCCAATTAGGGTTTCTAACCAATCTTGTGCATCCGATAGGTGTTTTGGTGTCATTGCATGAACATTTAGGTCATTTTCGTCCTCCCTAGGCTAATTCTTGTCCAATTACGGTTTTTAACCAATCTTGAGCATCCAATAGGTGTTTTTGTGTCAGTGGATGAACATTTAGGTCATTTTCATCCTCCCTAGGCTTATGCTTGTCCAATTAGGGTTTCTAACCAATCTTGTGCATCCAATAGGTGTTTTTGTGTCATTGGATGAACAATTAGGTCATTTTCGTCCTCCATAGGCTAATTCTTGTCCAATTAGGGTTTTTAACCAATCTTGTGCATCCAATAGGTGTTTTGTGTCGTTGGATGAACATTTAGGTCCTTTTCGTCCTCCCTACACTTAATCTTGTCCAATTAAGATTTATAACCAATCTTGTGCATCCAATAGGTTTTCGTGTCATAGGATGAATATTTAGGTCATTTTCGTCCTCCCTACACTTAATGTTGTCCCATTAGGGTTTTTAACCAATCTTGTGCATCCAATGGGTGTTTTTGAATCATTGGATGAACAATTAGGTCATTTTCATCCTCCCTAGGCTTATGCTTGTCCAAATAGAGTTTCTAACCAATCTTGTGCATCCAATAGGTGTTTTTGTGTCATTGGATGAACAATTAGGTCATTTTCGTCCTCCATAGGCTAATTCTTGTCCAATTAGGGTTTTTAACCAATCTTGTGCATCCAATAGGTGTTTTGTGTCGTTGGATGAACATTTAGGTCCTTTTCGTCCTCCCTACACTTAATCTTGTCCAATTAGGGTTTCTAACCAATCTTGTGCATCCGATAGGTGTTTTGGTGTCATTGCATGAACATTTTGGTCATTTTCGTCCTCCCTAGGCTAATTCTTGTCCAATTACGGGTTTTAACCAATCTTGAGCATCCAATAGGTGTTTTTGTGTCAGTGGATGAACATTTAGGTCATTTTCATCCTCCCTAGGCTTATGCTCGTCCAATTAGGGTTTCTAACCAATCTTGTGCATCCAATAGGTGTTTTTGTGTCATTGGATGAACAATTAGGTCATTTTCGTCCTCCATAGGCTAATTCTTGTCCAATTAGGGTTTTTAACCAATCTTGTGCATCCAATAGGTGTTTTGTGTCGTTGGATGAACATTTAGGTCCTTTTCGTCCTCCCTACACTTAATCTTGTCCAATTAGGGTTTCTAACCAATCTTGTGCATCCGATAGGTGTTTTTGTGTCATTGGATGAACATTTAGGTCATTTTCGTCCTCCCTAGGCTAATTCTTGTGCAATTAGGGTTTTTACCCAATCTTGTGCATCCAATAGGTGCTTTGAGTCATTGGATGGACATTTAGGTCATTTTGGTCCTCCCTACACTTAATCTTGTCCAATTAGCGTTCTTAACCAATCTTGTGCATCCAATAGGTGTTTTCGTGTCATAGGATGAATATATAGGTCATTTTCGTCCTCCCTACACTTAATGTTGTCCAGTTAGGGTTTTTAACCAATCTTGTGCATCCAATGGGTGTTTTTGTGTCATTGGATGAACAATTAGGTCACTTTCGTCCTCCCTAGGCTTATTCTTGTCCAATTAGGGTTTTTAACCAATCTTGTGCATCCAATAGGTGTTTTTGTGTCAGATGATGAACATTTAGGTCATTTTCATCCTCCCTAGGCTTATGCTCGTCCAATTAGGGTTTGTAACCAATCTTGTGCATCCAATAGGTGTTTTTGTGTCATTGGATGAACAATTAGGTCATTTTCGACCTAACTAGGCTTATTCTTGTCCTATTAGGGTTTCTAACCAATCTTGTGCATCCAATAGTTGTGTTTGTGTCATTGGATGAACAATTAGGTCATTTTCGACCTCCATAGGCTTATTCTTGTCCAATTAGGGTTTCTAACAAGTCCCGTGCATCCAATAGGTGTGTTGTGTCATTCGATGAACAATTAAGTCATTTACGTCCTCCCTATACTTATCCTTGTCCAATTCTGGTTTTTAACCAATCTTGTGTATCCAATAGTTGTGTTAGTGTCATTGGATGAACAATTAGGTCATTTTCGTCCTCCCTAGGCTTATGCTCGTCCAATTAGGGTTTCTAACCAATCTTGTGCATCCAATAGGTGTTTTTGTGTCATTGGATGAACAATTAGGTCATTTTCGACCTAACTAGGCTTATTCTTGTCCTATTAGGGTTTCTAACCAATCTTGTGCATCCAATAGTTGTGTTTGTGTCATTGGATGAACAATTAGGTCATTTTCGACCTCCATAGGCTTATTCTTGTCCAATTAGGGTTTCTAACAAGTCCCGTGCATCCAATAGGTGTGTTGTGTCATTCGATGAACAATTAAGTCATTTACGTCCTCCCTATACTTATCCTTGTCCAATTCTGGTTTTTAACCAATCTTGTGTATCCAATAGTTGTGTTAGTGTCATTGGATGAACAATTAGGTCATTTTCGTCCTCCCTAGGCTTATGCTCGTCCAATTAGGGTTTCTAACCAATCTTGTGCATCCAATAGGTGTTTTTGTGTCATTGGATGAACAATTAGGTCATTTTCGACCTAACTAGGCTTATTCTTGTCCAATTAGGGTTTCTAAGCAATCTTGTGCATCCACTAGTTGTGTTTGTGTCATTGGATGAACAATTAGGTCATTTTCGACGTCCCTAGGCTTATTCTTGTCCAATTAGGGTTTCTAGCAAATCTCGTGCATCCAATAGGTCATTCGATGAACAATTAAGTCATTTACGTCCTCCCTATTCTTATCCTTGTCCAATTAGGGTTTTTAACCAATCTTGTGCATCGAATAGTTGTGTTTGTGTCATTGAATGAACAATTAGGTCATTTTCGACCTCCCTAAACTTAATCTTGTCCAATTAGGGTTTCTAACCAATCTTGTGCATCGAATAGGTGTTTTTGTGTCATTGGATGAACAATTAGGTCATTTTCGTCCTCCACAGGCTAATTCTTGTCCAATTAGGGTTTTTAACCAATCTTGTGCATCCAATAGGTGTTTTGTGTCGTTGGATGAACATTTAGGTCCTTTTCGTCCTCCCTACACTTAATCTTGTCCAATTAGGGTTTCTAACCAATCTTGTGCATCCGATAGGTGTTTTTGTGTCATTGGATGAACATTTAGGTCATTTTCGTCCTCCCTAGGCTAATTCTTGTGCAATTAGGGTTTTTACCCAATCTTGTGCATCCAATAGGTGCTTTGAGTCATTGGATGGACATTTAGGTCATTTTGGTCCTCCCTACACTTAATCTTGTCCAATTAGCGTTCTTAACCAATCTTGTGCATCCAATAGGTGTTTTCGTGTCATAGGATGAATATATAGGTCATTTTCGTCCTCCCTACACTTAATGTTGTCCAGTTAGGGTTTTTAACCAATCTTGTGCATCCAATGGGTGTTTTTGTGTCATTGGATGAACAATTAGGTCACTTTCGTCCTCCCTAGGCTTATTCTTGTCCAATTAGGGTTTTTAACCAATCTTGAGCATCCAATAGGTGTTTTTGTGTCAGATGATGAACATTTAGGTCATTTTCATCCTCCCTAGGCTTATGCTCGTCCAATTAGGGTTTGTAACCAATCTTGTGCATCCAATAGGTGTTTTTGTGTCATTGGATGAACAATTAGGTCATTTTCGACCTACCTAGGCTTATTCTTGTCCTATTAGGGTTTCTAACCAATCTTGTGCATCCAATAGTTGTGTTTGTGTCATTGGATGAACAATTAGGTCATTTTCGACCTCCATAGGCTTATTCTTGTCCAATTAGGGTTTCTAACAAGTCTCGTGCATCCAGTAGGTGTGTTTGTGTCATTCGATGAACAATTAAGTCATTTACGACCTCCCTATGCTTATCCTTGTCCAATTCTGGTTTTTAACCAATCTTGTGCATCCAATAGTTGTGTTAGTGTCATTGGATGAACAATTAGGTCATTTTCGACCTCCCTAAACTTAATATTGTCCAATTAGGGTTTCTAACCAATCTTGTGCAGCGAATAGGTGTTTTTGTGTCATTGGATGAACAATTAGGTCATTTTCGTACTTCCTAGGATTATTCTTGTCCTATTAGGGTTTTTAACCAATCTTTAGCATCCAATAGGTATTTTTATGTCAGTTGATGAACATTTAGGTTATTTTCATCCTCCCTAGGCTTATGCTCGTCCAATTAGGGTTTCTAACCAATCTTGTGCATCCAATATGTGTTTTTGTGTCATTGGATGAACATTTAGCTCATTTTCATCCTCCCTAGGCTTATGCTTGTCCAATTAGAGTTTCTAACCAATCTTGTGCATCCAATAGGTGTGTTTGGGTCATTCGATGAATATTTAGGTCATTTTCGTCCTCCCTCACTTAATGTTGTCCAATTAGGGTTTCTAACCAATCTTGTACATCCAATAGGTGTTTTTGTGTCATTGGATGAACAAGTAGGTCATTTTCGTCCTCCCTAGGCTAATTCTCGTCCTATTAGGGTTTTTAACCAATCTTGTCCATCCAATAGGTGTTTTGTGTCATTGGAGGAACATTTAGGTAATTTTCGTCCTCCCTACACTTAATCATGTCTAATTAGGGTTTCTAACCAATCTTGTGCATCCAATAGGTGTTTTTGTGTCATTGGATGAATATTTAGGTCATTTTCGTCCTCCCTAGGCTAATTCACGTCCAATTAGGGTTTTTAACCAATCTTGTGCATCCAATAGGTGTTTTTGTGTCATTGGATGAACATTTAGGTCATTTTCGTCCTCCCTAGGCTAATTCTTGTCCAATTAGGGTTTTTAACCAATCTTGAGCATCCAATAGGTGTTTTTGAGTCAGTGGATGAACATTTAGGTCATTTTCATCCTCGCTAGGCTTATGCTCGTCCAATTAGGGTTTCTAACCAATCTTGTGCATTCAATAGGTGTTTTTGTGTCATTGGTTGAACAATTAGGTCATTTTCGACCTAACTAGGCTTATTCTTGTCCAATTAGGGTTTCTAACCAATCTTGTGCATCCAATAGTTGTGTTTGTGTCATTGGATGAACAATTAGGTCATTTTCGACCTCCCTAGGCTTATTCTTGTCCAATTAGGGTTTCTAACAAATCTCGTGCATCCAATAGGTGTGTTTGTGTCATTTGATGAACAATTAAGTCATTTACGTCCTCCCTATTCTTATCCTTGTCCAATTAGGGTTTTTAACCAATCTTGTGCATCGAATAGTTGTGTTTGTGTCATTGAATGAACAATTAGGTCATTTTCGACCTCCCTAAACTTAATCTTGTCCAATTAGGGTTTTTAACCAATCTTGTGCATCCAATAGGTGTTTTGTGTCGTTGGATGAACATTTAGGTCCTTTTCGTCCTCCCTACACTTAATCTTGTCCAATTAGGGTTTCTAACCAATCTTGTGCATCCGATAGGTGTTTTTGTGTCATTGGATGAACATTTAGGTCATTTTCGTCCTCCCTAGGCTAATTCTTGTGCAATTAGGGTTTTTACCCAATCTTGTGCATCCAATAGGTGCTTTGAGTCATTGGATGGACATTTAGGTCATTTTGGTCCTCCCTACACTTAATCTTGTCCAATTAGCGTTCTTAACCAATCTTGTGCATCCAATAGGTGTTTTCGTGTCATAGGATGAATATATAGGTCATTTTCGTCCTCCCTACACTTAATGTTGTCCAGTTAGGGTTTTTAACCAATCTTGTGCATCCAATGGGTGTTTTTGTGTCATTGGATGAACAATTAGGTCACTTTCGTCCTCCCTAGGCTTATTCTTGTCCAATTAGGGTTTTTAACCAATCTTGTGCATCCAATAGGTGTTTTTGTGTCAGATGATGAACATTTAGGTCATTTTCATCCTCCCTAGGCTTATGCTCGTCCAATTAGGGTTTGTAACCAATCTTGTGCATCCAATAGGTGTTTTTGTGTCATTGGATGAACAATTAGGTCATTTTCGACCTAACTAGGCTTATTCTTGTCCTATTAGGGTTTCTAACCAATCTTGTGCATCCAATAGTTGTGTTTGTGTCATT
The DNA here is from genome assembly GCA_037974835.1 of Cicer judaicum. NCBI lineage: Eukaryota > Viridiplantae > Streptophyta > Magnoliopsida > Fabales > Fabaceae > Cicer > Cicer judaicum. Next base: position 482,219 of record JBBPBS010000377.1, read on the forward strand.
GGATGAACAATTAGGTCATTTTCGACCTCCATAGGCTTATTCTTGTCCAATTAGGGTTTCTAACAAGTCCCGTGCATCCAATAGGTGTGTTGTGTCATTCGATGAACAATTAAGTCATTTACGTCCTCCCTATACTTATCCTTGTCCAATTCTGGTTTTTAACCAATCTTGTGTATCCAATAGTTGTGTTAGTGTCATTGGATGAACAATTAGGTCATTTTCGACCTCCCTAAACTTAATATTGTTCAATTAGAGTTTCTAACCAATCTTGTGCGGCGAATAGGTATTTTTGTGTCATTGGATGAACAATTAGGTCATTTTCGTACTTCCTAGGCTTATTCTTGTCCTATTAGGGTTATTAACCAATCTTTAGCATCCAATAGGTATTTTTATGTCAGTTGATTAACATTTAGGTTATTTTCATCCTCCCTAGGCCTATGCTCTTCCAATTAGGGTTTCTAACCAATCTTGTGCATCCAATATGTGTTTTTGTGTCATTGGATGAACATTTAGCTCATTTTCATCCTCCCTAGGCTTATGCTTGTCCAATTAGAGTTTCTAACCAATCTTGTGCATCCAATAGGTGTGTTTGGGTCATTCGATGAATATTTAGGTCATTTTCGTCCTCCCTCACTTAATGTTGTCCAATTAGGGTTTCTAACCAATCTTGTACATCCAATAGGTGTTTTTGTGTCATTGGATGAACAAGTAGGTCATTTTCGTCCTCCCTAGGCTAATTCTCGTCCTATTAGGGTTTTTAACCAATCTTGTCCATCCAATAGGTGTTTTGTGTCATTGGAGGAACATTTAGGTAATTTTCGTCCTCCCTACACTTAATCATGTCTAATTGGGGTTTCTAACCAATCTTGTGCATCCAATAGGTGTTTTTGTGTCATTGGATGAATATTTAGGTCATTTTCGTCCTCCCTAGGCTAATTCACGTCCAATTAGGGTTTTTAACCAATCTTGTGCATCCAATAGGTGTTTTTGTGTCATTGGATGAACATTTAGGTCATTTTCGTCCTCCCTAGGCTAATTCTTGTCCAATTAGGGTTTTTAACCAATCTCGAGCATCCAATAGGTGTTTTTGTGTCAGTTGATGAACATTTAGGTCATTTTCATCCTCCCTAGGCTTATGCTCTTCCAATTAGGGTTTCTATCCAATCTTGTGCATCCAATAGGTGTTTTTGTGTCATTGGATGAACAATTAGGTCATTTTCGACCTAACTAGGCTTATTCTTGTCCTATTAGGGTTTCTAACCAATCTTGTGCATCCAATAGTTGTGTTTGTGTCATTGGATGAACAATTAGGTCATTTTCGACCTCC
>JBBPBS010000377.1:492069-533173 GCA_037974835.1 Cicer judaicum
ACAATTAAGTCATTTACGTCCTCCCTATACTTATCCTTGTCCAATTCTGGTTTTTAACCAATCTTGTGTATCCAATAGTTGTGTTAGTGTCATTGGATGAACAATTAGGTAATTTTCGACCTCCCTAAACTTAATATTGTTCAATTAGATTTTCTAACCAATCTTGTGCAGCGAATAGGTATTTTTGTGTCATTGGATGAACAATTAGGTCATTTTCGTACTTCCTAGGCTTATTCTTGTCCTATTAGGGTTATTAACCAATCTTTAGCATCCAATAGGTATTTTTATGTCAGTTGATTAACATTTAGGTTATTTTCATCCTCCCTAGGCTTATGCTCTTCCAATTAGGGTTTCTAACTAATCTTGTGCATCCAATATGTGTTTTTGTGTCATTGGATGAACATTTAGCTCATTTTCATCCTCCCTAGGCTTATGCTTGTCCAATTAGAGTTTCTAACCAATCTTGTGCATCCAATAGGTGTGTTTGGGTCATTCGATGAATATTTAGGTCATTTTCGTCCTCCCTCACTTAATGTTGTCCAATTAGGGTTTCTAACCAATCTTGTACATCCAATAGGTGTTTTTGTGTCATTGGATGAACAAGTAGGTCATTTTCGTCCTCCCTAGGCTAATTCTCGTCCTATTAGGGTTTTTAACCAATCTTGTCCATCCAATAGGTGTTTTGTGTCATTGGAGGAACATTTAGGTAATTTTCGTCCTCCCTAAACTTAATCATGTCTAATTAGGGTTTCTAACCAATCTTGTGCATCCAATAGGTGTTTTTGTGTCATTGGATGAATATTTAGGTCATTTTCGTCCTCCCTAGGCTAATTCACGTCCAATTAGGGTTTTTAACCAATCTTGTGCATCCAATAGGTGTTTTTGTGTCATTGGATGAACATTTAGGTCATTTTCGTCCTCCCTAGGCTAATTCTTGTCCAATTAGGGTTTTTAACCAATCTTGAGCATCCAATAGCTGTTTTTGTGTCAGTTGATGAACATTTAGGTCATTTTCATCCTCCCTAGGCTTATGCTCTTCCAATTAGGGTTTCTATCCAATCTTGTGCATCCAATAGGTGTTTTTGTGTCATTGGATGAACAATTTGGTCATTTTCGACCTAACTAGGGTTATTCTTGTCCTATTAGGGTTTCTAACCAATCTTGTGCATGCAATAGTTGTGTTTGTGTCATTGGATGAACAATTAGGTCGTTTTCGACCTCCATAGGCTTATTCTTGTCCAATTAGGGTTTTTAACAAGTCTCGTGCATCCTATAGGTGTGTTTGTGTCATTCGATGAACAATTAAGTCATTTACGTCCTCCCTATGGTTATCCTTGTCCAATTAGGGTTTTTAACCAATCTTGTGCATCCAATAGGTGTTTTTGTGTAATTGGATGAATATTTAGGTCCTTTTCGTCCTCCCTAGGCTAATTCACGTCCAATTAGGCTTTTTAACCAATCTTGTGTATCCAATAGGTGTTTTTGTGTCATTGGATGAACATTTAGGTCATTTTCGTCCTCTCTAGGCTAATTCTTGTCCAATTAGGGTTTTTACCCAATCTTGAGCATCCAATAGGTGTTTTTGTGTCAGTTGTTGAACATTTAGGTCACTTTCATCCTCCCTAGGCTTATGCTCGTCCAATTAGGGTTTCTAACCAATCTTGTGCATCCAATATGTGTTTTTGTGTCATTGGATGAACAATTAGGTCATTTTCGACCTAACTAGGCTTATTCTTGTCCTATTAGGGTTTCTAACCAATCTTGTGCATCCATTAGTTGTGTTTGGGTCATTGGATGAACAATTAGGTCATTTTCGACCTCCATAGGCTTATTCTTGTCCAATTAGGGTTTCTAACAAGTCTCGTGCATCCAATAGGTATGTTTGTGTCATTCGATGAACAATTAAGTCATTTACGTCCTCCCTATGCTTATCCTTGTCCAATTAGGGTTTTTAACCAATGTTGTGCATCCAATAGTTGTGTTTGTGTCATTCGATGAACAACTAAGTCATTTACGTCCTCCCTATGCTTATCCTTGTCCAATTAGGGTTTTTAACCAATCTTGTGCATCCAATAGTTGTGTTTGTGTTATTGGATGAACAATTAGGTCATTTTCGACCTCCCTAAACTTAATCTTGTCCAATTAGGGTTTCTAACCAATCTTGTGCATCGAATAGGTGTTTTTGTGTCATTGGATAAACAATTAGGTCATTTTTGTCCTCCCTAGGCTAATTCTTGTCCAATTAGGGTTTTTAACCAATCTTGTGCATCCAATAGGTGTTTTGTGTCATTGGATGAACAATTAGGTCATTTTGGTCCTCCCTACACTTAATCTTGTTCAATTAAGATTTTTAACAAATCTTGTGCATCCAATAGGTGTTTTCGTGTCGTTGGATGAACATTTAGGTAATTTTCGTCCTCCTTACACTTAAACATGTCCAATTAGGGTTTCTAACCAATCTTGTGCATCCAATAGGTGTTTGGTGTTGTTGGATGAACATTTAGGTAATTTTCGTCCTCCCTACACTTAATCATGTCCAATTAGGGTTTTTAACCAATCTTGTGCATCCAATAGTTGTGTTTGTGTCATTAGATGAACATTTAGGTCATTTTTGTCATCCCTAGGCTTATTCTTGTCCAATTAGGGTTTCCAACCAATCTTGTACATCCAATAGGTGTTTTAGTGTCATTGGATGAACAATTAGGTAATTTTCGTCCTCCCTAGGCTAATTCTTGTCCAATTAGGGTTTTTAACCAATCTTGTCCATCCTATAGGTGTTTTGTTTCATTGGATGAACATTTAGGTAATTTTCGTCCTCCCTACACTTAATCATGTCCAATTAGGGTTTCTAACCAATCTTGTGCATCCAATAGGTGTTTTTGTGTCATTGGATGAATATTTAGGTTATTTTCGTCCTCCCTAGGCCAATTCTTGTCCAATTAGGGTTTTTACCCAATCTTGTGCATCCAATAGGTGTTTTGTGTCATTGGATGAATATTTAGGTCATTTTCGTCCTCCCTACACTTTATGTTGTCCAATTAGAATTTCTAACCATTCTGGTGCATCCAATAGGTGTTTTGTGTCGTTGGATGAACATTTAGATCATTTTCGTCCTCCCTACACTTAATCTTGTCCAATAAGGGTTTTTAACCAATCTTGTGCATCCAATAGGTGTTTTTGTGTCATTGGATGAACATTTAGGTCATTTTCGTCCTCCCTAGGCTAATTCTTGTCCAATTAGGGTTTTTAACCAATCTTGAGCATCCAATAGGTGTTTTTGAGTCAGTGGATGAACATTTAGGTCATTTTCATCCTCGCTAGGCTTATGCTCGTCCAATTAGGGTTTCTAACCAATCTTGTGCATTCAATAGGTGTTTTTGTGTCATTGGTTGAACAATTAGGTCATTTTCGACCTAACTAGGCTTATTCTTGTCCAATTAGGGTTTCTAACCAATCTTGTGCATCCAATAGTTGTGTTTGTGTCATTGGATGAACAATTAGGTCATTTTCGACCTCCCTAGGCTTATTCTTGTCCAATTAGGGTTTCTAACAAATCTCGTGCATCCAATAGGTGTGTTTGTGTCATTTGATGAACAATTAAGTCATTTACGTCCTCCCTATTCTTATCCTTGTCCAATTAGGGTTTTTAACCAATCTTGTGCATCGAATAGTTGTGTTTGTGTCATTGAATGAACAATTAGGTCATTTTCGACCTCCCTAAACTTAATCTTGTCCAATTAGGGTTTTTAACCAATCTTGTGCATCCAATAGGTGTTTTGTGTCGTTGGATGAACATTTAGGTCCTTTTCGTCCTCCCTACACTTAATCTTGTCCAATTAGGGTTTCTAACCAATCTTGTGCATCCGATAGGTGTTTTTGTGTCATTGGATGAACATTTAGGTCATTATCGTCTTCCCTAGGCTAATTCTTGTGCAATTAGGGTTTTTACCCAATCTTGTACATCCAATAGGTGCTTTGTGTCATTGGATGAACATTTAGGTCATTTTGGTCCTCCCTGCACTTAATCTTGTCCAAGTAGCGTTCTTAACCAATCTTGTGCATCCAATAGGTGTTTTCGTGTCATAGGATGAATATATAGGTCATTTTCGTCCTCCCTACACTTAATGTTGTCCAGTTATGGTTTTTAACAAATCTTGTGCATCCAATGGGTGTGTTTGTGTCACTGGATGAACAATTAGGTCATTTTCGACCTAACTAGGCTTATTCTTGTCCAATTAGGGTTTCTAACCAATCTTGTGCATCCAATAGTTGTGTTTCTGTCATTGGATGAACAATTAGGTCATTTTCGACCTCCCTAGGCTTATTCTTGTCCAATTAGGGTTTCTAACAAATCTCGTGCATCCAATAGGTGTGTTTGTGTCATTCGATGAACAATTAAGTCATTTACGTCCTCCTTATGCTTATCCTTGTCCAATTAGGGTTTCTAACCAATCTTGTGCATCCGATAGGTGTTTTTGTGTCATTGCATGAACATTTAGGTCATTTTAGTCCTCCCTAGGCTAATTCTTGTCCAATTAGGGTTTTTAACCAATCTTGAGCATCCAATAGGTGTTTTTGTGTCAGTGGATGAACATTTAGGTCATTTTCATCCTCCCTAGGCTTATGCTCGTCCAATTAGGGTTTCTAACCAATCTTGTGCATCCAATAGGTGTTTTTGTGTCATTGGATGAACAATTAGGTCATTTTCGACCTAACTAGGCTTATTCTTGTCCAATTAGGGTTTCTAAGCAATCTTGTGCATCCAATAGTTGTGTTTGTGTCATTGGATGAACAATTAGGTCATTTTCGACGTCCCTAGGCTTATTCTTGTCCAATTAGGGTTTCTAACAAATCTCGTGCATCCAATAGGTCATTCGATGAACAATTAAGTCATTTACGTCCTCCCTATTCTTATCCTTGTCCAATTAGGGTTTTTAACCAATCTTGTGCATCGAATAGTTGTGTTTGTGTCATTGAATGAACAATTAGGTCATTTTCGACCTCCCTAAACTTAATCTTGTCCAATTAGGGTTTCTAACCAATCTTGTGCATCGAATAGGTGTTTTTGTGTCATTGGATGAACAATTAGGTCATTTTCGTCCTCCATAGGCTAATTCTTGTCCAATTAGGGTTTTTAACCAATCTTGTGCATCCAATAGGTGTTTTGTGTCGTTGGATGAACATTTAGGTCCTTTTCGTCCTCCCTACACTTAATCTTGTCCAATTAGGGTTTCTAACCAATCTTGTGCATCCGATAGGTGTTTTTGTGTCATTGGATGAACATTTAGGTCATTTTCGTCCTCCCTAGGCTAATTCTTGTGCAATTAGGGTTTTTACCCAATCTTGTGCATCCAATAGGTGCTTTGAGTCATTGGATGGACATTTAGGTCATTTTGGTCCTCCCTACACTTAATCTTGTCCAATTAGCGTTCTTAACCAATCTTGTGCATCCAATAGGTGTTTTCGTGTCATAGGATGAATATATAGGTCATTTTCGTCCTCCCTACACTTAATGTTGTCCAGTTAGGGTTTTTAACCAATCTTGTGCATCCAATGGGTGTTTTTGTGTCATTGGATGAACAATTAGGTCACTTTCGTCCTCCCTAGGCTTATTCTTGTCCAATTAGGGTTTTTAACCAATCTTGAGCATCCAATAGGTGTTTTTGTGTCAGATGATGAACATTTAGGTCATTTTCATCCTCCCTAGGCTTATGCTCGTCCAATTAGGGTTTGTAACCAATCTTGTGCATCCAATAGGTGTGTTTGTGTCATTGGATGAACAATTAGGTCATTTTCGACCTAACTAGGCTTATTCTTGTCCTATTAGGGTTTCTAACCAATCTTGTGCATCCAATAGTTGTGTTTGTGTCATTGGATGAACAATTAGGTCATTTTCGACCTCCATAGGCTTATTCTTGTCCAATTAGGGTTTCTAACAAGTCTCGTGCATCCAGTAGGTGTGTTTGTGTCATTCGATGAACAATTAAGTCATTTACGACCTCCCTATGCTTATCCTTGTCCAATTCTGGTTTTTAACCAATCTTGTGCATCCAATAGTTGTGTTAGTGTCATTGGATGAACAATTAGGTCATTTTCGACCTCCCTAAACTTAATATTGTCCAATTAGGGTTTCTAACCAATCTTGTGCAGCGAATAGGTGTTTTTGTGTCATTGGATGAACAATTAGGTCATTTTCGTACTTCCTAGGATTATTCTTGTCCTATTAGGGTTTTTAACCAATCTTTAGCATCCAATAGGTATTTTTATGTCAGTTGATGAACATTTAGGTTATTTTCATCCTCCCTAGGCTTATGCTCGTCCAATTAGGGTTTCTAACCAATCTTGTGCATCCAATATGTGTTTTTGTGTCATTGGATGAACATTTAGCTCATTTTCATCCTCCCTAGGCTTATGCTTGTCCAATTAGAGTTTCTAACCAATCTTGTGCATCCAATAGGTGTGTTTGGGTCATTCGATGAATATTTAGGTCATTTTCGTCCTCCCTCACTTAATGTTGTCCAATTAGGGTTTCTAACCAATCTTGTACATCCAATAGGTGTTTTTGTGTCATTGGATGAACAAGTAGGTCATTTTCGTCCTCCCTAGGCTAATTCTCGTCCTATTAGGGTTTTTAACCAATCTTGTCCATCCAATAGGTGTTTTGTGTCATTGGAGGAACATTTAGGTAATTTTCGTCCTCCCTACACTTAATCATGTCTAATTAGGGTTTCTAACCAATCTTGTGCATCCAATAGGTGTTTTTGTGTCATTGGATGAATATTTAGGTCATTTTCGTCCTCCCTAGGCTAATTCACGTCCAATTAGGGTTTTTAACCAATCTTGTGCATCCAATAGGTGTTTTTGTGTCATTGGATGAACATTTAGGTCATTTTCGTCCTCCCTAGGCTAATTCTTGTCCAATTAGGGTTTTTAACCAATCTTGAGCATCCAATAGGTGTTTTTGAGTCAGTGGATGAACATTTAGGTCATTTTCATCCTCGCTAGGCTTATGCTCGTCCAATTAGGGTTTCTAACCAATCTTGTGCATTCAATAGGTGTTTTTGTGTCATTGGTTGAACAATTAGGTCATTTTCGACCTAACTAGGCTTATTCTTGTCCAATTAGGGTTTCTAACCAATCTTGTGCATCCAATAGTTGTGTTTGTGTCATTGGATGAACAATTAGGTCATTTTCAACCTCCCTAGGCTTATTCTTGTCCAATTATGGTTTCTAACAAATCTCGTTCATCCAATAGGTGTGTTTGTATCATTCGATGAACAATTAAGTCATTTACGTCCTCCCTATTCTTATCCTTGTCCAATTAGGGTTTTTAACCAATCTTGTGCATCGAATAGTAGTGTCTGTGTCATTGAATGAACAATTAGGTCATTTTCGACCTCCCTAAACTTAATCTTGTCCAATTAGGGTTTCTAACCAATCTTGTGCATCGAATAGGTGTTTTTGTGTCATTGGATGAACAATTAGGTCATTTTCGTCCTCCATAGGCTAATTCTTGTCCAATTAGGGTTTCTAACCAATCTTGTGCATCCAATAGGTGTTTTGTGTCGTTGGATGAACATTTAGGTCCTTTTCGTCCTCCCTACACTTAATCTTTTCCAATTTGGGTTTCTAACCAATCTTGTGCATCCGATAGGTCATTTTCGTCCTCCCTACACTTAATGTTGTCCAGTTAGGGTTTTTAACCAATCTTGTGCATCCAATGGGTGTTTTTGTGTCATTGGATGAACAATTATGTCATTTTCGTCCTCCCTAGGCTAATTCTTGTCCAATTAGGGTTTTTAACCAATCTGGAGCATCCAATAGGTGTTTTTGTGTCAGTGGATGAACATTTAGGTCATTTTCATCCTCCCTAGGCTTATGCTCGTCCAATTAGGGTTTCTAATAAATCTCGTGCATCCAATAGGTGTGTTTGTGTCATTGGTTGAACAATTAGGTCATTTTCGACCTAACTAGGCTTATTCTTGTCCAATTAGGGTTTCTAACCAATCTTGTGCATCCAATAGTTGTGTTTCTGTCATTGGATGAACAATTAGGTCATTTTCGACCTCCCTAGGCTTATTCTTGTCCAATTAGGGTTTATAACAAATCTCGTGCATTCAATAGGTGTGTTTGTGTCATTCGATGAACAATTAAGTCATTTACGTCCTCCTTATGCTTATCCTTGTCCAATTAGGGTTTCTAACCAATCTTGTGCATCCAATAGGTGTTTTTGTGTCATTGCATGAACATTTAGGTCATTTTCGTCCTCCCTAGGCTAATTCTTGTCCAATTAGGGTTTTTAACCAATCTTGAGCATCCAATAGGTGTTTTAGTGTCAGTGGATGAACATTTAGGTCATTTTCATCCTCCCTAGGCTTATGCTCGTCCAATTAGGGTTTCTAACCAATCTTGTGCATCCAATAGGTGTTTTTGTGTCATTGGATGAACAATTAGGTCATTTTCGACCTAACTAGGCTTATTATTGTCCAATTAGGGTTTCTAAGCAATCTTGTGCATCCAATAGTTGTGTTTGTGTCATTGGATGAACAATTAGGTCATTTTCGACGTCCCTAGGCTTATTCTTGTCCAATTAGGGTTTCTAACAAATCTCGTGCATCCAATAGGTGTGTTTGTGTCATTCGATGAACAATTAAGTCATTTACGTCCTCCTTATGCTTATCCTTGTCCAATTAGGGTTTCTAACCAATCTTGTGCATCCGATAGGTGTTTTTGTGTCATTGCATGAACATTTAGGTCATTTTCGTCCTCCCCAGGCTAATTCTTGTCCAATTAGGGTTTTTAACCAATCTTGAGCATCCAATAGGTGTTTTTGTGTCAGTGGATGAACATTTAGGTCATTTTCATCCTCCCTAGGCTTATGCTCGTCCAATTAGGGTTTCTAACTAATCTTGTGCATCCAATAGGTGTTTTTGTGTCATTGGATGAACAATTAGGTCATTTTCGACCTAACTAGGGTTATTCTTGTCCAATTAGGGTTTCTAAGCATTCTTGTGCATCCAATAGTTGTGTTTGTATCATTGGATGAACAATTAGGTCATTTTCGACGTCCCTAGGCTTATTCTTGTCCAATTAGGGTTTCTAACAAATCTCGTGCATCCAATAGGTCATTCGATGAACAATTAAGTCATTTTTGTCCTCCCTAGGCTAATTCTTGTCCAATTAGGATTTTAAACCAATCTTGTGCATCCAATAGATGTTTTGTGTCATTGGATGAACATTTAGGTAATGTTCATCCTCCCTAGGCATATGCTTGTCAAAATAGAGATTCTAACCAATCTTGTGCATCCAATAGGTGTTTTTGTGTCATTGGATGAACAATTAGGTCATTTTCGTCCTCCATAGGCTAATTCTTGTCCAATTAGGGTTTTTAACCAATCTTGTGCATCCAATAGGTGTTTTGTGTCGTTGGATGAATATTTAGGTCCTTTTCGTCATCCCTACACTTAATCTTGTCCAATTAGGGTTTCTAACCAATCTTGTGCATCCGATAGGTGTTTTTGTGTCATTGGATGAACATTTAGGTCTTTTTCGTCCTCCATAGGCTAATTCTTGTCCAATTAGGGTTTTTAACCAATCTTGTGCATGCAATATGTGTTTTGTGTCGTTGGATGAACATTTAGGTAATTTTCGTCCTCCCTACACTTAATCATGTCCAATTAGGGTTTCTAACCAATCTTGTGCATCCAATAGGTGTTTGGTGTACTTGGATGAACATTTAGGTAATTTTCGTCCTCCCTACACTTAATCATGTCCAATTAGGGTTTTTAACCAGTCTTGTGCATCCAATAGTTGTGTTTGTGTCATTGGCTGAAAAATTAGGTTATTTTCGTCCTCCCTAGGCTAATTCTTGTCCAATTAAGGTTTTTACCCAATCTTGTCCATCCAATATGTGTTTTTGTGTCATTGGATGAACATTTAGGTCATTTTCAATCTCCCTAGGCTTATGCTTGTCCAATTAGGGTTTCTAACCAATCTTGTGCATCCAATAGTTGTGTTTGTGTCATTAGATGAACATTTAGGTCATTTTCGTCTTCCCTCACTTAATCTTGTCCAATTAAGGTTTCTAACCAATCTTGTACATCCAATAGGTGTTTTTTTGTCATTGGATGAACATTTAGGGAATTTCCGTCCTCCCTAGACTTAATCATGTCCAATTAGGGTTTCTAACCAATCTTGTGCATCCAATAGGTGTTTTTATGTCATTGGATGAATATTTAGGTCATTTTCTTCCTCCCTAGGCTAATTTTTGTCCAATTAGGGTTTTTACCCAATCTTGTGCATCCAATAGGTGTTTTGTGTCATTGGATGAATATTTAGGTCATTTTCGTCCTCTCTACACTTTAACTTGTCCAGTTATGGTTTCTAACCATTCTTGTGCATCCAGTAGGTGTTTTGTGTCGTTGGATGAACATTTAGGTCATTTTCGTCCTCCCTACACTTAATCTTGTCCAATTAGGGTTTTTAACCAATCTTGTGCATCCAATAGGTGTTTTTGTGTCATTGGATGAATATTTAGGTCATTTCGTCCTCCCTAGGCTAATTCTTGTCCAATTAGGGTTTTTAACCAATCTTGAGCATCCAATAGGTGTTTTTGTGTCAGTGGATGAACATTTAGGTCATTTTCAATCTCCCTAGGCTTATGCTCATCCAATTAGGGTTTCTAACCAACCTTGTGCATCCAATAGATGTTTTTGTGTCATTGGATGAACAATTAGGTCATTTTCGTCCTCCCTCACTTAATCTTGTCCAATTAGGGTTTCTAACCAATCTTGTACATCCAATAGGTGTTTTTGTGTCATTGGACGAACAATTAGGTCATCTTCGACCTCCCTAAACTTAATCTTGTCCACTTAGGGTTTCTAACCCATCTTGTGCATCGAATAGGTGTATTTGAGTCATTGGATGAACAATTAGGTCATTTTTGTCCTCCTTAGGCTAATTCTTGTCCAATTAGTGTTTTTAACCAATCTTGTGCATCCAATAGGTGTTTTGTGTCATTGGATGAACATTTAGGTCATTTTCGTCCTCCATAGGCTAATTCTTGTCCAATTAGGGTTTTTAACCAATCTTGTGCATCCAATAGGTGTTTTGTGTCGTTGGATGAACATTTAGCTCCTTTTCGTCCTCCCTACACTTAATCTTGTCCAATTAGGGTGTCTAACCAATCTTGTGCATCCGATAGGTGTTTTTGTGTCATTGGATGAACATTTAGGTCATTTTCGTCTTCCCTAGGCTAATTCTTGTCCAATTAGGGTTTCAAACCATTCTTGTGCATCCAATAGGTGTTTTTGTGTCATTGGATGAACATTTAGGTCATTTTCGTCTTCCCTAGGCTAATTCTTGTCCAATTAGGGTTTTAAACCAATCTTGTGCATCCAATAGGTGTTTTTGTGTCATAGGATGAATATTTAGGTCATTTCGTCCTCCCTACCCTTAATGTTGTCCAATTAGGGTTTTTAACCAATCTTTTGCATCCAATGGGTGTTTTTGTGTCATTGGATGAACAATTAGGTCATATTCGTCCTCCCTAGGCTTATGCTCGTCCAATTAGAGTTTCTAACCAATCTTGTGCATCCAATAGGTGTTCTTGTGTCATTGGATGAACAATTAGGTCATTTTCGTCCTCCATAGGCTAATTCTTGTCCAATTAGGGTTTTTAACCAATCTTGTGCATCCAATAGGTGTTTTGTGTCGTTGGATGAACATTTAGGTCACTTTCGTCCTCCCTAGGCTTATTCTTGTCCAAGTAGGGTTTTTAACCAATCTTGTGCATCCAATAGGTGTTTTTGTGTCATTGGATGAACAATTAGGTCATTTTTGTCCTCCTTAGGCTAATTCTTGTCCAATCAGGGTTTTTAACCAATCTTGTGCATTCAATAGGTGTTTTTGTGTCATTGGATGAACAATTAGGTCATTTTCGTCCTCCATAGGCTAATTCTTGTCCAATTAGGGTTTTTAACCAATCTTGTGCATCCAATAGGTGTTTTGTGTCGTTGGATGAACATTTTGGTCCTTTTCGTCATCCCTACACTTAATCTTGTCCAATTAGGAATTCTAACCAATCTTGTGCATCCGATAGGTGTTTTTATGTCATTGGATGAACATTTAGGTCTTTTTCGTCCTCCACATGCTAATTCTTGTCCAATTAGGGTTTTTAACCAATCTTGTGCATGCAATATGTGTTTTGTGTCGTTGGATGAACATTTAGGTAATTTTCGTCCTCCCTACACTTAATCATGACCAATTAGGGTTTCTAACCAATCTTGTGCATCCAATAGGTGTTTGGTGTCCTTGGATGAACATTTAGGTAATTTTCGTCCTCCCTACACTTAATCATGTCCAATTAGGGTTTTTAACCAATCTTGTGCATCCAATAGTTGTGTTTGTGTCATTGGATGAACAATTAGGTTATTTTCGTCCTCCCTAGGCTAATTCTTGTCCAATTAGGGTTTTTACCCAATCTTGTCCATCCAATAGGTGTTTTTGTGTCATTGGATGAACATTTAGGTCATTTTCTATCTCCCTAGTCTTATGCTTGTCCAATTAGGGTTTCTAACCAATCTTGTGCATCCAATAGTTGTGTTTGTGTCATTAGATGAACATTTAGGTCATTTTCGTCTTCCCTCACTTAATCTTGTCCAATTAAGGTTTCTAACCAATCTTGTACATCCAATAGGTGTTTTTTTGTCATTGGATGAACATTTAGGGAATTTCCGTCCTCCCTAGACTTAATCATGTCCAATTAGGGTTTCTAACCAATCTTGTGCATCCAATAGGTGTTTTTATGTCATTGGATGAATATTTAGGTCATTTTCTTCCTCCCTAGGCTAATTTTTGTCCAATTAGGGTTTTTACCCAATCTTGTGCATCCAATAGGTGTTTTGTGTCATTGGATGAATATTTAGGTCATTTTCGTCCTCAATACACTTTAACTTGTCCAATTAGGGTTTCTAACCATTCTTGTGCATCCAGTAGGTGTTTTGTGTCGTTGGATGAACATTTAGGTCATTTTCGTCCTCCCTAGGCTTATGCTTGTCCAAATAGAGTTTCTAACCAATCTTGTGCATCCAATAGGTGTTCTTGTGTCATTGGATGAACAATTAGGTCATTTTCGTCCTCCATAGGCTAATTCTTGTCCAATTAGGGTTTTTAACCAATCTTGTGCATCCAATAGGTGTTTTGTGTCGTTGGATGAACATTTAGGTCACTTTCGTCCTCCCTAGGCTTATTCTTGTCCAAGTAGGGTTTTTAACCAATCTTGTGCATCCAATAGGTGTTTTTGTGTCATTGGATGAACAATTAGGTCATTTTTGTCCTCCTTAGGCTAATTCTTGTCCAATCAGGGTTTTTAACCAATCTTGTGCATTCAATAGGTGTTTTTGTGTCATTGGATGAACAATTAGGTCATTTTCGTCCTCCATAGGCTAATTCTTGTCCAATTAGGGTTTTTAACCAATCTTGTGCATCCAATAGGTGTTTTGTGTCGTTGGATGAACATTTAGGTCCTTTTCGTCATCCCTACACTTAATCTTGTCCAATTAGGGTTTCTAACCAATCTTGTGCATCCGATAGGTGTTTTTGTGTCATTGGATGAACATTTAGGTCTTTTTCGTCCTCCATAGGCTAATTCTTGTCCAATTAGGGTTTTTAACCAATCTTGTGCATGCAATATGTGTTTTGTGTCGTTGGATGAACATTTAGGTAATTTTCGTCCTCCCTACACTTAATCATGTCCAATTAGGGTTTCTAACCAATCTTGTGCATCCAATAGGTGTTTGGTGTACTTGGATGAACATTTAGGTAATTTTCGTCCTCCCTACACTTAATCATGTCCAATTAGGGTTTTTAACCAGTCTTGTGCATCCAATAGTTGTGTTTGTGTCATTGGCTGAAAAATTAGGTTATTTTCGTCCTCCCTAGGCTAATTCTTGTCCAATTAAGGTTTTTACCCAATCTTGTCCATCCAATATGTGTTTTTGTGTCATTGGATGAACATTTAGGTCATTTTCAATCTCCCTAGGCTTATGCTTGTCCAATTAGGGTTTCTAACCAATCTTGTGCATCCAATAGTTGTGTTTGTGTCATTAGATGAACATTTAGGTCATTTTCGTCTTCCCTCACTTAATCTTGTCCAATTAAGGTTTCTAACCAATCTTGTACATCCAATAGGTGTTTTTTTGTCATTGGATGAACATTTAGGGAATTTCCGTCCTCCCTAGACTTAATCATGTCCAATTAGGGTTTCTAACCAATCTTGTGCATCCAATAGGTGTTTTTATGTCATTGGATGAATATTTAGGTCATTTTCTTCCTCCCTAGGCTAATTTTTGTCCAATTAGGGTTTTTACCCAATCTTGTGCATCCAATAGGTGTTTTGTGTCATTGGATGAATATTTAGGTCATTTTCGTCCTCCCTACACTTTAACTTGTCCAATTAGGGTTTCTAACCATTCTTGTGCATCCAGTACGTGTTTTGTGTCGTTGGATGAACATTTAGGTCATTTTCGTCCTCCCTACACTTAATCTTGTCCAATTAGGGTTTTTAACCAATCTTGTGCATCCAATAGGTGTTTTTGTGTCATTGGATGAATATTTAGGTCATTTCGTCCTCCCTAGGCTAATTCTTGTCCAATTAGGGTTTTTAACCAATCTTGAGCATCCAATAGGTGTTTTTGTGTCAGTGGATGAACATTTAGGTCATTTTCAATCTCCCTAGGCTTATGCTCATCCAATTAGGGTTTCTAACCAACCTTGTGCATCCAATAGATGTTTTTATGTCATTGGATGAACAATTAGGTCATTTTCGTCCTCCCTCACTTAATCTTGTCCAATTAGGGTTTCTAACCAATCTTGTACATCCAATAGGTGTTTTTGTGTCATTGGACGAACAATTAGGTCATCTTCGACCTCCCCAAACTTAATCTTGTCCACTTAGGGTTTCTAACCAATCTTGTGCATCGAATAGGTGTATTTGAGTCATTGGATGAACAATTAGGTCATTTTTGTCCTCCTTAGGCTAATTCTTGTCCAATTAGTGTTTTTAACCAATCTTGTGCATCCAATAGGTGTTTTGTGTCATTGGATGAACATTTAGGTCATTTTCGTCTTCCATAGGCTAATTCTTGTCCAATTAGGGTTTTTAACCAATCTTGTGCATCCAATAGGTGTTTTGTGTCGTTGGATGAACATTTAGCTCCTTTTCGTCCTCCCTACACTTAATCTTGTCCAATTAGGGTGTCTAACCAATCTTGTGCATCCGATAGGTGTTTTTGTGTCATTGGATGAACATTTAGGTCATTTTCGTCTTCCCTAGGCTAATTCTTGTCCAATTAGGGTTTTAAACCAATCTTGTGCATCCAATAGGTGTTTTGTGTCATTGGATGAACATTTAGGTCATTTTGGTCCTCCCTACACTTAATCTTGTCCAATTAGGGTTTTTAACCAATCTTGTGCATCCAATAGGTGTTTTTGTGTCATAGGATGAATATTTAGGTCATTTCGTCCTCCCTACCCTTAATGTTGTCCAATTAGGGTTTTTAACCAATCTTTTGCATCCAATGGGTGTTTTTGTGTCATTGGATGAACAATTAGGTCATATTCGTCCTCCCTAGGCTTATGCTTGTCCAAATAGAGTTTCTAACCAATCTTGTGCATCCAATAGGTGTTTTTGTGTCATTGGATGAACAATTAGGTCATTTTTGTCCTCCCTAGGCAAATTCTTGTCCAATCAGGGTTTTTAACCAATCTTGTGCATTCAATAGGTGTTTTTGTGTCATTGGATAAACATTTAGGTCATTGTCATCCTCCCTAGGCTTATGCTTGACCAATTAGAGTTTCTAACCAATCTTGTGCATCCAATAGGTGTTTTGTGTCGTTGGATGAACATTTAGGTCATTTTCGTCCTCCGTAGGCTTATTCTTGTCCAAGTAGGGTTTTTAACCAATCTTGTGCATCCAATAGGTGTTTTTGTGTCATTGGATGAACAATTAGGTCATTTTTGTCCTCCCTAGGCAAATTCTTGTCCAATCAGGGTTTTTAACCAATCTTGTGCATTCAATAGGTGTTTTTGTGTCATTGGATAAACATTTAGGTCATTGTCATCCTCCCTAGGCTGATGCTTGTCCAATTAGAGTTTCTAACCAATCTTGTGCATCCAATAGTTGTTTTTGTGTCATTGGATGAACATTTAGGTCATTTTCGTCCTCCTTAGGCTTATTCTTGTCCAAGTAGGGTTTTTAACCAATCTTGTGCATCCAATAGGTGTTTTTGTGTCAGTGGATGAACATTTAGGTCATTTTCATCCTCCCTTGGCTTATGCTCGTCCAATTAGAGTTTCTAACCAATCTTGTGCATCCAATAGGTGTTTTTGTGTCATTGGATGAACAATTAGGTCATTTTCGTCCTCCATAGGCTAATTCTTGTCCAATTAGGGTTTTTAACCAATCTTGTGCATCCAATAGGTGTTTTGTGTCGTTGGATGAACATTTAGGTCCTTTTCGTCATCCCTACACTTAATCTTGTCCAATTAGGGTTTCTAACCAATCTTGTGCATCCGATAGGTGTTTTTGTGTCATTGGATGAACATTTAGGTCTTTTTCGTCCTCCATAGGCTAATTCTTGTCCAATTAGGGTTTTTAACCAATCTTGTGCATGCAATATGTGTTTTGTGTCGTTGGATGAACATTTAGGTAATTTTCGTCCTCCCTACACTTAATCATGACCAATTAGGGTTTCTAACCAATCTTGTGCATCCAATAGGTGTTTGGTGTCCTTGGATGAACATTTAGGTAATTTTCGTCCTCCCTACACTTAATCATGTCCAATTAGGGTTTTTAACCAATCTTGTGCATCCAATAGTTGTGTTTGTGTCATTGGATGAACAATTAGGTTATTTTCGTTCTCCCTAGGCTAATTCTTGTCCAATTAGGGTTTTTACCCAATCTTGTCCATCCAATAGGTGTTTTTGTGTCATTGGATGAACATTTAGGTCATTTTCAATCTCCCTAGTCTTATGCTTGTCCAATTAGGGTTTCTAACCAATCTTGTGCATCCAATAGTTGTGTTTGTGTCATTAGATGATCATTTAGGTCATTTTCGTCTTCCCTCACTTAATATTGTCCAATTAAGGTTTCTAACCAATCTTGTACATCCAATAGGTGTTTTTTTGTCATTGGATGAACATTTAGGGAATTTCCGTCCTCCCTAGACTTAATCATGTCCAATTAGGGTTTCTAACCAATCTTGTGCATCCAATAGGTGTTTTTATGTCATTGGATGAATATTTAGGTCATTTTCTTCCTCCCTAGGCTAATTTTTGTCCAATTAGGGTTTTTACCCAATCTTGTGCATCCAATAGGTGTTTTGTGTCATTGGATGAATATTTAGGTCATTTTCGTCCTCCCTACACTTTAACTTGTCCAATTAGGGTTTCTAACCATTCTTGTGCATCCAATAGGTGTTTTGTGTCGTTGGATGAACATTTAGGTCATTTTCGTCCTCCCTAGGCTTATGCTTGTCCAAATAGAGTTTCTAACCAATCTTGTGCATCCAATAGGTGTTCTTGTGTCATTGGATGAACAATTAGGTCATTTTCGTCCTCCATAGGCTAATTCTTGTCCAATTAGGGTTTTTAACCAATCTTGTGCATCCAATAGGTGTTTTGTGTCGTTGGATGAACATTTAGGTCATTTTCGTCCTCCCTAGGCTTATTCTTGTCCAAGTAGGGTTTTTAACCAATCTTGTGCATCCAATAGGTGTTTTTGTGTCATTGGATGAACAATTAGGTCATTTTTGTCCTCCCTAGGCTAATTCTTGTCCAATCAGGGTTTTTAACCAATCTTGTGCATTCAATAGGTGTTTTTGTGTCATTGGATAAACATTTAGGTCATTGTCATCCTCCCTAGGCTTATGCTTGTCCAATTAGAGTTTCTAACCAATCTTGTGCATCCAATAGTTGTTTTTGTGTCATTGGATGAACATTTAGGTCATTTTCGTCCTCCTTAGGCTTATTCTTGTCCAAGTAGGGTTTTTAACCAATCTTGTGCATCCAATAGGTGTTTTTGTGTCAGTGGATGAACATTTAGGTCATTTTCATCCTCCCTTGGCTTATGCTCGTCCAATTAGAGTTTCTAACCAATCTTGTGCATCCAATAGGTGTTTTTGTGTCATTGGATGAACAATTAGGTCATTTTCGTCCTCCATAGGCTAATTCTTGTCCAATTAGGGTTTTTAACCAATCTTGTGCATCCAATAGGTGTTTTGTGTCGTTGGATGAACATTTAGGTCCTTTTCGTCATCCCTACACTTAATCTTGTCCAATTAGGGTTTCTAACCAATCTTGTGCATCCGATAGGTGTTTTTGTGTCATTGGATGAACATTTAGGTCTTTTTCGTCCTCCATAGGCTAATTCTTGTCCAATTAGGGTTTTTAACCAATCTTGTGCATGCAATATGTGTTTTGTGTCGTTGGATGAACATTTAGGTAATTTTCGTCCTCCCTACACTTAATCATGTCCAATTAGGGTTTCTAACCAATCTTGTGCATCCAATAGGTGTTTGGTGTCCTTGGATGAACATTTAGGTAATTTTCGTCCTCCCTACACTTAATCATGTCCAATTAGGGTTTTTAACCAATCTTGTGCATCCAATAGTTGTGTTTGTGTCATTGGATGAACAATTAGGTTATTTTCGTCCTCCCTAGGCTAATTCTTGTCCAATTAGGGTTTTTACCCAATCTTGTCCATCCAATAGGTGTTTTTGTGTCATTGGATGAACATTTAGGTCATTTTCAATCTCCCTAGGCTTATGCTTGTCCAATTAGGGTTTCTAACCAATCTTGTGCATCCAATAGTTGTGTTTGTGTCATTAGATGAACATTTAGGTCATTTTCGTCTTCCCTCACTTAATCTTGTCCAATTAAGGTTTCTAACCAATCTTGTACATCCAATAGGTGTTGTTTTGTCATTGGATGAACATTTAGGGAATTTCCGTCCTCCCTAGACTTAATCATGTCCAATTAGGGTTTCTAACCAATCTTGTGCATCCAATAGGTGTTTTTATGTCATTGGATGAATATTTAGGTCATTTTCCTCCTCCCTAGGCTAATTTTTGTCCAATTAGGGTTTTTACCCAATCTTGTGCATCCAATAGGTGTTTTGTGTCATTGGATGAATATTTAGGTCATTTTCGTCCTCCCTACACTTTAACTTGTCCAATTAGGGTTTCTAACCATTCTTGTGCATCCAGTACGTGTTTTGTGTCGTTGGATGAACATTTAGGTCATTTTCGTCCTCCCTACACTTAATCTTGTCCAATTAGGGTTTTTAACCAATCTTGTGCATCCAATAGGTGTTTTTGTGTCATTGGATGAATATTTAGGTCATTTCGTCCTCCCTAGGCTAATTCTTGTCCAATTAGGGTTTTTAACCAATCTTGAGCATCCAATAGGTGTTTTTGTGTCAGTGGATGAACATTTAGGTCATTTTCAATCTCCCTAGGCTTATGCTCATCCAATTAGGGTTTCTAACCAACCTTGTGCATCCAATAGATGTTTTTGTGTCATTGGATGAACAATTAGGTCATTTTCGTCCTCCCTCACTTAATCTTGTCCAATTAGGGTTTCTAACCAATCTTGTACATCCAATAGGTGTTTTTGTGTCATTGGACGAACAATTAGGTCATCTTCGACGTCCCTAAACTTAATCTTGTCCATTTAGGGTTACTAACCAATCTTGTGCATCGAATAGGTGTATTTGTGTCATTGAGTGAACAATTAGGTCATTTTCGTCCTCCATAGGCTAATTCTTGTCCAATTAGGGTTTTTAACCAATCTTGTGCATCCAATAGGTGTTTTGTGTCGTTGGATGAACATTTAGGTCATTTTCGTCCTCCCTAGGCTTATTCTTGTCCAAGTAGGGTTTTTAACCAATCTTGTGCATCCAATAGGTGTTTTTGTGTCATTGGATGAACAATTAGGTCATTTTTGTCCTCCCTAGGCAAATTCTTGTCCAATCAGGGTTTTTAACCAATCTTGTGCATTCAATAGGTGTTTTTGTGTCATTGGATGAACAATTAGGTCATTTTCGTCCTCCCTAGGCTAATTCTTGTCCAATTAGGGTTTTTAACCAATCTTGTGCATCCAATAGGTGTTTTGTGTCATTGGATGAACATTTAGGTCATTTTCGTCCTCCTTAGGCTAATTCTTATCCAATTAGGGTTTTTAACCAATCTTGTGCATCCAATAGGTGTTTTGTGTCATTGGATAAACATTTAGGTCATTTTCGTGCTCCCTACACTTAATCTTGTTCAATTAGGGTTTCTAACCAATCTTGTGCATACGATAGGTGCTTTTGTGTCATTGGATGAACAATTAGGTCATTTTCGTCCTCCCTACCCTTTATCTTGTCCAATTAGGGTTTCTAACCAATCTTGTGCATCCAATTGGTGTTTTTGTGTCATTGGATGAACAATTAGGTCATTTTCGTCCTCCCTATGATAATTCTTGTCCAATTACGGTTTTTAACCAATCTTGTGCATCCAATAGGTGTTTTGTGTCATTGGATGAACATTTAGGTCATTTTCGTCCTCCTTAGGCTAATTCTTATCCAATTAGGGTTTTTAACCAATCTTGTGCATCCAATAGGTGTTTTGTGTCTTTGGATGAACATTTAGGTCATTTTCGTCCTCCCTACACTTAATCTTGTTCAATTAGGGTTTCTGACCAATCTTGTGCATCCGACAGGTGTTTTTGTGTCATTGGATGAACAATTAGGTCATTTTCGTCCTCCCTAGGCTAATTCTTGTCCAATTAGGGTTTTTAACCAATCTTGTGCATCCAATTGGTGTTTTGTGTCATTGGATGAACATTTAGGTCATTTTCGTCCTCCCTACAGTTAATCTTGTTCAATTAGGTTTTCTAACCAATCTTGTGCATCCGATAGGTGTTTTTGTGTCATTGGATGAACATTTAGGTCATTTTCGTCCTCCCTACACTTAATCTGGTCCAATTAGGGTTTTTAACCAATCTTGTTCATTCAATAGGTGTGTTGTGTCATTGGATGAATATTTAGGTCATTTTCATCCTCCCTAAACTTAATCTTGTCCAATTAGGGTTTTTAACCAATCTTGTGCATCCAATAGGTGTTTTGTGTCATTGGATGAACATTTAGGTCATTTTCGTCCTCCCTAAACTTAATCTTGTCCAATTAGGGTTTTTAAGCAATCTTGTGCATCCAATAGGTGTTTTGTGTCATTAGATGAACATTTAGGTCATTTTCGTCCTCCCTACACTTTATCTAGTCCAATTATGGTTTCTAACCAATCTTGTGCATCCAATTGGTGTTTTTGTGTCATTGGATGAACAATTAGGTCATTTTCGTCCTCCCTATGATAATTCTTGTCCAATTAGGGTTTTTAACCAATCTTGTGCATCCAATAGCTGTTTTGTGTCATTGGATGAACATTTAGGTCATTTTCGTCCTCCCTACACTTAATCTTGTCCAATTAGGGTTTTTAACCAATCTTGTGCATCCAATAGGTGTTTTGTGTCATTGGATGAACATTTAGGTCATTTTCGTCCTCCATAGGCTAATTCTTGTCCAATTAGGGTTTTTAACCAATCTTGTGCATCCAATAGGTGTTTTGTGTCGTTGGATGAACATTTAGCTCCTTTTCGTCCTCCCTACACTTAATCTTGTCCAATTAGGGTGTCTAACCAATCTTGTGCATCCGATAGGTGTTTTTGTGTCATTGGATGAACATTTAGGTCATTTTCGTCTTCCCTAGGCTAATTCTTGTCCAATTAGGGTTTTAAACCAATCTTGTGCATCCAATAGGTGTTTTGTGTCATTGGATGAACATTTAGGTCATTTTGGTCCTCCCTACACTTAATCTTGTCCAATTAGGGTTTTTAACCAATCTTGTGCATCCAATAGGTGTTTTTGTGTCATAGGATGAATATTTAGGTCATTTCGTCCTCCCTACCCTTAATGTTGTCCAATTAGGGTTTTTAACCAATCTTTTGCATCCAATGGGTGTTTTTGTGTCATTGGATGAACAATTAGGTCATATTCGTCCTCCCTAGGCTTATGCTTGTCCAAATAGAGTTTCTAACCAATCTTGTGCATCCAATAGGTGTTTTTGTGTCATTGGATGAACAATTAGGTCATTTTTGTCCTCCCTAGGCAAATTCTTGTCCAATCAGGGTTTTTAACCAATCTTGTGCATTCAATAGGTGTTTTTGTGTCATTGGATAAACATTTAGGTCATTGTCATCCTCCCTAGGCTTATGCTTGTCCAATTAGAGTTTCTAACCAATCTTGTGCATCCAATAGGTGTTTTGTGTCGTTGGATGAACATTTAGGTCATTTTCGTCCTCCCTAGGCTTATTCTTGTCAAAGTAGGGTTTTTAACCAATCTTGTGCATCCAATAGGTGTTTTTGTGTCATTGGATGAACAATTAGGTCATTTTTGTCCTCCCTAGACAAATTCTTGTCCAATCAGGGTTTTTAACCAATCTTGTGCATTCAATAGGTGTTTTTGTGTCATTGGTTAAACATTTAGGTCATTGTCATCCTCCCTAGGCTGATGCTTGTCCAATTAGTGTTTCTAACCAATCTTGTGCATCCAATAGTTGTTTTTGTGTCATTGGATGAACATTTAGGTCATTTTCGTCCTCCTTAGGCTTATTCTTGTTCAAGTAGGGTTTTTAACCAATCTTGTGCATCCAATAGGTGTTTTTGTGTCAGTGGATGAACATTTAGGTCATTTTCATCCTCCCTTGGCTTATGCTCGTCCAATTAGAGTTTCTAACCAATGTTGTGCATCCAATAGGTGTTTTTGTGTCATTGGATGAACAATTAGGTCATTTTCGTCCTCCATAGGCTAATTCTTGTCCAATTAGGGTTTTTAACTAATCTTGTGCATCCAATAGGTGTTTTGTGTCGTTGGATGAACATTTAGGTCATTTTCGTCCTCCCTAGGCTTATTCTTGTCCAAGTAGGGTTTTTAACCAATCTTGTGCATCCAATAGGTGTTTTTGTGTCATTGGATGAACAATTAGGTCATTTTTGTCCTCCCTAGGCAAATTCTTGTCCAATCAGGGTTTTTAACCAATCTTGTGCATTCAATAGGTGTTTTTGTGTCATTGGATGAACAATTAGGTCATTTTCGTCCTCCATAGGCTAATTCTTGTCCAATTAGGGTTTTTAACCAATCTTGTGCATCCAATAGGTGTTTTGTGTCGTTGGATGAACATTTAGGTCCTTTTCGTCATCCCTACACTTAATCTTGTCCAATTAGGGTTTCTAACCAATCTTGTGCATCCGATAGGTGTTTTTATGTCATTGGATGAACATTTAGGTCTTTTTCGTCCTCCATAGGCTAATTCTTGTCCAATTAGGGTTTTTAACCAATCTTGTGCATGCAATATGTGTTTTGTGTCGTTGGATGAACATTTAGGTAATTTTCGTCCTCCCTACACTTAATCATGACCAATTAGGGTTTCTAACCAATCTTGTGCATCCAATAGGTGTTTGGTGTCCTTGGATGAACATTTAGGTAATTTTCGACCTCCCTACACTTAATCATGTCCAATTAGGGTTTTTAACCAATCTTGTGCATCCAATAGTTGTGTTTGTGTCATTGGATGAACAATTAGGTTATTTTCGTCCTCCCTAGGCTAATTCTTGTCCAATTAGGGTTTTTACCCAATCTTGTCCATCCAATAGGTGTTTTTGTGTCATTGGATGAACATTTAGGTCATTTTCTATCTCCCTAGTCTTATGCTTGTCCAATTAGGGTTTCTAACCAATCTTGTGCATCCAATAGTTGTGTTTGTGTCATTAGATGAACATTTAGGTCATTTTCGTCTTCCCTCACTTAATCTTGTCCAATTAAGGTTTCTAACCAATCTTGTACATCCAATAGGTGTTTTTTTGTCATTGGATGAACATTTAGGGAATTTCCGTCCTCCCTAGACTTAATCATGTCCAATTAGGGTTTCTAACCAATCTTGTGCATCCAATAGGTGTTTTTATGTCATTGGATGAATATTTAGGTCATTTTCTTCCTCCCTAGGCTAATTTTTGTCCAATTAGGGTTTTTACCCAATCTTGTGCATCCAATAGGTGTTTTGTGTCATTGGATGAATATTTAGGTCATTTTCGTCCTCAATACACTTTAACTTGTCCAATTAGGGTTTCTAACCATTCTTGTGCATCCAGTAGGTGTTTTGTGTCGTTGGATGAACATTTAGGTCATTTTCGTCCTCCCTAGGCTTATGCTTGTCCAAATAGAGTTTCTAACCAATCTTGTGCATCCAATAGGTGTTCTTGTGTCATTGGATGAACAATTAGGTCATTTTCGTCCTCCATAGGCTAATTCTTGTCCAATTAGGGTTTTTAACCAATCTTGTGCATCCAATAGGTGTTTTGTGTCGTTGGATGAACATTTAGGTCACTTTCGTCCTCCCTAGGCTTATTCTTGTCCAAGTAGGGTTTTTAACCAATCTTGTGCATCCAATAGGTGTTTTTGTGTCATTGGATGAACAATTAGGTCATTTTTGTCCTCCCTCACTTAATCTTGTCCAATTAGGGTTTCTAACCAATCTTGTACATCCAATAGGTGTTTTTGTGTCATTGGACGAACAATTAGGTCATCTTCGACGTCCCTAAACTTAATCTTGTCCACTTAGGGTTTCTAACCAATCTTGTGCATCGAATAGGTGTATTTGAGTCATTGGATGAACAATTAGGTCATTTTTGTCCTCCTTAGGCTAATTCTTGTCCAATTAGTGTTTTTAACCAATCTTGTGCATCCAATAGGTGTTTTGTGTCATTGGATGAACATTTAGGTCATTTTCGTCCTCCATAGGCTAATTCTTGTCCAATTAGGGTTTTTAACCAATCTTGTGCATCCAATAGGTGTTTTGTGTCGTTGGATGAACATTTAGCTCCTTTTCGTCCTCCCTACACTTAATCTTGTCCAATTAGGGTGTCTAACCAATCTTGTGCATCCGATAGGTGTTTTTGTGTCATTGGATGAACATTTAGGTCATTTTCGTCTTCCCTAGGCTAATTCTTGTCCAATTAGGGTTTTAAACCAATCTTGTGCATCCAATAGGTGTTTTGTGTCATTAGATGAACATTTAGGTCATTTTGGTCCTCCCTACACTTAATCTTGTCCAATTAGGGTTTTTAACCAATCTTGTGCATCCAATAGGTGTTTTTGTGTCATAGGATGAATATTTATGTCATTTCGTCCTCCCTACCCTTAATGTTGTCCAATTAGGGTTTTTAACCAATCTTTTGCAACCAATGGGTGTTTTTGAGTCATTGGATGAACAATTAGGTCATATTCGTCCTCCCTAGGCTTATGCTTGTCCAAATAGAGTTTCTAACCAATCTTGTGCATCCAATAGGTGTTTTTGTGTCATTGGATGAACAATTAGGTCATTTTCGTCCTCCATAGGCTAATTCTTGTCCAATTAGGGTTTTTAACCAATCTTGTGCATCCAATAGGTGTTTTGTGTCGTTGGATGAACATTTAGGTCATTTTCGTCCTCCCTAGGCTTATTCTTGTCCAAGTAGGGTTTTTAACCAATCTTGTGCATCCAATAGGTGTTTTTGTGTCATTGGATGAACAATTAGGTCATTTTTGTCCACCCTAGGCAAATTCTTGTCCAATCAGGGTTTTTAACCAATCTTGTGCATTCAATAGGTGTTTTTGTGTCATTGGATGAACAATTAGGTCATTTTCGTCCTCCATAGGCTAATTCTTGTCCAATTAGGGTTTTTAACCAATCTTGTGCATCCAATAGGTGTTTTGTGTCGTTGGATGAACATTTAGGTCCTTTTCGTCATCCCTACACTTAATCTTGTCCAATTAGGGTTTCTAACCAATCTTGTGCATCCGATAGGTGTTTTTGTGTCATTGGATGAACATTTAGGTCTTTTTCGTCCTCCATAGGCTAATTCTTGTCCAATTAGGGTTTTTAACCAATCTTGTGCATGCAATATGTGTTTTGTGTCGTTGGATGAACATTTAGGTAATTTTCTACCTCCCTACACTTAATCATGTCCAATTAGGGTTTCTAACCAATCTTGTGCATCCAATAGGTGTTTGGTGTCCTTGGATGAACATTTAGGTAATTTTCGTCCTCCCTACACTTAATCATGTCCAATTAGGGTTTTCAACCAATCTTGTGCATCCAATAGTTGTGTTTGTGTCATTGGATGAACAATTAGGTTATTTTCGTCTTCCCTCACTTAATCTTGTCCAATTAAGGTTTCTAACCAATCTTGTACATCCAATAGGTGTTTTTTTGTATTTGGATGAACATTTAGGGAATTTCCGTCCTCCCTAGACTTAATCATGTCCAATTAGGGTTTCTAACCAATCTTGTGCATCCAATAGGTGTTTTTATGTCATTGGATGAATATTTAGGTCATTTTCTTTCTCCCTGGGCTAATTTTTGTCCAATTAGGGTTTTTACCCAATCTTGTGCATCCAATAGCTGTTTTGTGTCATTGGATGAATATTTAGGTCATTTTCGTCCTCCCTACACTTTAACTTGTCCAATTAGGGTTTCTAACCATTCTTGTGCATCCAGTAGGTGTTTTGTGTCGTTGGATGAACATTTAGGTCATTTTCGTCCTCCCTACACTTAATCTTGTCCAATTAGGGTTTTTAACCAATCTTGTGCATCCAATAGGTGTTTTTGTGTCATTGGATGAATATTTAGGTCATTTCGTCCTCCCTAGGCTAATTCTTGTCCAATTAGGGTTTTTAACCAATCTTGAGCATCCAATAGGTGTTTTTGTGTCAGTGGATGAACATTTAGGTCATTTTCAATCTCCCTAGGCTTATGCTCATCCAATTAGGGTTTCTAACCAACCTTGTGCATCCAATAGATGTTTTTGTGTCATTGGATGAACAATTAGGTCATTTTCGTCCTCCCTCACTTAATCTTGTCCAATTAGGGTTTCTAACCAATCTTGTACATCCAATAGGTGTTTTTGTGTCATTGGACGAACAATTAGGTCATCTTCGACCTCCCTAAACTTAATCTTGTCCACTTAGGGTTTCTAACCAATCTTGTGCATCGAATAGGTGTATTTGAGTCATTGGATGAACAATTAGGTCATTTTTGTCCTCCTTAGGCTAATTCTTGTCCAATTAGTGTTTTTAACCAATCTTGTGCATCCAATAGGTGTTTTGTGTCATTGGATGAACATTTAGGTCATTTTCGTTCTCCATAGGCTAATTCTTTTCCAATTAGGGTTTTTAACCAATCTTGTGCATCCAATAGGTGTTTTGTGTCGTTGGATGAACATTTAGCTCCTTTTCGTCCTCCCTACACTTAATCTTGTCCAATTAGGGTGTCTAACCAATCTTGTGCATCCGATAGGTGTTTTTGTGTCATTGGATGAACATTTAGGTCATTTTCGTCTTCCCTAGGCTAATTCTTGTCCAATTAGGGTTTTAAACCAATCTTGTGCATCCCATAGGTGTTTTGTGTCATTGGATGAACATTTAGGTCATTTTGGTCCTCCCTACACTTAATCTTGTCCAATTAGGGTTTTTAACCAATCTTGTGCTTCCAATAGGTGTTTTTGTGTCATAGGATGAATATTTAGGTCATTTCGTCCTCCCTACCCTTAATGTTGTCCAATTAGGGTTTTTAACCAATCTTTTGCATCCAATGGGTGTTTTTGTGTCATTGGATGAACAATTAGGTCATATTCGTCCTCCCTAGGCTTATGCTTGTCCAAATAGAGTTTCTAACCAATCTTGTGCATCCAATAGGTGTTTTTGTGTCATTGGATGAACAATTAGGTCATTTTCGTCCTCCATAGGCTAATTCTTGTCCATTTAGGGTTTTTAACCAATCTTGTGCATCCAATAGGTGTTTTGTGTAGTTGGATGAACATTTAGGTCATTTTCGTCCTCCCTAGGCTTATTCTTGTCCAAGTAGGGTTTTTAACCAATCTTGTGCATCCAATAGGTGTTTTTGTGTCATTGGATGAACAATTAGGTCATTTTTGTCCTCCCTAGGCAAATTCTTGTCCAATCAGGGTTTTTAACCAATCTTGTGCATTCAATAGGTGTTTTTGTGTCATTGGATAAACATTTAGGTCATTGTCATCCTCCCTAGGCTGATGCTTGTCCAATTAGAGTTTCTAACCAATCTTGTGCATCCAATAGTTGTTTTTGTGTCATTGGATGAACATTTAGGTCATTTTCGTCCTCCTTAGGCTTATTCTTGTCCAAGTAGGGTTTTTAACCAATCTTGTGCATCCAATAGGTGTTTTTGTGTCAGTGGATGAACATTTAGGTCATTTTCATCCTCCCTTGGCTTATGCTCGTCCAATTAGAGTTTCTAACCAATCTTGTGCATCCAATAGGTGTTTTTGTGTCATTGGATGAACAATTAGGTCATTTTTGTCCTCCCTAGGCAAATTCTTGTCCAATCAGGGTTTTTAACCAATCTTGTGCATTCAATAGGTGTTTTTGTGTCATTGGATAAACATTTAGGTCATTGTCATCCTCCCTAGGCTTATGCTTGTCCAATTAGAGTTTCTAACCAATCTTGTGCATCCAATAGTTGTTTTTGTGTCATTGGATGAACATTTAGGTCATTTTCGTCCTCCTTAGGCTTATTCTTGTCCAAGTAGGGTTTTTAACCAATCTTGTGCATCCAATAGGTGTTTTTGTGTTAGTGGATGAACATTTAGGTCATTTTCATCCTCCCTTGGCTTATGCTCGTCCAATTAGAGTTTCTAACCAATCTTGTGCATCCAATAGGTGTTTTTGTGTCATTGGATGAACAATTAGGTCATTTTCGTCCTCCATAGGCTAATTCTTGTCCAATTAGGGTTTTTAACCAATCTTGTGCATCCAATAGGTGTTTTGTGTCGTTGGATGAACATTTAGGTCCTTTTCGTCATCCCTACACTTAATCTTGTCCAATTAGGGTTTCTAACCAATCTTGTGCATCCGATAGGTGTTTTTGTGTCATTGGATGAACATTTAGGTCTTTTTCGTCCTCCATAGGCTAATTCTTGTCCAATTAGGGTTTTTAACCAATCTTGTGCATGCAATATGTGTTTTGTGTCGTTGGATGAACATTTAGGTAATTTTCGTCCTCCCTACACTTAATCATGTCCAATTAGGGTTTCTAACCAATCTTGTGCATCCAATAGGTGTTTGGTGTCCTTGGATGAACATTTAGGTAATTTTCGTCCTCCCTACACTTAATCATGTCCAATTAGGGTTTTTAACCAATCTTGTGCATCCAATAGGTGTTTTTGTGTCATTGGATGAACAATTAGGTCATTTTTGTCCTCCCTAGGCAAATTCTTGTCCAATCAGGGTTTTTAACCAATCTTGTGCATTCAATAGGTGTTTTTGTGTCATTGGATAAACATTTAGGTCATTGTCATCCTCCCTAGGCTTATGCTTGTCCAATTAAAGTTTCTAACCAATCTTGTGCATCCAATAGGTGTTTTGTGTTGTTGGATGAACATTTAGGTCATTTTCGTCCTCCCTAGGCTTATTCTTGTCCAAGTAGGGTTTTTAACCAATCTTGTGCATCCAATAGGTGTTTTTGTGTCATTGGATGAACAATTAGGTCATTTTTGTCCTCCCTAGGCAAATTCTTGTCCAATCAGGGTTTTTAACCAATCTTGTGCATTCAATAGGTGTTTTTGTGTCATTGGATGAACAATTAGGTCATTTTCGTCCTCCATAGGCTAATTCTTGTCCAATTAGGGTTTTTAACCAATCTTGTGCATCCAATAGGTGTTTTGTGTCGTTGGATGAACATTTAGGTCCTTTTCGTCATCCCTACACTTAATCTTGTCCAATTAGGGTTTCTAACCAATCTTGTGCATCCGATAGGTGTTTTTGTGTCATTGGATGAACATTTAGGTCTTTTTCGTCCTCCATAGGCTAATTCTTGTCCAATTAGGGTTTTTAACCAATCTTGTGCATGCAATATGTGTTTTGTGTCGTTGGATGAACATTTAGGTAATTTTCGTCCTCCCTACACTTAATCATGTCCAATTAGGGTTTCTAACCAATCTTGTGCATCCAATAGGTGTTTGGTGTCCTTGGATGAACATTTAGGTAATTTTCGTCCTCCCTACACTTAATCATGTCCAATTAGGGTTTTTAACCAATCTTGTGCATCCAATAGTTGTGTTTGTGTCATTGGATGAACAATTAGGTTATTTTCGTCCTCCCTAGGCTAATTCTTGTCCAATTAGGGTTTTTACCCAATCTTGTCCATCCAATAGGTGTTTTTGTGTCATTGGATGAACATTTAGGTCATTTTCAATCTCCCTAGGCTTATGCTTGTCCAATTAGGGTTTCTAACCAATCTTGTGCATCCAATAGTTGTGTTTGTGTCATTAGATGAACATTTAGGTCATTTTCGTCTTCCCTCACTTAATCTTGTCCAATTAAGGTTTCTAACCAATCTTGTACATCCAATAGGTGTTGTTTTGTCATTGGATGAACATTTAGGGAATTTCCGTCCTCCCTAGACTTAATCATGTCCAATTAGGGTTTCTAACCAATCTTGTGCATCCAATAGGTGTTTTTATGTCATTGGATGAATATTTAGGTCATTTTCCTCCTCCCTAGGCTAATTTTTGTCCAATTAGGGTTTTTACCCAATCTTGTGCATCCAATAGGTGTTTTGTGTCATTGGATGAATATTTAGGTCATTTTCGTCCTCCCTACACTTTAACTTGTCCAATTAGGGTTTCTAACCATTCTTGTGCATCCAGTACGTGTTTTGTGTCGTTGGATGAACATTTAGGTCATTTTCGTCCTCCCTACACTTAATCTTGTCCAATTAGGGTTTTTAACCAATCTTGTGCATCCAATAGGTGTTTTTGTGTCATTGGATGAATATTTAGGTCATTTCGTCCTCCCTAGGCTAATTCTTGTCCAATTAGGGTTTTTAACCAATCTTGAGCATCCAATAGGTGTTTTTGTGTCAGTGGATGAACATTTAGGTCATTTTCAATCTCCCTAGGCTTATGCTCATCCAATTAGGGTTTCTAACCAACCTTGTGCATCCAATAGATGTTTTTATGTCATTGGATGAACAATTAGGTCATTTTCGTCCTCCCTCACTTAATCTTGTCCAATTAGGGTTTCTAACCAATCTTGTACATCCAATAGGTGTTTTTGTGTCATTGGACGAACAATTAGGTCATCTTCGACCTCCCCAAACTTAATCTTGTCCACTTAGGGTTTCTAACCAATCTTGTGCATCGAATAGGTGTATTTGAGTCATTGGATGAACAATTAGGTCATTTTTGTCCTCCTTAGGCTAATTCTTGTCCAATTAGTGTTTTTAACCAATCTTGTGCATCCAATAGGTGTTTTGTGTCATTGGATGAACATTTAGGTCATTTTCGTCTTCCATAGGCTAATTCTTGTCCAATTAGGGTTTTTAACCAATCTTGTGCATCCAATAGGTGTTTTGTGTCGTTGGATGAACATTTAGCTCCTTTTCGTCCTCCCTACACTTAATCTTGTCCAATTAGGGTGTCTAACCAATCTTGTGCATCCGATAGGTGTTTTTGTGTCATTGGATGAACATTTAGGTCATTTTCGTCTTCCCTAGGCTAATTCTTGTCCAATTAGGGTTTTAAACCAATCTTGTGCATCCAATAGGTGTTTTGTGTCATTGGATGAACATTTAGGTCATTTTGGTCCTCCCTACACTTAATCTTGTCCAATTAGGGTTTTTAACCAATCTTGTGCATCCAATAGGTGTTTTTGTGTCATAGGATGAATATTTAGGTCATTTCGTCCTCCCTACCCTTAATGTTGTCCAATTAGGGTTTTTAACCAATCTTTTGCATCCAATGGGTGTTTTTGTGTCATTGGATGAACAATTAGGTCATATTCGTCCTCCCTAGGCTTATGCTTGTCCAAATAGAGTTTCTAACCAATCTTGTGCATCCAATAGGTGTTTTTGTGTCATTGGATGAACAATTAGGTCATTTTCGTCCTCCATAGGCTAATTCTTGTCCATTTAGGGTTTTTAACCAATCTTGTGCATCCAATAGGTGTTTTGTGTAGTTGGATGAACATTTAGGTCATTTTCGTCCTCCCTAGGCTTATTCTTGTCCAAGTAGGGTTTTTAACCAATCTTGTGCATCCAATAGGTGTTTTTGTGTCATTGGATGAACAATTAGGTCATTTTTGTCCTCCCTAGGCAAATTCTTGTCCAATCAGGGTTTTTAACCAATCTTGTGCATTCAATAGGTGTTTTTGTGTCATTGGATAAACATTTAGGTCATTGTCATCCTCCCTAGGCTTATGCTTGTCCAATTAAAGTTTCTAACCAATCTTGTGCATCCAATAGGTGTTTTGTGTTGTTGGATGAACATTTAGGTCATTTTCGTCCTCCCTAGGCTTATTCTTGTCCAAGTAGGGTTTTTAACCAATCTTGTGCATCCAATAGGTGTTTTTGTGTCATTGGATGAACAATTAGGTCATTTTTGTCCTCCCTAGGCAAATTCTTGTCCAATCAGGGTTTTTAACCAATCTTGTGCATTCAATAGGTGTTTTTGTGTCATTGGATGAACAATTAGGTCATTTTCGTCCTCCATAGGCTAATTCTTGTCCAATTAGGGTTTTTAACCAATCTTGTGCATCCAATAGGTGTTTTGTGTCGTTGGATGAACATTTAGGTCCTTTTCGTCATCCCTACACTTAATCTTGTCCAATTAGGGTTTCTAACCAATCTTGTGCATCCGATAGGTGTTTTTGTGTCATTGGATGAACATTTAGGTCTTTTTCGTCCTCCATAGGCTAATTCTTGTCCAATTAGGGTTTTTAACCAATCTTGTGCATGCAATATGTGTTTTGTGTCGTTGGATGAACATTTAGGTAATTTTCGTCCTCCCTACACTTAATCATGTCCAATTAGGGTTTCTAACCAATCTTGTGCATCCAATAGGTGTTTGGTGTCCTTGGATGAACATTTAGGTAATTTTCGTCCTCCCTACACTTAATCATGTCCAATTAGGGTTTTTAACCAATCTTGTGCATCCAATAGTTGTGTTTGTGTCATTGGATGAACAATTAGGTTATTTTCGTCCTCCCTAGGCTAATTCTTGTCCAATTAGGGTTTTTACCCAATCTTGTCCATCCAATAGGTGTTTTTGTGTCATTGGATGAACATTTAGGTCATTTTCAATCTCCCTAGGCTTATGCTTGTCCAATTAGGGTTTCTAACCAATCTTGTGCATCCAATAGTTGTGTTTGTGTCATTAGATGAACATTTAGGTCATTTTCGTCTTCCCTCACTTAATCTTGTCCAATTAAGGTTTCTAACCAATCTTGTACATCCAATAGGTGTTGTTTTGTCATTGGATGAACATTTAGGGAATTTCCGTCCTCCCTAGACTTAATCATGTCCAATTAGGGTTTCTAACCAATCTTGTGCATCCAATAGGTGTTTTTATGTCATTGGATGAATATTTAGGTCATTTTCCTCCTCCCTAGGCTAATTTTTGTCCAATTAGGGTTTTTACCCAATCTTGTGCATCCAATAGGTGTTTTGTGTCATTGGATGAATATTTAGGTCATTTTCGTCCTCCCTAC
Organism: Cicer judaicum; assembly: GCA_037974835.1. Taxonomy (NCBI): domain Eukaryota; kingdom Viridiplantae; phylum Streptophyta; class Magnoliopsida; order Fabales; family Fabaceae; genus Cicer; species Cicer judaicum. The sequence continues at coordinate 525,721 of JBBPBS010000377.1, forward strand.
ACTTTAACTTGTTCAATTAGGGTTTCTAACCATTCTTGTGCATCCAGTACGTGTTTTGTGTCGTTGGATGAACATTTAGGTCATTTTCGTCCTCCCTACACTTAATCTTGTCCAATTAGGGTTTTTAACCAATCTTGTGCATCCAATAGGTGTTTTTGTGTCATTGGATGAATATTTAGGTCATTTCGTCCTCCCTAGGCTAATTCTTGTCCAATTAGGGTTTTTAACCAATCTTGAGCATCCAATAGGTGTTTTTGTGTCAGTGGATGAACATTTAGGTCATTTTCAATCTCCCTAGGCTTATGCTCATCCAATTAGGGTTTCTAACCAACCTTGTGCATCCAATAGATGTTTTTGTGTCATTGGATGAACAATTAGGTCATTTTCGTCCTCCCTCACTTAATCTTGTCCAATTAGGGTTTCTAACCAATCTTGTACATCCAATAGGTGTTTTTGTGTCATTGGACGAACAATTAGGTCATCTTCGACCTCCCTAAACTTAATCTTGTCCACTTAGGGTTTCTAACCAATCTTGTGCATCGAATAGGTGTATTTGAGTCATTGGATGAACAATTAGGTCATTTTTGTCCTCCTTAGGCTAATTCTTGTCCAATTAGTGTTTTTAACCAATCTTGTGCATCCAATAGGTGTTTTGTGTCATTGGATGAACATTTAGGTCATTTTCGTTCTCCATAGGCTAATTCTTTTCCAATTAGGGTTTTTAACCAATCTTGTGCATCCAATAGGTGTTTTGTGTCGTTGGATGAACATTTAGCTCCTTTTCGTCCTCCCTACACTTAATCTTGTCCAATTAGGGTGTCTAACCAATCTTGTGCATCCGATAGGTGTTTTTGTGTCATTGGATGAACATTTAGGTCATTTTCGTCTTCCCTAGGCTAATTCTTGTCCAATTAGGGTTTTAAACCAATCTTGTGCATCCCATAGGTGTTTTGTGTCATTGGATGAACATTTAGGTCATTTTGGTCCTCCCTACACTTAATCTTGTCCAATTAGGGTTTTTAACCAATCTTGTGCATCCAATAGGTGTTTTTGTGTCATAGGATGAATATTTAGGTCATTTCGTCCTCCCTACCCTTAATGTTGTCCAATTAGGGTTTTTAACCAATCTTTTGCATCCAATGGGTGTTTTTGTGTCATTGGATGAACAATTAGGTCATATTCGTCCTCCCTAGGCTTATGCTTGTCCAAATAGAGTTTCTAACCAATCTTGTGCATCCAATAGGTGTTTTTGTGTCATTGGATGAACAATTAGGTCATTTTCGTCCTCCATAGGCTAATTCTTGTCCATTTAGGGTTTTTAACCAATCTTGTGCATCCAATAGGTGTTTTGTGTAGTTGGATGAACATTTAGGTCATTTTCGTCCTCCCTAGGCTTATTCTTGTCCAAGTAGGGTTTTTAACCAATCTTGTGCATCCAATAGGTGTTTTTGTGTCATTGGATGAACAATTAGGTCATTTTTGTCCTCCCTAGGCAAATTCTTGTCCAATCAGGGTTTTTAACCAATCTTGTGCATTCAATAGGTGTTTTTGTGTCATTGGATAAACATTTAGGTCATTGTCATCCTCCCTAGGCTTATGCTTGTCCAATTAGAGTTTCTAACCAATCTTGTGCATCCAATAGTTGTTTTTGTGTCGTTGGATGAACATTTAGGTCATTTTCGTCCTCCTTAGGCTTATTCTTGTCCAAGTAGGGTTTTTAACCAATCTTGTGCATCCAATAGGTGTTTTTGTGTCAGTGGATGAACATTTAGGTCATTTTCATCCTCCCTTGGCTTATGCTCGTCCAATTAGAGTTTCTAACCAATCTTGTGCATCCAATAGGTGTTTTTGTGTCATTGGATGAACAATTAGGTCATTTTTGTCCTCCCTAGGCAAATTCTTGTCCAATCAGGGTTTTTAACCAATCTTGTGCATTCAATAGGTGTTTTTGTGTCATTGGATAAACATTTAGGTCATTGTCATCCTCCCTAGGCTTATGCTTGTCCAATTAGAGTTTCTAACCAATCTTGTGCATCCAATAGTTGTTTTTGTGTCATTGGATGAACATTTAGGTCATTTTCGTCCTCCTTAGGCTTATTCTTGTCCAAGTAGGGTTTTTAACCAATCTTGTGCATCCAATAGGTGTTTTTGTGTTAGTGGATGAACATTTAGGTCATTTTCATCCTCCCTTGGCTTATGCTCGTCCAATTAGAGTTTCTAACCAATCTTGTGCATCCAATAGGTGTTTTTGTGTCATTGGATGAACAATTAGGTCATTTTCGTCCTCCATAGGCTAATTCTTGTCCAATTAGGGTTTTTAACCAATCTTGTGCATCCAATAGGTGTTTTGTGTCGTTGGATGAACATTTAGGTCCTTTTCGTCATCCCTACACTTAATCTTGTCCAATTAGGGTTTCTAACCAATCTTGTGCATCCGATAGGTGTTTTTGTGTCATTGGATGAACATTTAGGTCTTTTTCGTCCTCCATAGGCTAATTCTTGTCCAATTAGGGTTTTTAACCAATCTTGTGCATGCAATATGTGTTTTGTGTCGTTGGATGAACATTTAGGTAATTTTCGTCCTCCCTACACTTAATCATGTCCAATTAGGGTTTCTAACCAATCTTGTGCATCCAATAGGTGTTTGGTGTCCTTGGATGAACATTTAGGTAATTTTCGTCCTCCCTACACTTAATCATGTCCAATTAGGGTTTTTAACCAATCTTGTGCATCCAATAGTTGTGTTTGTGTCATTGGATGAACAATTAGGTTATTTTCGTCCTCCCTAGGCTAATTCTTGTCCAATTAGGGTTTTTACCCAATCTTGTCCATCCAATAGGTGTTTTTGTGTCATTGGATGAACATTTAGGTCATTTTCAATCTCCCTAGGCTTATGCTTGTCCAATTAGGGTTTCTAACCAATCTTGTGCATCCAATAGTTGTGTTTGTGTCATTAGATGAACATTTAGGTCATTTTCGTCTTCCCTCACTTAATCTTGTCCAATTAAGGTTTCTAACCAATCTTGTACATCCAATAGGTGTTGTTTTGTCATTGGATGAACATTTAGGGAATTTCCGTCCTCCCTAGACTTAATCATGTCCAATTAGGGTTTCTAACCAATCTTGTGCATCCAATAGGTGTTTTTATGTCATTGGATGAATATTTAGGTCATTTTCCTCCTCCCTAGGCTAATTTTTGTCCAATTAGGGTTTTTACCCAATCTTGTGCATCCAATAGGTGTTTTGTGTCATTGGATGAATATTTAGGTCATTTTCGTCCTCCCTACACTTTAACTTGTCCAATTAGGGTTTCTAACCATTCTTGTGCATCCAGTACGTGTTTTGTGTCGTTGGATGAACATTTAGGTCATTTTCGTCCTCCCTACACTTAATCTTGTCCAATTAGGGTTTTTAACCAATCTTGTGCATCCAATAGGTGTTTTTGTGTCATTGGATGAATATTTAGGTCATTTCGTCCTCCCTAGGCTAATTCTTGTCCAATTAGGGTTTTTAACCAATCTTGAGCATCCAATAGGTGTTTTTGTGTCAGTGGATGAACATTTAGGTCATTTTCAATCTCCCTAGGCTTATGCTCATCCAATTAGGGTTTCTAACCAACCTTGTGCATCCAATAGATGTTTTTATGTCATTGGATGAACAATTAGGTCATTTTCGTCCTCCCTCACTTAATCTTGTCCAATTAGGGTTTCTAACCAATCTTGTACATCCAATAGGTGTTTTTGTGTCATTGGACGAACAATTAGGTCATCTTCGACCTCCCCAAACTTAATCTTGTCCACTTAGGGTTTCTAACCAATCTTGTGCATCGAATAGGTGTATTTGAGTCATTGGATGAACAATTAGGTCATTTTTGTCCTCCTTAGGCTAATTCTTGTCCAATTAGTGTTTTTAACCAATCTTGTGCATCCAATAGGTGTTTTGTGTCATTGGATGAACATTTAGGTCATTTTCGTCTTCCATAGGCTAATTCTTGTCCAATTAGGGTTTTTAACCAATCTTGTGCATCCAATAGGTGTTTTGTGTCGTTGGATGAACATTTAGCTCCTTTTCGTCCTCCCTACACTTAATCTTGTCCAATTAGGGTGTCTAACCAATCTTGTGCATCCGATAGGTGTTTTTGTGTCATTGGATGAACATTTAGGTCATTTTCGTCTTCCCTAGGCTAATTCTTGTCCAATTAGGGTTTTAAACCAATCTTGTGCATCCAATAGGTGTTTTGTGTCATTGGATGAACATTTAGGTCATTTTGGTCCTCCCTACACTTAATCTTGTCCAATTAGGGTTTTTAACCAATCTTGTGCATCCAATAGGTGTTTTTGTGTCATAGGATGAATATTTAGGTCATTTCGTCCTCCCTACCCTTAATGTTGTCCAATTAGGGTTTTTAACCAATCTTTTGCATCCAATGGGTGTTTTTGTGTCATTGGATGAACAATTAGGTCATATTCGTCCTCCCTAGGCTTATGCTTGTCCAAATAGAGTTTCTAACCAATCTTGTGCATCCAATAGGTGTTTTTGTGTCATTGGATGAACAATTAGGTCATTTTCGTCCTCCATAGGCTAATTCTTGTCCATTTAGGGTTTTTAACCAATCTTGTGCATCCAATAGGTGTTTTGTGTCGTTGGATGAACATTTAGGTCATTTTCGTCCTCCCTAGGCTTATTCTTGTCCAAGTAGGGTTTTTAACCAATCTTGTGCATCCAATAGGTGTTTTTGTGTCATTGGATGAACAATTAGGTCATTTTTGTCCTCCCTAGGCAAATTCTTGTCCAATCAGGGTTTTTAACCAATCTTATGCATTCAATAGGTGTTTTTGTGTCATTGGATAAACATTTAGGTCATTGTCATCCTCCCTAGGCTTATGCTTGTCCAATTAAAGTTTCTAACCAATCTTGTGCATCCAATAGGTGTTTTGTGTTGTTGGATGAACATTTAGGTCATTTTCGTCCTCCCTAGGCTTATTCTTGTCCAAGTAGGGTTTTTAACCAATCTTGTGCATCCAATAGGTGTTTTTGTGTCATTGGATGAACAATTAGGTCATTTTTGTCCTCCCTAGGCAAATTCTTGTCCAATCAGGGTTTTTAACCAATCTTGTGCATTCAATAGGTGTTTTTGTGTCATTGGATGAACAATTAGGTCATTTTCGTCCTCCATAGGCTAATTCTTGTCCAATTAGGGTTTTTAACCAATCTTGTGCATCCAATAGGTGTTTTGTGTCGTTGGATGAACATTTAGGTCCTTTTCGTCATCCCTACACTTAATCTTGTCCAATTAGGGTTTCTAACCAATCTTGTGCATCCGATAGGTGTTTTTGTGTCATTGGATGAACATTTAGGTCTTTTTCGTCCTCCATAGGCTAATTCTTGTCCAATTAGGGTTTTTAACCAATCTTGTGCATGCAATATGTGTTTTGTGTCGTTGGATGAACATTTAGGTAATTTTCTACCTCCCTACACTTAATCATGTCCAATTAGGGTTTCTAACCAATCTTGTGCATCCAATAGGTGTTTGGTGTCCTTGGATGAACATTTAGGTAATTTTCGTCCTCCCTACACTTAATCATGTCCAATTAGGGTTTTCAACCAATCTTGTGCATCCAATAGTTGTGTTTGTGTCATTGGATGAACAATTAGGTTATTTTCGTCTTCCCTCACTTAATCTTGTCCAATTAAGGTTTCTAACCAATCTTGTACATCCAATAGGTGTTTTTTTGTATTTGGATGAACATTTAGGGAATTTCCGTCCTCCCTAGACTTAATCATGTCCAATTAGGGTTTCTAACCAATCTTGTGCATCCAATAGGTGTTTTTATGTCATTGGATGAATATTTAGGTCATTTTCTTCCTCCCTAGGCTAATTTTTGTCCAATTAGGGTTTTTACCCAATCTTGTGCATCCAATAGGTGTTTTGTGTCATTGGATGAATATTTAGGTCATTTTCGTCCTCCCTACACTTTAACTTGTCCAATTAGGGTTTCTAACCATTCTTGTGCATCCAGTAGGTGTTTTGTGTCGTTGGATGAACATTTAGGTCATTTTCGTCCTCCCTACACTTAATCTTGTCCAATTAGGGTTTTTAACCAATCTTGTGCATCCAATAGGTGTTTTTGTGTCGTTGGATGAATATTTAGGTCATTTCGTCCTCCCTAGGCTAATTCTTGTCCAATTAGGGTTTTTAACCAATCTTGAGCATCCAATAGGTGTTTTTGTGTCAGTGGATGAACATTTAGGTCATTTTCAATCTCCCTAGGCTTATGCTCATCCAATTAGGGTTTCTAACCAACCTTGTGCATCCAATAGATGTTTTTGTGTCATTGGATGAACAATTAGGTCATTTTCGTCCTCCCTCACTTAATCTTGTCCAATTAGGGTTTCTAACCAATCTTGTACATCCAATAGGTGTTTTTGTGTCATTGGACGAACAATTAGGTCATCTTCGACGTCCCTAAACTTAATCTTGTCCACTTAGGGTTTCTAACCAATCTTGTGCATCGAATAGGTGTATTTGAGTCATTGGATGAACAATTAGGTCATTTTTGTCCTCCTTAGGCTAATTCTTGTCCAATTAGTGTTTTTAACCAATCTTGTGCATCCAATAGGTGTTTTGTCTAATTGGATGAACATTTAGGTCATTTTCGTCCTCCATAGGCTAATTCTTGTCCAATTAGGGTTTTTAACCAATCTTGTGCATCCAATAGGTGTTTTGTGTCGTTGGATGAACATTTAGCTCCTTTTCGTCCTCCCTACACTTAATCTTGTCCAATTAGGGTGTCTAACCAATCTTGTGCATCCGATAGGTGTTTTTGTGTCATTGGATGAACATTTAGGTCATCTTCGTCTTCCCTAGGCTAATTCTTGTCCAATTAGGGTTTTAAACCAATCTTGTGCATCCAATAGGTGTTTTGTGTCATTGGATGAACATTTAGGTCATTTTGGTCCTCCCTACACTTAATCTTGTCCAATTAGGGTTTTTAACCAATCTTGTGCATCCAATAGGTGTTTTTGTGTAATAGGATGAATATTTATGTCATTTCGTCCTCCCTACCCTTAATGTTGTCCAATTAGGGTTTTTAACCAATCTTTTGCAACCAATGGGTGTTTTTGTGTCATTGGATGAACAATTAGGTCATATTCGTCCTCCCTAGGCTTATGCTTGTCCAAATAGAGTTTCTAACCAATCTTGTGCATCCAATAGGTGTTTTTGTGTCATTGGATGAACAATTAGGTCATTTTCGTCCTCCATAGGCTAATTCTTGTCCAATTAGGGTTTTTAACCAATCTTGTGCATCCAATAGGTGTTTTGTGTCGTTGGATGAACATTTAGGTCATTTTCGTCCTCCCTAGGCTTATTCTTGTCCAAGTAGGGTTTTTAACCAATCTTGTGCATCCAATAGGTGTTTTTGTGTCATTGGATGAACAATTAGGTCATTTT